>CM032918.1:10974336-11506821 GCA_019202795.1 Arabidopsis thaliana x Arabidopsis arenosa | reverse complement strand
ACCTCGGGAGTTTTACAGAGATCACCTCGGGAGTTATACAGAGCATCTCGGGATATCGCGTTATCAACCTCGGTTATCCACCTAGCCAGCCTTGGGTACCCGAGCCCGTCATCTTATAAGAGCCGAGCCCATCATCTTGATATCCGAGCCCAATCGCCTCAGAGTGCCCGAGCTCATCGCCCTCGGGAGTATCCGGATACCAGTTTAGGGGTACCCGAGCCCCATCGCCTCGGGTACTCGCACAAGATAGCTCGGGGTACCCGAGCCAGTCTCTCCTGCATACCCGAGCCGATTGCACAGTTCTCCGAGGGAAAGTCTTCATCGTCACCCGAGGCAAAAACTTAGCCAAATATTCATCTTCAAAAGTATCATTCCAAGCAGGCATCATTTCCGATAAACCCGGAAATGATAAAGAAGAATCTCGAAGGATCAACTCAAATCAAGATAAATGGAAATCTTCCAAAGACTCCGAAGAATAAGGAAACTATCCTAATCCGCGATATTCTACGCCGACTTCAAGATAAATGGAAATCTTCCGAGAATATCGCTGGAGAGGCGGTTTATCACCCCTATATAAAGAGATTCAAGGCTCTCGCAGAAGGGAGGCAACATCGCTCTGGAATTTACACTACACAAAGCTCTTACAGCACAAACACCTTTTTCTTTTACGGTCAAACTCTTGTACGATCAAAGCAATACTTTTCATCAATAATATCAAGAACACCATCTTTGGTCATCGCTCTTTCTGTTGTTCTTTGAGAATTCCCGCATATCGTATCCCTAAATTAAAACCCTAGACAAATCTCGATTGTGTTAGTTTCGACTTCCACAGTTTGGCGCCGTCTGTGGGGATACTTTAGAATTCTCTTACTCTAAGAACGCAGAACTCAACTACCGAAGAAGACGATGAACGAGGACGGTCGTCAGATTCCACCACCAGCCGGAGGAGGCAACCCGAACCCTCCGAACCCTCAAGTCGATCCAGTAATCTCAGCGACCCTAGCCGAACTGAAGGATATGATGGTTAAGTTCCAGAAGAAAGCTGACGATCAAGAGAAAGCTAACAAAACCTTGGCGCTACAAATCGAAGAAATCGCATCCCGTGGGCAACACAAAACCACGCGTTTCCAGACTCGACCGCCACGAGCCCGGAGGGACTTGCCTGGTCTCAACCCGACGAGACTCACGTTCGCGACACCAACGGACAACGCCAGAGCTGCAACCCGAGCCGATCCTGCCAGACGCGAGGATCAGGATGATCCCACCGAGCCAGACGCAGTGGACCCGACGGACGAGCCGGACGATCCACAAAACGAGCGTACCCGAGCTGGAGCCAACTCTGCCGAACGAACCGACCTCACTGATGACGAGGAAACTGAAGAAAACATAAGGTGGGCCGAAGAATCCGAAAGAGAAGACGAGCTCAGCAAGATCCGAGCCTCCCTAGCCAAGGCGGAAGCCGATATGAAGCTCGTCAAAACCCAGATACATAGCGTCTCATCCTCCGCGCCTAACATCGACCGAATTTTGGAAGAATCTCGAAACACGCCTTTTACCAAAAGAATTTCCGAGACGACGATGTCCAATCTGGGGAAGTTCAAAATCGACACTTACAACGGGACAACCGACCCGAAGTGTCATATTAAGTCGTTCGTGATATCTGTGGCCCGAGCCAGATTCAAGCCCGGAGAGAAGGATGCCGGTCTATGCCTGCTGTTCGTGGAACACCTCAAAGGACCCGCATTAGAGTGGTTTTCAAGATTGGAACGAAACTCGATTGACAGTTTCGACGAGTTGTCGACACTCTTCCTCAAGCAATACTCCGTGCTCATCGACCCCGGGACCTCCGACGCAGATCTGTGGTCTCTGTCTCAACAGCCCACCGAGCCGTTAAGAGATTTCCTCACGACCTTCAAGTCAACGCTAGCCAAGGTTGAAGGAATCACCGACGTAGCCGCCCTTTCGGCCCTGAAGAAAGCTCTCTGGTACAAGTCCGAGTTCAGAAAAGAGCTGAATCTATCCAAACCTACGACAATCCGCGACGCGCTGCACCGAGCCTCAGACTTCGTCGCCCATGAAGAAGAGATGGCGCTGCTGGCAAAGAGGCACGAGCCGACGAAGCAAACGCCCCGAACTGAGAAGACTCAAGCAACACCTCCGGTACAGAAGAAAGCTCGCGAGAGCGGGACGTACACACATCATGAAGGGCGCAATTTTAAGGGAGCTCACAATTACCAGATCGACACTCCTCGTGGCCGAGGTCGCGGCAGAGGCCGAGGTCGTGGGCGAGGAAGAGAAACCTACACTTGGACAAGAGATCAGCCACCAAGCAACGATCAGGAATACTGCGAGCACCACAAAATCTTTGGCCACCACACCTCACGATGCCGAAGCCTCGGCACTAAATTAGCAACGAAATTCTTAGCAGGAGAGCTCGGGACGAACGTCACGCTCAAGGACCTGGAGCCAGAGCCGGATCAGCCCGAGCAGGCCAACACTGCAGGGGACCCCGAGCCAAGGAACACGGACGCCCCGAAGAGAACTCGGGAAAATCAAGACGAAGACCGGGATAATACACGGCAAAAAATCTTCACCATAATGGGTGGATCGCCGTACTGTCCTGATACCGTGGCCGCAATCAAGGCGTATCAACGCCGAGCCGAGGCGCCTAGCAACTGGACGAGACCCTTCGACCGACCTAACGACATAGTCACATTCGAAGAAAGTGAGACGAACGGGCTCGACATGCCTCACAACGATCCCCTCGTCATCACATTAGCGATAGGAGATCATGATGTTTGCCGAATACTGGTCGACACAGGTAGCACCATCGACGTGATTTTCCGTGAAACGCTCCGACAAATGAACATTGATATGTCACAGGTAACACCGACCCCGAGGCCTGTCCTCGGATTTTCGGGGGAAACTTTGATGACGCTCGGAACCATTCAATTACCAGTCCGAGCCGGCGGGGTGACAAAGGTAGTCAACTTCTCAGTTACCGATCAACCTACCATTTACAACGTCATAATGGGCACACCGTGGCTAAATCAGATGCGAGCTGTCGCATCGACCTATCACCTCTGCGTCAAATTCCCGACCCCCAGTGGCGTGAAAACAATCTGGGGCAGCCAGAAAAATTCACGGATGTGTTACATGGCAGCGCACAAACTCCGAAACCCTGTCACCGAAGCCAAGGCTGAGACCGATCACAAGAAATCAAAACTCGGCCGAAGTGAAGAGAAGGCTATATCTAAACAGTTATAGCAATTACAGATCGAGGAGGCGCGCGAGGAGAAGAAGCTTACCTCGGATCCTGTAATCTCCATTTGCCTCGACGACGAACGGCTCCGAACGATGCGTGGAAATTGGCAGCGACTTAACCGAGGAAATCAAGACCGAGCTCATCTCATTCCTCAAAGAGAACATCAACACCTTCGCCTGGTCGGCTGAAGACCTACCTGGGGTAAGCATCGACGTAATCTGCCACGAGCTGAATGTTGACCCGTCTTTCAAGCCCATCAAGCAGAAGCGAAGAAAATTGGGTCGGGATCGCGCAGATGCCGTGAACGCCGAAGTAGAAAAGCTCCTGAAGATCGGCTCGATCTCCGAAGCAAGATACCCAGACTGGTTGGCGAATCCTGTCGTGGTTAAAAAGAAGAACGGCAAGTGGAGAGTTTGCGTCGACTTCACCGATCTGAACAAAGCTTGCCCTAAAGATAGTTTCCCGCTCCCACACATCGATCGCTTAGTGGAAGCAACCGCGGGGAACAAGTTGCTATCATTCATGGACGCTTTCGCGGGATACAACCAGATTTTCATGCATCCCGATGATCGCGAGAAGACAGCATTTATCACAGACCGAGGCATTTATTGTTACAAAGTCATGCCCTTCGGGCTCAAGAACGCTGGCGCGACGTATCAACGGCTCGTTAACAGGATGTTCGCCGAGCAGCTCGGAAAAACGATGGAAGTTTACATCGATGACATGCTAGTCAAATCCCTCGAAGAAAAAGACCATATAGCTCATCTACGCGACTGTTTTCGCCAGCTCAACAAGCACAACATGAAGCTCAACCCGGCAAAATGTCGTTTCGCGGTAAAGTCTGGAGAATTCTTGGGATATCTCGTAACTCACCGAGGCATCGAGGCAAACCCGAAGCAAATCGATGCTCTACTGAACATGCCCTCACCGCAAAACAAGCGCGAAGTCCAACGTCTCACCGGGAGAGTCGCAGCCCTGAACCGATTCATCTCGCGATCAACAGACAAATGCCTGGCTTTCTACGACACTCTGCGCGGGAACAAGAAATTCGAGTGGACCGATCGCTGCGAAGAAGCTTTCCAGGAACTGAAGAAGTATTTGGCTAATCCACCGGTGTTGGCAAAACCAGTCCCGGGCGAGCCGTTATTTCTGTACATCGCCGTCTCGGATACAGCAACAAGCGGAGTTATCGTTAGAGAAGACAGAGGAGAACAGAAGCCGATATTTTATGTCTCGCAAACCTTCACCGACGCGGAAACACGCTACCCGCAAACTGAAAAGCTCGCCCTCGCCGTAGTAATGTCAGCTCGGAAGCTGCGGCCGTATTTCCAATCTCACTCAATTGTCGTCATGGCGCCCATAGCACTTCGAGCCATCCTGCATAGTCCGAGCCAATCGGGACGCCTGGCCAAGTGGGCAGTAGAACTCAGCGAGTATGACATCGAATACAGGAACAAAACATGCGCGAAATGTCAAGTCCTGGCCGATTTTATCATCGAGCTACCAACAGAGAACACCCGAGAAGAATCACCCGATGCCGTCTGGATCCTCCACGTTGACGGGTCGTCCTCAAAACAAGGTTCTGGCGTCGGGATCCGCTTGGCGTCACCAGAAGGAGAAATCCTTGAGCAATCTTTCCGGCTAAACTTTGACGCAACTAACAACGTGGCGGAATACGAAGCGCTGATAGCCGGACTAAAGCTGGCTCGGGGACTTAAGATCAACAAGCTACGAGCCTTCTGCGACTCCCAGCTCGTAGCCAACCAATTTAACGGAGAGTACGTGGCTCGGGATGAACGAATGGAAGCATATCTGGCCCTCACACAAGACCTGGCAAAACAGTTCGGAGAGTTCGAATTAACCAGAATCCCGCGAGGCGAGAACACATCGGCGGATGCCTTAGCAGCTCTAGCTTCGACCTCCGATCCAAACCTGAAGAGGATCATACCGGTAGAGTTCATCGAAAAGCCGAGCATCGAAGACAGTAGCGAAGATCAAGTACTAACAGCTCGGAAGACGGAAGAACCGGAGGAGATGGACACCGAACTGCCAGACCAACAGACTACAGACACAATCGAGCCCGAGTATGGGAGCGATACCAAATGGATCGGAGCCATCCGGGATTACATAGCCGATGGAGAAGTCCCTACTGAAAAATGGGCAGCTCGGAAGCTTAAGGCGAAAGCGGCTCGGTATACCCTGATCGACGGAGAACTCTTTAAATGGCGGTTTTCCGGACCCTTGCTAATCTGTGTCGAAGGGAACGAAGCTCGGAGAGTCATGGAAGAAATACACGGCGGATCTTGTGGGAATCACTCTGGCGGGAGAGCCCTAGCCATAAAGATCAAGCGCCACGGATATTTTTGGCCAACGATGGTCAAAGATTGCGAGAAGTTCTCTCAAAGATGCGACAAATGCCAAAGACACGCACCAACTATCCATCAACCCGCCGAGCTCCTTTCTTCCATCACCTCGCCATATCCCTTCATGCGCTGGTCCATGGACATTATCGGACCTCTACACAACTCCAAACAGAAGAAACTCGTCCTCGTACTAACAGACTACTTCTCCAAGTGGATCGAGGCGGACTCCTATGCCACCATCAAAGACGCGCAGGTCGAGAACTTCGTCTGGAAGAACATCATATGCCGCCACGGGATACCTTACGAGATCGTCACAGACAATGGCTCGCAATTCATCTCGGCTCGGTTCGAAGGATTCTGCGAGAAATGGGGTATTCGCCTCAGCAAATCTACGCCTCGGTATCCTCAGGGAAACGGACAGGCAGAAGCAGCAAACAAGACGATTCTCGACGGAATAAAGAAGCGCCTCGGCGCAAAGAAAGGCCGCTGGGCCGACGAATTGGAAGGAGTTTTATGGTCGCACAGAACAACGCCGCGGCGAGCCACGGGAGAAACACCTTTCGCCCTCGTTTACGGTACGGAATGCGTGATTCCCACCGAAGCCGAGATCCCGGGAATAAGAAGGCGTTTGCTCCCAGAGCAGGAAAACTCCAACACTCAGATGATGCTGGACGAGCTGGACTTAATCGACGAGAGAAGAGATTCAGCCTTGGTCCGCATGCAGAACTATCAGAATGCTACAGCTCGGTATTACAATTCACACGTTAAGCAGCGCCGCTTCCACGAAGGAGATCTCGTACTGCGAAAAGTGTTTCAGAACACTGCCGAGCTAAACGCTGGAAAGCTCGGAGCAAATTGGGAAGGACCTTACACGATCGCGAAAGTCGTACGTCCCGGCGTCTACGAACTCATCGACACGAGCGGCAAAGCGGTACCTAGATCCTGGAACGAAATGCATCTAAGGAAATACTACCGCTAAAAACCTAAGATACGCATGTACTCGAACTACGGGGTGGCTTGATCCCTGAAAAGGGTACGTAGGCAGCTCGTCCTCGGACGAGTTCAGCTACCCCCCCCTAATTAAAAAAGGGGGGGAGTGGGTCCGTATACATATACTCCCACCCAACTTTTTTAACTAATTTTTTAATTTTTACCCTTCGGGTCATCAATTTTATCCACCTCAACATCTATCCTAAAAGTCACCTCGGAAACTTTGACGGTCATCTTATCGACCTATAAAGCTAAAAGTTCGTTCGGACGATGGCCACGTCCTCGGACAGAAAAAGCTCATTTCACCACTTCGGTTACAGCGCGCTATATAAGCAGCCAAGACAATTCGGGAGGCGATATCCTGCCATAAAGAAATTGTCTTCAGAAAACCCAGTTGGCTTCTACACTGGTACCCCAGTTCGCTTCTAAGCACTGGCATCGGCTATCTCAGCTCGGGTCGCAACCGATAAAGATTAAGTCTCACATGACCGAAACCCAATAAAATTAACATTGGCGTATATTTCAGCTCGGGAGTTAAAACGTTTGAATCTAACTTCTCAACGAGCAAATCATAAACCCAGTTAACTTTACACTGGTAAACGATCTCTTTCGTTTTTGGGCTCGGAAGTTAAAAATGGCAGGCAAAACTTTTAACTTCTCGACAAACAAGTCAGATTTACGAAAACCCAGTTACTAAACACTGGTATCGAATTTAATTCGGGAACATCTCAAGATAAACGAAGGTATTAAAAGCATTCATAAAGTGGATAAAGCCTTCCAGGCATTAAGTTTTACAAAATCTCAAAAGAAAAACAAAAGAGAAAAGGAAAATGCATCGGGACTATTCGTCCTGCTCTTCTGGAACGCGTGCAGCCTCGGGACCGAGATTCGTCCCTGCCTGGTCGAGAATGCCGACTCCCGCGGCAACTCCCTCGATAGACCGGTTCCCGAAGCTATCATCGACAGAATCTGGGGAAGCCGGGGGAAGCTTCAGACCTTCCCGCAGCTCGGTCCCAAGCCTGACAAACTCATCCTCGGCATCCCCATACTCTGCTTTCCACTGGAGGATTTCTTCCTTCTCCTCTTCGACCTTCTTGCCACCTTCAAGATCGGCGATCAGCTCGGCATTGGCCCTCGCCTGCACAAGGAACATGTAACGTTCGGACGCCTTGCCATACAGCTCCATTTTCGCCTCAATCGCCTCAATCTTCTTGGCGAACTCCTTTTTAGCCGCCTTGCGCTCCCGAGCAACCTCTTTCTCCCGAAGGGACTTCTCCTCGGTGAATAACCGGTTCAGGCGTTCGATTTCGGCCTCGAACTTACTTCGCAAGCGAAGACCGTCCTCGGCCATTTTCAAACGCTCGACCTTCTCTGCCTTAGCCAGCGCCTCGGCTCCCTGCTTAGCCTCATCCGCCTCGGCAACCCTGGCCGCCGCCTCGGCCACCTTAGCGTCGGCCTCGGCAACCTTGGCATCGGCCTCGGCAACCTTAGCATTGGCCTCGGCAATCTTGGCATCTGCCTCAGCTCGGGAAATCTCGCATTTCCGGTTCGCAGAGTCGTAGGATCGAACCATGGAATTCATCGAGTTGAAAGCCTGGAATGTAAAAATCGGGGAGTCAGTGGAAAAATATAAAAAAAAGGGGGCCTAAGATGCCTCGGAAACGAACCAGTACCTTCAAAAATCCCGCAGCGGTTTCACGGTAAATCTCGGCCTCCAGCAAGGCCTCGGGCGCAGCCAGGGTCGGACCCGAGCAAGAAGCGATAAGGTTGGCAGAAGCCATCTTATCTTTGTAGATGGGAGCCTCGTTACGACTCCTCTTCTCCTTCCTACGGCCCCCCGAACTATCGCCTCGGGGCCTCTTACCCTTCGCCTTAGCCTTCGCCTCGGCACCCAGAGCAACGATAGCTGAGGTCCCTACCACCTCGGGAAGATCGGTCGGAGGAGAGATATGCCCGGCCGTCTCGGGCACGATCGAAGCCATATCCCGAGCTTCATTGGTCGCCTCGACACCAGCAGCGACTTCAAGACTGGCCTCGGGAGGAGTAGGAGGTCTGAAGTTTGCCTCCAAAACAGCTTTTTCCTTAGCCGCCTTCTTTTCGGCAGCTTTTCTGGCTCTCAGAGACTGCGCGGCACCCTGCATCTCGATAAGATGATCTAGGCGGTGATCAGATGATTCAGAAGAGGATTGACAAGGAGCTCCGTGCAGTAGACGCAAGGCTCTCTCAATTCTTTCTTGGGAGAAGTGTTTCGTCCAATCGCACTTCCGAGCTATAAGTTCGTCGTGCAGATCTAAAAAGCCTTCGGGGACGTCTTCAAGAAATGACGGATTCCGATCTACGAAAACAAAAAAAAAAAAAAAAAAAAAAAAAAAAACACTTAGTGAAGTTCAAAGCAAAACAAAACAGCAAGTACGGCTTCGGGCATAGTACCAATTGTTCTCCACTTCCCAACAACTCTCCCTAAATAGTCCTCGTGGACACTATAATCGTTCAAGGCTACGTAGAAGAAATGGTCGGTGTACTTCTCGTCCTTACTCGGAAAACCACCAATAACCCTTCTGTTTGGCCTCGGAGATATGTAAAACCTCTCAACGGGGCCAGGTATGCGCCGAACCTCTAGAAGATTCCTCAAGTGGCCAAGTTCGACAAGGTTGACCGTCTCAATGCTCCGGACTAGAATTCCTATGAGATGGCGCAAGCCTCGGGTTGTGATCTGAGACGGAGCGATCTTGTACGACCATAAGAACGCCAATACAGGCCTCGGAATCGGAAGCCATAGGTAGCAATGGTAGAAGAACCCTTCATAAAGGGTGAAAAACCCCTCGGATGGATCATCCGCTCGCTCACTCGGAGTTGGAAGTCTTAGTTCGATCCCCTCGCTAAAACCAAACCGAGCCTTGAGATCCCGAAGCGAATCCTCCGTGCATAAAGTAGAACCCGGAGGATCGGGTTTCCTAGCTTTTTTGGCTCGTTTTCTCTTCTGTTGACCCTTGGCTGCTTGGACTTTAGCTTGGAGCAACCTAGCCGCCTCGTCGGAATCGTAGTGAACCTCCTCGGCCTTAACAGGAAGCAGAGGCGCCTCGGGGGCATTTCGCCAGCACGAGACCCCGGCTTCATCAGCTGCCGGTGGATGGACTCTCCTCCTACTTAAAGTCGCCTCGGGATCATCAGGCAAATCCTGATCCCGAGCCACATCTGCCACCGTATCGTCCCGAGCAATGAAACGGCTCGGATCTTCCTCCCGTGAGGTCGACTCCGCGTCACTATCACGGTACAATTCGATCTGACGGTCTGTGGTATTTGCCTCTGGGTCGCTCGAAGAACTCCAAACCATCTTTCTCTTATAGACGGGGAGATCAGTGTCGCCTCGGGGTGAATCACTGGAATCAGACAGAGACATTTTCTGGCTCGGGTGATTAGAGTTGATCGGAAAAACGAATTTGGACAGACCGGAGAAATCAACCTAGATCTAGTGACGGTGGCGCTACGACGGAAGTATAACGAAAAAGTATAAAACGCAAGAACTCAAGATCAGAGAGAGAAGAGAACGAACCTTGAAAGTTTGACTTGCAGTTGCGAAATGAAAAAAATGAGTCGGAGACTTGACATTTATAGGAACCTAGAGCGCGTCGGGTACGAACGAGCCAAATAGATCACATCGCGTCCGCGTCTAAGGCGCGTCGGGCACGCACGAATCGAATAAGATACTTCGCATCCGCACGAATCTCGGGAATGGGCGAAAGGACCTTTCCACTTCTCGAGGAGGAATCCCAACCGTCACACGCCAAGAGAAGACGAAACGACAGAGGAATTCGAATCACCAAACCCCCCAAGGTAAAACGGCTCGGCTTAATTATCATGAAGCTCGTCACGCTCGGTTCCCCAAACTAACGAGCTGGGGGGCTAACTGTTGGGGTCGGATTCTATCCTTAGGCGCCGAGCCAGACTTTGAACACCTCGGGAGTTTTACAGAGATCACCTCGGGAGTTATACAGAGCATCTCGGGATATCGCGTTATCAACCTCGGGTTATCCACCTAGCCAGCCTTGGGTACCCGAGCCCGTCATCTTATAAGAGCCGAGCCCATCATCTTGTGATATCCGAGCCCAATCGCCTCAGAGTGCCCGAGCTCATCGCCTCGGGAGTATCCGGATACCAGTTTAGGGGTACCCGAGCCCCATCGCCTCGGGTACTCGCACAAGATAGCTCGGGGTACCCGAGCCAGTCTCTCCTGCATACCCGAGCCGATTGCACAAGTTCTCCGAGGGAAAGTCTTCATCGTCACCCGAGGCAAAAACTTAGCAAATATTCATCTTCAAAGTATCATTTCCAAGCAAGGCATCATTTCCGATAAACCCGGAAATGATAAAGAAGAATCTCGAAGGATCAACTCAAATCAAGATAAATGGAAATCTTCCAAAAGACTCCGAAGAATAAGGAAACTATCCTAATCCGCGATATTCTACGCCGACTTCAAGATAAATGGAAATCTTCCGAGAATATCGCTGGAGAGGCGGTTTATCACCCCTATATAAAGAGATTCAAGGCTCTCGCAGAAGGGAGGCAACATCGCTCTGGAATTTACACTACACAAAGCTCTTACAGCACAAACACCTTTTTCTTTTACGGTCAAACTCTTGTACGATCAAAGCAATACTTTTCATCAATAATATCAAGAACACCATCTTTGGTCATCGCTCTTTCTGTTGTTCTTTGAGAATTCCCGCATATCGTATCCCTAAATTAAAACCCTAGACAAATCTCGATTGTGTTAGTTTCGACTTCCACAGTCTATGGATATGCAGTGTATAGGTGGTGGATGTTCGTATCAAATTATTGAAGCTATATTGTATTATCTTTCCGTACGGTTTAATGTTGTTGATTAAGAAAATATTTTAGCTTCTTTTTTCCTTTTATTTTAACTGTGTAGAACATGTAAGACGTCCAGATTACATATTGGTGTGTCCACATAAGATGGACCAAAATTGTCAAATGGATTGTGGTATACAAAATTGACCCAAAACAAAACTCCTAGAGACTCTAAATGAACATTCTACCACCAAATTCTATCGCACATCAAAGATGTTTAGGTTAAAAGTTGACAGCTTTCAAGACTTCTCAAACTTTCCGATCGATAATGTATGTTTTACCCTATGAAGTCGATAAATTAGAGAGTGAATGTCTCTAGGTTGTTTCGCAAGGAGGAGGAGGAGGAGGAGGAGGAACACCGAAAACCCAATCTAGCACGTTTAAGTATTTTGATCGAAATACCTCTCTTTCCTGTGCGTAACAATGCATTATAATGGCTGTTGAAACGCTGAACACAACCACATCTGCTCTTCTTAAACTCTTGGGCGGTCGAATGTATCCTGCATCTGTCATGCAAGTGAAGAAGCTCTCTATTGCCCTCGCTAAGCAGTACAGTGATATCTCTATCCTTCTGCTTTTCTTCTCAATAGCTAAAGCCAGACCTGTTGGGAACTGCAGGAAAAAAGCCTAACGTTAGGTATACTATTAACATGATATGTAATGAGAATGGATTTCGTTTGTACCGTTGCTATGGCCACAAGCGGTATATTGCATGTCTCAAAAGTCCGGAAAAGTAGGCAAGTCCAAGCCCTAGTTTACATCATTAGAGAAATGGTCTACGTTTCAACTTCAAGTGAGAACAAAAAAAAATCGATATAGTTAATGTATGAAATTAAGAGCTTTTCAAGAATTGATTCTAACCAGGCAGAAGAGCAGTAAGTAGCGAGAAACAAACTTGATCTCGCTGTGCCCAGAAGACCCTTGCCAAGTATAGAGTATTGCCTGTGAGATTGGGGATGAAACATATAATAAGGTGATGAATAAAATCAGAGCATATAGAAAATATAAACCATTCAATGAGCAGTTTAGACATAAATCTATTACTTTTTTAGCAGGTCTTGACGATGAACAATTAGCGCTGGAATCAAATAGACAGGGACATAGACAGGTAACGCCCTCTTGTACGCTTGAAGGAAAAATGTAATACCATGCTTAACACATGACTCATTTCCATGTATTATCTGCAAGTAACAACATAAGTATTGAGTAAAACTTTTGTACAACCATGCATGCAGACTCATTGAAAGATACATTAACTATCGAAAAATGCTTTGTTCGTCTTAACAACCGAGAAAAACTAATGTTTACTGATAGTACCATAGAACAAAAGATATTAAAATAAACATACCGAACAGGGGACTTTCATGTTAGGATCTAGTTTGATATCAACTCCAACAGACTTGTAATATTTCTCAATCGCTCTTAAATTAGTGAACGGTTGAGCACTTGCGATATCTTTTACGCCTTGTAAGATAGAAAGATCCTTCCCACCATGTTTGTTAAGGAAAGACTTGTACGATGAAGGAAGACTTTCTTGTTTCAAAATGTAAGCAGACCTAAAAAAAAAACACGAAATCGCTAATCTAAGAATAAACACTAAAACTTTACTAAGTTAATATCTTTGTAGAGAGAAAGAGAACATACAAAATCTGTGAAGATGAGAGACACATGAGAAATAAATCACCATGTTTCCAAGTAAGCGGCTTGCAAATGGTACCAAACCGTTTACTTTTAATACCGCACCGCGATGCAAGAACCGCAGCACGCATCAATATATAAACAGCCAAACTCGTATGTTGAGTATTTGGCCCTGTGAGAAGCATAGATGGTCCAGCCACCAATCCAGCAAACAGGGCCCTCCACTTTGCAGTTCTGGATTCAGATAAATTACTTCACAGTGATCAAATCTGAAGAAATTAATATGATTCTATATTTCACTATTTTTGGTTTTAAATCTAAAAATTCACAAAACAAAAAAAAAAAAGTTCCAAGATAAGTGGAGACAACATGCCTCTTGTCTCCTGCTAAAGCAGCAATAGCTTCATCTACTGAAACAAAAGTCCCAGCAAAAGTTCCTAAGAACAATCCATATCTTAATGTCTCCTTAATCCCCATAGCAATAGCTTCACTATTCGAAAACTCTCCGGTTTTCCTAAACCGATAACGATCAGATTTCAGATCAGATGAACTAAACCGGAAAATTGAAAAATCTCAAGGTGAAAATTCGATTTCGATTACCTCGATTGAAGAGAAGATCTACGACGACGAGCGAAACGAGCGACGATTGAGAAAATAGCTAATCCACCTTTTAAACCAGTACCTATAGTGAATCCTTTGACGGAAGCGACGATGATTCTTCGAAGCTTCTCCGAATCATTCACCGATTTCGATTTCGATTTCGAATCGGAATTTTTGCATTGTTTGCATGTAAACTCATCCGATTTACGGAAATCGTCGCCATATATGTCACCGGAGATGCATGATGAGCAAGGAGAACCGTTCGTCGATTCGCCGGACGGCGACATGACGACGGCGGAGAGAATCTCCGGATTGCGCCAAAAGTGATAGGTAAGCTTTGGTGGGAAATTGGGAATTGGCTTTTGAATAAAATACAAAGAAGAAAGAGAGAACCAGATAAAAAGAAAAGTTTGGGAGAGTGACGAAGACAGCGAAAGTTTTAGATTTAGAGAGCCACTAAGGATTATCCAGTTGTCAAAGTGACTGACACGTGTCGGTTTTGGTTTGTTCTTTTTCTCCTTTGTGAATCTTTTGATTCTCTTCTGCTTTGGGAACCGGAATGATTTGGAGTATGGGTTGTGGAAGGCCATGGGCTTATTTTATGGGCTTGAAAGCAGACAAGATAATATTAAATATTTGAAACGTTACAGAAAGAATACGAATAGCCATATATATTTTATTTTTTTTACCCCGAAGACGATAGCTACAGAAATATAGTAAAACCTCTATAAATTAATAATATCAGAACCAAAAATTTTAATTAATTTATATATAAATTATTAATTTATAAAAATATTTTATTAATTTTGTAATTTTTTAAAAACATCATATCTGAAAAGCAATTTATTTCTTTATAATCAATATATTTTAAAAAAATATTACAAGTAGAAAATAAAATTATTAAGGTTAGAAAATAACACAAATTTTTTAAAATGTAGTAAAAGTATTAGAATTGAACTCTACCAAGAATTAATACAAATTTAAGAAAAACAAACAATACTAGATTCATATTTTACATATAATATATTAGATATTCATTTTCTTATTTAACCTTAATTTCTTTTCGAATTTTGTTTTCTTTTACTAAAAGTTAAAGATCTAAAGCATTATTCATATTTAAAAAAAAAATTCTCACTTAGTTTAGACACAGAGTATCTTGTTTTACATTTTCCTACATTATTTTTAATATTTCTTTTAAAAAAATAAAAAATATATTAATATAAAAATTAATATTAATATATATGACCATGTAAACAAAAATGTTGGCTTCGCTATTGACCACTTGTAAAGCATGAAGAAATTGATGATTATAGTTTTGCACAACCTGCCAAAAGAACATTCCCATCTATCTCTTATCAACCAACATGTATTTGTAAAAGATTGATCTGTTGAAAGTTAAACTTGGTTTTGAATCAAGTTTAATTATTGGGTCAATTATCCAATAATCATGTGATAGACCAAATCCAAATTCTAGAGTTTTCTCTAGAAATATCAACACATCCACCTCCTTAAAAAGTTCTAATTATCTAGATTATTCTATAAGAATATCATCACATCGGACAAATCTTTTGTTTTTTCACTTCAAATCAGTCTAACATTAGCTGTTCATTAAATGTGTATGCTTGAAGAATAAAATCAAGTTATGAATTGAATTATGAAACCAAGTCATACCCAATTTGACTTAATCTACAAAAGGTAGTAGTAATAGTAGTGTCATATTTGAGTAAAAGCCAAATGCCATTCATTCAACACAAACCTTCACACGATGACAAAAACCCAAACACTACAATCAAATTTCATTACAAAACAAAAGGAAAGCTTTTAGATTCAAACTGTTTTTTAAAGTCGTTTTCCAGAGAGGCTGATGGAGCTGACTTTCAAGGGAGTGGCAACCACAAGCGGTGCTTCTGGCGATTTGTTACCGGGGAAGGAGAAGTAATCTAGATATTATGTTAAGAACTCTCTATATTTAGGATTAAAATATTTTAGATATTTTGTAGTTTGGAGGTTATAAATACCTCTTCCCTCTTCTCATTTATGAAAATGTTGTGAAGTTGTCTTCAAGTTAAAATCAAAGTAATAAAAGTTCTATTTTCTAAAACTCTCACTCTCAAATGCTTAAACACTTTCTCCATAACCTCTAAAACAATTTTACTCTAACAAAATGGTAGCAAAGCTTGAAGGTCCTAAAGATGGCGAGTAACAATGTTCCCTTCCAAGTTCCAATGCTCACAAAGAGCAATTATGATAATTGGAGTCTACTAAGGCCGTGTTCGGATGAGAGTCGCCAGCGACCATCTCAGCGACAGATCAAAACGGCGGTGGCGGCGGCCATCAATAAAGCAAAACGACGACAGGTGCGGCAAAAGGTTGATGACGGAGGTGTCGCTGGGGAGAGAATAATGTGTCGCAGAGAGACAAAGTAGTCGCTGAAATTTCAAGCGACAGGTGCGGCAACTCATTCAACACTAACGGCGACTCTTTTTAACAGTGGCAGCGACTCTTTTGTACAGTTACGACTCCGTCGGTGTCTATTTTCTTGTCGCGATCGCTCATTGAGCGACTCCAAAACGAACAGGGCCTAAATGAGGGCTATCTTAGGAGCACATGACGTGTGGGAGATAGTCGAGAAAGGTTTCGTTGAACTGGAGAATGAAAGTAGTCTCTGTCAAACTCAATAGGATGGTTTGAGAGACTCAAGAAAGAGAGAAAAGAAAGCTCTCTGTCTAATCTATCAAGGATTAGACGAAGATACGTTCGAGAAGGTCGTTGAAGCTACGTCGGCCAAAGAAGCATGGGAGAAGTTTCGAACCTCTTACAAAGGTGCCGATCAAGTTAAGAAGGTACGTCTTCAAACTCTTAGAGAAGAATTTGAAGCAGTGCAAATGAAGGAAGGTGAACTCGTCTCCGACTACTTCTCAGGAGTGTTGACAGTTACTAATAACCTTAAAAGAAACAGAGAGAAGCTAGAAGACGTGAGAATCGTGGAGAAAGTTCATAGATCGTTGGATCCAAAATTTGAGCATATTGTCATCGTTATTGAAGAAACAAAAGATTTAGAGGCTATGACAATAGAGCAACTTTTTGGGTCATTACAAGCTTATGAAGAAAAGAAGAAGAAGAAAGAAGATATCGTCGAACAAGTCCTCAAGATGCGGATTACTAAAGAAGAAAATGGCCAAAATTACCAAAGACGAGGTAGATGTCAAGTACGAGGACGAGGTCGTGGATATGGAAATGGACGAGGTTGGAGGCCATATGAAGACAACACAAATCAAAGAGGAGAAAACTCATCAAGAGGAAGCCCAAAATGAAGATGTGATAAGTCAAGTGTCAAATGCTACAATTGTGGGAAGTTTGGACATTATGCCTCCGAGTGTAAAGCTCCTAGCAACAAAAAAGTCGAGGAGCAGGCCAACTATGTTGAAGAAAAAATCCAAGAAGAAGACATGTTATTAATGGCTACTTACAAGAAAGATGAACGAGAAGAGAATGATAAGTGGTACCTCGATAGTAGTGCAAGTAATCACATGTGCGGGAGAAAAAGTATGTTCGCGGAACTTGATGAATCGGTGAGCGGAAAATATAGCTTTAGGAGATGAATCGAAGATGGAGGTAAAAGGCAAATGAAACATTCTAATCCGATTGAAGAATGGAGATCATCAATTTATTTCCAACGTTTACTATATTCCGAGCATGAAGACAAATATCTTGATCTTGGACAACTCGTAGAGAAAGGTTATGATATTCGCCTAAAAGATATTAACCGTTCTATAAGAGACCAAGAAAGCAATCTCATTACCAAAGTGCCAATCTCGAAAAATAGAATGTTTGTCCTTAACATTCGAAATGACATCGCACAATGTCTCAAGATGTGCTACAAGGAGGAGTCTTGGCTTTGGCATCTTCGATTTGGGCATCTAAATTTTGGAGGATTGGATTTGCTTTCGAAGAAAGAAATGGTGAGCGGACTACCTTGCATCAATCATCCAAATCAAGTGTATGAAGGATGTCTACTTGGAAAGCAATTCAAAATGAGCTTTCCAAAGGAATCAAGTACAAGAGCTCAAAGACCGTTGGAGCTAATACACACGGATGTGTGTGGTCCGATCAAGCCAAAATCAGTTGGTAAAAGTAACTACTTCCTTCTCTTTATTGATGATTTTTCAAGAAAAACATGGGTTTACTTTTTGAAAGAAAAATCCGAAGTGTTCGAGAACTTCAAAAAGTTTATTAAACCGATCTCCAACAAAAATTATCTCGGGAAAAACACCGCAAGAAGCTTGGAGCGGAAGGAAGCCCGGTGTTTCTCATTTAAGAGTCTTTGGAAGCATTGCTCATGCTCATGTACCGGATGAGAAGTAGAACAAACTAGATGACAAAAGTGAGAAGTACATCTTCATTGGTTATGATAACAACTCCAAAGGCTATAAGCTCTATAATCCCGATACGAAGAAGAAAATTATTAGTCAAAATATCGTGTTTGATGAAGAAGGAGAATGGGATTGGAAATCAAATGAAGAAGATTATAACTTCTTTCCACACTTTGAAGAAGATGACTTGGAGCTAACAAGAGAAGAGCCACCAAGAGAAGAACCTACTACACCACCAACTTCACCAAAAAGTTCTCAAGGAGAAGAAAGCTCAAGCGAGAGGACTCCTCATTTTAGAAGTTTACAAGAGCTCTACGAGGTAACCGAAAAGCAAGACAACCTTACTTTATTTTGTCTATTTGTGGAGTGTGAACCCATGGACTTCCAAGAAGCCATTGAAAAGAAAACTTGGAAAAATGCCATGGATGAAGAGATAAAGGCGATAAAAAAGAATGATACATGGGAGCTAGCTTCACTTCCAAATGGGCACAAGGCAATAGGTGTGAAGTGGGTGTATAAAGCAAAGAAAAAAATCTAAAGGAGAAGTGGAAAGATACAAAGCAAGATTAGTGGCCAAAGGTTATAGTCAAAGAGCTAGAATTGACTATGACGAAGTATTTGCTCTCGTTGCTCGTCGAGAAACGGTTAGACTAATCATTTCACTATCGGCTCAAAACAAGTGGAAGATACATCAAATGGATGTCAAGTCGGCCTTCTTAAATGGAGATCTTGAAGAAGAAGTTTACATTGGGAAACCACAAGGCTACATAGTCAAAGGAGAAGAAGACAAAGTCTTGTTGCTAAAGAAGGCGCTTTACGGATTGAAACAAGCCCCAAGAGCTTGGAATACTCGAATTGACAAGTACTTCAAGGAGAAAGACTTCATCAAGTGTCCATATGAGCATGCACTCTATATCAAAATTCAAAAAGACGATATATTGATCGCATGCTTATATGTAGATGACTTGATATTCACGGGTAACAATCCAAGAATGTTCGAAGAATTTAAGAAAGAGATGACGAAGGAGTTAGAGATGACGGATATTGGATTGATGTCGTACTACCTCGGAATTGAAGTAAAACAAGAAGACAATAGAATCTTCATTACTCAAGAAGGCTAAAGTTTAAGATGGATGACTCAAACCCGGTGACCACACTAATGGAATGCGGAATCAAATTATCAAAGAATGATGACGGGGAAAGAGTGGATCCAACAACCTTTAAGAGCTTGGTTAGAAGCTTGAGATACTTAACATGCACAAGACCCAATATTTTATATGTGGTCGTAGTTGTTAGTCGTTACATGGAGCATCCAACTACAACTCATTTCAAGGCGGCAAAGAGGATTCTTCGCTATATCAAAGGTACCATAAACTTTGGCTTACACTATTCTACTTCTAATGATTACAAGCTTTTTGGATATAGGGATAGCGATTTGGGTGGAGACATAGATGACCGAAAAAGCACAACTGGTTTTGTGTTCTACATTGGAGATACGACTTTCACATGGATATCGAAGAAGCAACCAATTGTCACTCTATCCACTTGTGAAGCAGAGTATGTAGCGGCTACTTCATGTGTGTGTCATGCTATTTGGTTAAGAAACCTCTTAAGGGAGTTAAGCGTACCACAAGAGGAACCAACGAAGATTTTTGTGGATAACAAGTCAGCAATTAGCATTGGCGAAGAACCCGGTCTTCCATGATCAAAGTAAACACATTGACACACGATATCACTACATTAGAGTGTGTTAACAAGAAAGAAGTGCAATTGGAGTATGTGAAGACACATGATCAAGTAGCCGATATTTTCACCATGCCTCTCAAGCGCGAAGATTTTATCAAGATGAGGAGTTTGCTTGGAGTAGCAAAATCATGTTAAAGAGGGGGTGTTGAAAGTTAAACTTGGCCAATTGGGTCAATTATCCAATAATCATGTGATGGGCCAAATCCAAGTTCTAGAGTTTTCTCTAGAAATATCAACACATCCACCTCCTTAAAAAATTCTAGAAATTTTCTAGAATCATCTTCCACCTCCTTAAACATAAAAATCTAGATATTCTTATATAATAATCTAGATAATTAGAATATTATAATCTAGATATTATGTTAAGAACACTCTAAATATAAGATTAAAATATTTTAGATATTTTGTAGTTTGGAGGCTATAAATACCTCTCCCCTCTTCTCATTTATGGAAATGTTGTGAAGTTGTCTTTAAGTTAAAATCAAAGCAATAAAAGTTCTATTTTCAAAAACTGTCTCTCTCAAATACTTAAACACTTTCTCCATAACCTCTAAAAGAATTTTACTCTAACACGATCTCCACGAAAACCTCTGTTAAAGTTACATTTGAGTCAACCATTAGGGGGTGGACATCATTGACTACATCTCTCATTGTTCCTGATTTGAACAGGGAGAGTTTGTAAAAAAAATCATGTGATGTCCTCCTTGAAGATAGCTTCCAGCCATTCAAGAGCCTCTCGTCTTCCTTTGTTTGCTACAACATCTGGGAGTCTTAAAAGTTTTTGGAAAGGAAATTCACTTCTAGATTTCCACAGCCTAGCTCCACATAATCCAGAATGGTAATAACTTCTGATTGGGAGGAAAAGATTGGGTCTTGGAAAGTTGTAACTCATTGGAAAATCTTGTTTGGCCCACATGTATGTTCACACATCTCCAAACAGCCTGAGCAAAGGAGCAAGTGAACAAGATATGATTCACTGTTTCGTCCTCTTGACAACATCTTTGACATATTGGGTCAGCAGGAATTGTTCTTGTTCGAAGTTTTGTTGTCGTAGCAATAGCACGTGATAAACATCGCCAAAGAAAATGATGGACCTTAGGAGAAATTTTCAGTTTCCAGATTTCCTTCTTCAGAGCAACAGAACCATGTGAAGGTGTAATAACTTGGTCCACATGTATTTAAACGAAAAAAAAAAAAAAAACTTGGTCCGCAGGTATACGGTATACCAACATGAGTATTTTTAGAGTAAGCCCATTCGAATTTCGAAGGAGTCATGCTCTTCGTATTTGGACAAGTATAAACCTTTAGACAAGCCTTGATCTTTAGGATTAAGAACCTCTTCAAAAATTATAGGATCCCATTCTCTTTTTCCTTCTTTCCATAATCAGATATTGTCATAGTAGAATCCAGAACAGGGCCTGAAGTTGACCGTGGGGGAATAGTAGGTAACCAGGGATCTTCCCAAAGTCTTGTTGTTTGACCATTTTCTATTCTTAATCAAAGCCCTTGTCGTAAGAGCTCTTTACCTTGTTGGATGGATCTCCAGCCATAAGAAGATATAATCCCAGTTGTAAAAACCAGTTGGTGGGATGATACATACCTTTATACAAACGAGCCAAAAGACTTTGCAGATTTTCCAGAATTCTCCAAGCTTGATTTGCCAAAAGGCGTCTATTAAACTCATGAAGGTCTCTAAAACAAGGTCCACCTTCTTTTTTGGGAAGAGACATCCTGTTCCAACCTAGGTTACGAGTTTGTTTGACCCAAAAACGATATCAAATAGAGAATAGACATAAAAAATCACATGATTACACAACATTATAAAGATTCTGGTCAAAATACATAACTATACTAATTTGATATATCTAACATGTCATATATCCTTTTAATCCTAACTAATAAACATATCCATGGAAAATGTAAACCATAGCAATATTGCATCTTTCATATTGACGTCGGTTTAGTGAACCGTTGCCAATACCAATGCTTCTCCCAAACTTGATACATAGAATCCACAGGGATCCCTTTGGTCTCCGGCAAGAACATGATGACGAACACCGTCATTTTAAAGATCCAACCGCCATAAAACAAGAACGCACCGTACTTGAAATCGCAGAGCGTTGCTAAGAACGTCTGAGAGAGAGCGAACGTTGCGGCGAAGTTCACGGCGACGCTTAAGCTTTGACCAGCCGGTCGCATCTTGAGTGGGAATATCTCACTTGGGACAAGCCAGCTCAATGGCCCCCACGACCATCCAAACCCAGCCGAGTATATGCAAAGTAACACCACCACCGTCACGGCGTAACCCTTCTTCATCTCTCCGTCTCCGGTGGCTCCCACTGTCACCGCTAGTAACACAGCCACTGCAATCTGTACACAAGACCGAGTTATCAATATTTGGCATATTTGGCCCAATCACGTAATGTTTTTTTTTTCTTTCTCTCTTAACCTTTTAAGTATAACTAAGAGACTGCAATTGATGCAAAACATTACTAAAAATACTCAGACCTGGTGAAAATGGTGTCTTCGACAACCGAATGGCCGGTCTTTTCAGTGTATTTGAAAAATTTTAAGAGCGACAAGAAGGAATTTTCAAGTTTATCTTTATCTTTAATCCCTCTAAGTGCAAATGTAAAAGCGAATAACTTGCCACGAAAAGTTATTAAAAATACTTTCAATTACATTTGTGATTTTAGTCTAAATTAGGTTAAATAGATGACGAAAAAAAAATTATTGAAAGAGGAGAAGATTAATTGCTCATAAATAATTTTCATGCAAAAGTCAATTTTTATTATCAAAAAAATATTTATGAGAGATCATTGTGTTTATCATAAATGTTGTGGAAAATAATTACTCTATTGTATACGTAACAAAATTTGCGTTTAAATTGTATTCATAAATCACAACTAGAACGTACCTGGCAGAGAAACATCTGAATACCACCAGCAATGAACAAAAACCGTCTACCAAACCGGTCAATAACCATGGTTGAGACAAGAAGTGAACCAAGATTAACCAACCCGAGTATCAACGTCGCAATAAGAGCCGGACCAGAACCAAACCCAACCGATCGAAACAGAACCGGCGCATAGAACGCATTAACCGTGATCCCGGTTAACTGTTGAAAACATGGTATCGCGACAGCAACCACAAGATGAGGCCTATACCGTCTCTCCAATATCGTCTTCATAAACGGTTCAGCTCTAGCCTCAATGGCTAGTTGGCTTGACCTAGACAACTCTGCTAGCTCAATTTCCACGTCAGCTATGTTTTCGACGCCACGTAGCTTTAGCAGCGACGCGTGAGCTTGATCGTGTTTCCCACGCGCCAAGAGGCTAGAAGGTGTATCGGAAATGAATAGACATCCCACGGTCATGATCGCGGCTGGTACAGCAGCTAAACCTAAAGAGATACGCCAGCCGTTACGGTGACTGTCCGTACCGTAGTTTATTAGATTGGCTGCTACTACTCCGACACCGATGAAGAATTGAAAACCGGAGTTGAATGCTCCACGCCATCGCGGTGGTGCTACTTCCGATAGATACACCGGAGCCGCCTAGAGTGTTCACATTTAATAAAAAAAAGTAAGTTGCTCCATATTTATTTTTATTAAATGTGATAGATATGCTAACGAATTAAACAAAAATGTTTATACCAAAACCGTTCAAACCGAAGTAAATTTTGTTTAAAAACTAAATTAAACTAAAACACGAACTAGTAAACAACGTTCCTCAGGAATAACTTTTTTGAACTCTAATTAATTTTGGATGACAAAAAAAAATAAAACGCGAACCAAAACTGTTTCTGTTTTTTATTTAAACTTGTTACAAAAATATATAATATTAATTGTTTTTAAAGTTGAATCTAAAACCGTAATTTTATCAAACCTAACGAGTTATAATTGTGTATTGGTTTCAGGTTTTATAAAAGTGATTAAACCAAAAATAAATAAGAAAGAACAACTTAACTATATATTAACACTCAAACAAACAAAAGTATACTATGGACTTTAGTGAAATTGGAACTATAGCTACCTGGTTGGTGAAGCCAACACCAAATCCTAACAAAATCCGACCGGAGATAAGCATGGCAATGTTGGCAGCTAAGCCATTGATCAGGGCACCAAAGAGGAAAGTGAAACCGCCAAGGATCATGGTGGTGCGACGACCAAAAGCTGCCGTGAGACGGCTAGCGACTAAGGAAGCGACTAAGCCGGCGACATAAAGGCTAGATGTGAAGGCCGTAAGAAGTTGGCTGTCGTAGACGCAGTACACATTCGTCTTAGCTTCCGAAGCTTTTTTAAGAACCGATGGAAAGAATTTCTCAAGAAACGGCTTCATTGTTGTCACACCCCCTTTATTAAATTAAAATCAAAGATAAATTAGTTAATATAGTTTTTTTTTTTTTTTTTTTAAACGTGGTTTATGAAATGATCCTTTTCTGTGCTTGAATTTGTAACCTGATATTCCGATATCGTAGCCAAAAATGAGACCACATGAGGCAGCCACAATGCAACTCATGACAACTGCGGTTGTGATCTTGGCATCTATGTTTCCGGCGCCGGAGACATCAAGAGCCAATCCTCCGATAGCCATTTTGCTTATGTCTTACAAATGAATTGTTGTTTTTTTATTTTAAACCAAATGAACAAAGAGAATACATTGAAGATGGTTTTGGGCTTTTAGGTGAGTCTTTTAGTTAGTTGGCGTGATGACTTGATGGTGCAAGTGTGCAACTACTTATCTATTTTTTTTTCTTCTTTTATTTTCTCTTATGGTTACAATTTTGTATCGAAACACATACGTCTTAAATGGTAGACCACATGTCTTTTATTTAATAGCATAACTTATATAAGTAATGAACTAAAAAAAAAATGTAATGAACTAATTTACATTCTTCAAAAAATACTATATGTAGGTAATAATAGATCGAGTTTGGTATAACATCCTTTTCGTTGACAGAAACTGATAAAAGAATCCATATAGATGATAAGAATATGAAAATAAATACCCGCACAAAGACAAAGTTTACATAATGTTGTTGGTTTGTCACGTGTTCTAACATTTTGGTAGGAAGAATTAAAGACGTAGTTTTAGCCTCAGTGCTTTAAATTCTAGTAAGTATAAAAGTGTGACGACATTTAGCACATTAAAGACTAATTTGCTGGCCTTTCCTGATAAATAAAATTTCCGAGATGTACATATATCTAAATTAGATAATATTTGCTTTTGTACCATTTGTTGCATGTAGTGACGAATAAATACTTGGCCTTCATAAGAGCAAATTTAAAATACAAGCAAGTTAATAATGAAACCCATCGATTAGTTGTTGTGTGTGTGTCCATGACTCTTTGTATATATCTATTCATTTCTCCATAATATCTTTGAGGTATGAATTCCAATTTGAACCCACCACCTCTTTTTCACTTAAACGAGTCTTTAACAGTAGAGATATTGGAATTTTTCATAAATTAATGCCCTCTAAATTTAATATTAACATAACAAAGGCCACAAACACATGCTTGTGTAGCTTCCATAGTTCTATTGAGGGCGGGCTCTGAATATAAATCCTAAGAGTCTTATAATATAGTTTAGATTTCTCTAAAGTCCACATTGTACAAACCTTTGTATTGAACAAGAAAACACCTTCTCCAATTTCTACATTATCTTGAGGTCTCAACCAAACTATACTCATTACAAATCTTCAACACGTATTAAACCTAATGAGGTATATTATTGAATTTGTTTGAATGGTATAAACCATATGTTTCTCATTTCGACTTTTCGAGGATGCTACTGCCATCTTTGAGAATTTTGCTTTTCATTATATGCAAATATTTTTCAATTTGCATTATGAATTATATATTTTTTGTCGCCAACTAATATGATCAAGAAAGAATACATTTGCAATATATATGAAATCACCATTTAAGAAAATATAGGATCACTGGAATTTGATGGTAAAAAAATCAGTACAAAAGAATTAGGGAAACAAATTTAGAAATTAATTCTTCATTTTTTGGGTCTGAAATAAATATATTTAGGTTTCAAGTTTCAAGAGTGCCATTTTTAAATTCGTACTTTTATGTACTCCCTCCATTTCAAAATGTAAGACGTTTTGAGATTTTGTACGCAACTTAATGAAAACTATATGTTTAATTTAAGTATTTTTTTTTTCTTTTTAAAGCATTTAATAAAAGCAAAGAACATGTTATAGTACATGTATTTACTAAAAACATATAATTACTTTTTTATAATTATTTTATATCGGGATGACAAAACGTCTTATATTTTGACACAAAAATAAAATATCAAAACGTCTTATATTTTGAAACGGATGGGGTATATAGTGAAGTTTAAAAATAGATCCGATAAGTTAATTCCAAAAAAATTAGCATCTAATTTTTATTATTATTTTAGCATCTAATTAACAAGGTTTTAGCATCTAATTTTAAAAAATTTAGCATCTAATTATGAACGCTATATTTTAACAATAAAATTTTCAACTACCTACCTATTATTGACTACTTTTTAGATTTCAGTCTACCAAAAATATACGTTCACAAGAATAGCAATCTATCTTCTTCTTTTTTCCCACTATCTATCTATTTGTTTAAGACAAACAAATACAATTTATAAATACTCCAAACCCCTCTCCAATCCATCAAAAACTAAAACCATTATCTTCTCCAAGGAAAGAAAAATGAAATCTTCAACAACTCAAACCATAATCGTCACATTTTTTCTCCTTATAATTCCAACATCATTCGCAGCACCACCAAAACTCGAAGACAGTTTCACACAATGTCTCACCACTTTCAAACCTTCCGACCCAAAGTTCCCAATCCAAAACTTCACATACACGCAAGAAAACCCTAACTTCCTCATCATTCTCAACAACTACGTCCGTAACCTCCGTTACTTCAACGGTACAACACGTAAACCGGTGGCGATCGTGGCCGCGGCTCACTTCACTCATATCCAAGCTACAATGCGCCAAAAAACTTGGCCTCCAGCTTCGAATCCGTAGTGGAGGACACGACTACGATGGAATGTCTTACTTATCTACCATCGATTTTGTCGTCCTCGACATGTTTAACTTACGGTCAATCGAAATTGATCCAAAACTCGATACCGCGTGGGTCCAATCGGGTGTCACTCTAGGAGAGATCTAATACAACGTTGCCAATAAAAGCAACAACCTCCGTGGTTTCTCCGCTGGAATCTGCCCCGGTCTCGGTGCTGGTGGGCATTTTAGCGGTGGAGGTTACGGGAACATGATGAGGAAATATGGTTATCGATTGATAACATTATAGACGCTAAAATCGTTATGCTAACGCAAGAGTCTTGGACCGGAGCTCAATGGGAGAAGATCTTTTCTGGGCCTTACGAGGCGGTGGAGCCGCTAGCTTCTGTGTTGTCTTAGCCTGGAAGATCAAGCTTGTTCCTGTCCCGGAGAAAGTTATGGTCTTTAATGAAGCGATTGGAAACAGAGGAGGAGTAACCACTACCGATCTTGCAGCCAAATGGCAAGAGATCGCCGACAAGATCGATAACGATCTGTTCATAAGATTAACGTTGAGCTCAAGTAACGAGACGGTCAAGGCTTCTTTCATGGGAATGTACTTAGGAAACTCCGAGAAGCTTCTAGAGATTATGAACGCCAAATTCCCGGAACTCGGTCTGAACAAAACAGAGTGCATAGAAGTGAAATGGATCGAATCGGTTCTGTTCTGGCTTAGTATGTTAAATAATATAATCCCCCCCCCCCTCAAAGAAACGAAAAAGGGACAATCGTTCCCCTCTCCTTTCTCTCTCTTCTCTCTCCTCTGCTTCAGATCTAGGGTTTCAAAGTCGCAACCGCTTAATTTTCAGGGTCTTCAACGTCGGTAGCTGGGTCAGGGATTGAAGTGGGGGTGGGCGCCTTCTTCTCCGGTGATGTGTGGTGTGGTTGGATCCTCTGCTCGATGCAAATCGGTGGCTCTTCTTCTCAGCTGCTTTGAGATGTTGTTCCTGCGTTCTGATGGTAAAGGACGCCTGCGGTTCTGGGACAATATTCTCGGCTCTGGCGGCTTGGAAGATGTAGCTCTGGTTTGCGGCGGAAGTTGAGCTTTGGATTGGTGGGTTCATCACTTTGCGAAGGGATTAACGGTGGATCTTCGGCCGGATCCTAGATGGCTAGACACGGGTGTTCCTTGGCCGGATCTGTGTGGATTTTGGTTTGTTTGAGCCTCTTCCATCTTCCACCGCCGTGTTTGGTGTTCTCTTCGCCGGATCTGAAGATTGGTTTGCTCGAGATTGGTTCGAAGGTGAGCGTCGGAGGAGGTGAGGGTTAGAGTTGTGTTCTCTCTTCTTGCTAGGTTGAGGGGAAGAGAGATGAGGTCTCGGTTGTGGCGGATCTACCTATTCCGAGAGGAAAGCTCCGGTTGCGACGTGTTTTCCGGCGACGGCCTGAGGCAGGAACCGCTATCTCCGGTTAAGTGTTTGTCTTCGGAAGCTCTGTTGCTATGGAGTCGTCCTTGGTAGCGTCGGGTTTGTAGTCTAGATTTTGTGTCTCCGGTGTACCGTCCGGCTAAGATCTCCTTTTCTCAGACGGTTCGATTTTGGGCTGTTTTTTTTTTGTAACCATGATTTGTCTGTAGCCCAAAAGTCAAAAGCCCATTTGGGTTGATAATAGAATTATTATTAAAATATATATATATATATATATATATATATATATATATATATATATATATATAATCCCTCGGTAATTTACCCCATGAGTCCATGACCATGTGGGAGAGGAAGTAATTCCTATTTTTTTTTCTGTAGTATCAATAAATTGTTATTTAATTGTTAGAGATACATTTGCTTTTTCTTGTTTTTTTAAATCTTAAAATATAAATTATAAAAATGTAAAAGATAAAATTTTATTGTTAATTTGCAATAAATCCCGAAACATAAAATTTTCATATATTTAAAATCGAAACATAAATTTTTCTAAAAATATGAGAAGAGATAAATATGAAAATATCCCTTATAAAATATTTGAAAACAATAATAAAAAAAATTTCTGATAATTTTCTTAAAGTTTTAAAATTAAAGCAAACCATTGTTCTTTTGATTTAGATTTACTGACCCAACAAAAAAATGAAAAAGATTTGCTAAGTGGGCTAGACTGGGCCTTATAACTCACTAAATGACCAGGAGGGAATTAAGGATCGTCTTCTTGCTTCTCTGGTTGTGTCGTTGTTGTGGCCATCGACGATCCTCATCGTCCTTCTGGTTCCTCTGTACTCTCTAGATCCTTTACTCAAACCGTTTTATCGTGGACGTCGTCTCTGTAGAACTGATGGAGCCGCCTGAAGGTTCTTTTATATGATAACAATTGTGATTTCATAAATTTCATTAATCGCCCACCAGGTGTTCGATGATATTCCCCACCGAAATAAAATGACTTAAAAACTTTGTTTCTCAATGATTTACAGATGTGAAGGATAATTTCGCCAAAGAGCTTTATGGAGAAAGTGTACAGCTTTCGAAACATGGTGAAGACTCTTTACCCGATTATGCAATTGACAAAGTTTTTGCTTTACAAATTTGTTCTCGTAGTTTAGCTGAGTTCTTATGTTTGCTTGATTGTTTAGGCTTAGAGCATAGTTAACTTCATTTGTATTGCTAAGTTTTGGCTTTCCAAGTCTCTCTGACAAGAATCGTCTTTTGGTTTAGGTAATAATGATCATGTTCTTGAGAATTTAGATGATCCCTTTTACGGAAGTTCGGATGAAGATTATAGTGAAACTCGCGTCTTGGACAATGAGAATAAGTTGAGACGTGTGAAATTTGAATCGGTATTCTTTTTTGCTTTATCATTCTATCAGTGTAAAATGCTTACCACGTTTGATCAATTTTTTTCTATATGTCTGGCTTTTTTTTATGGTAAATCGAAATCGTAGGCTGGATACCGTGAAGGGATTGTTGCCGGTAAAGAAGCTATTGCGCAGGAAGGTTATAACTTTGGCTATAAGGAATCTGTTCTTGATGGTTACAAGTTTGGTATTGTTAGAGGTGTTTCCAGGTAATTACAAGTCTGCTGCGATGTGTTAAATATCCGATGAAGCTTATCGAGTAGTAGTTTATAAAGATTCTGTTTTGACCCTTTTTGAAGTGCGCTGGCTTTCCTCCCGGATGAGCTTAGAGAAAAGCTAATCGATGAACAAGAAACTAGAGAGAAGTTTCAGAAATTACACAGTTCTGTGCATGCTCTCTCAACGGAAGTAGCAATGAAGCGGTTCTATGAAACTTTGACTACAAAGCAAGGGGAAAAGAAGAGTGGAGAAGAAGGGTCTGACTCTGGTTCTGCTTCGGGTGTTAATGCCACAACCGACTTGGGTAGCTATGTTACGGAGCTAAGCTCTCTTCTTGAAAAATCTCCTAAGATTGAAATTAAATTGGACACATAGAGGAGACTTGTTCTCTAATGGTTATTGCCAAGCAAAAGCAAGATTAGTAGTGTCTAGTTTCCATACCAAACTTTTGTAAGGGTGGTTCTGTTTGGTTCATTGTTGTTCAGTTTGGTTTGGTCTAGAAATTATTTCTTGCCTTGACATGAATTATCTGTAAATTCGACCCAAACCTCACTAGTTATACAATTTTTATTTTGCTTATAAAGATTTCTTTTGGGACTACTACAATTAGTTGTGACGTAGCGTAACGGTGACATCACGTTCATATGTTCTTTACTTCTTTTAAGGCCAATAGCATGACATAGAAAACACAGTTCATTCACTTAACTTGTCATATAATTTTTGGACTTTTTATATAACCCCTAGATGTAATACTTAATTGGGCTGACGATTTATTTTCCCACGAAAAAATATCGTATAGCACCAGATGCAGTTAAACTACCGTCTCGTGCTATATATCCCCGAAAATAAAATTCCAAACATATCTCTCTGCATTGAAATTTCATAACATATCTCTCCGAAATCATAGCTCGAAACCTCGGAACTCACAATCATTATATTAGTCGGTTTACGACTTAAACCGAATACCAAACCAAATTACAACCCGACCCGATATCTTCTTCTTCGACACCATTAAGTCATTAATGTACATAACTCTCATCCACCCCTACTTAATTTGATCTAATGAAGTTAATTAATGTTGAGTAAAAAAGAAAAAACCAATATTCCGTTTTTTTTTCTCTCTCATTAAACCCGGAAAACCGAATTATCCATAACAAAACCGGGTCGGGTCAGATCTAGCGGCCGACTTCTCCTAGTACACAGATCCAAAGCACACACAACCGTATAAAGTAATCTTGCCGGAAGCGCGTCGCCGATCACGCGCATTCATCTTCTTCTTTCTCTCACCTAATCACATTTTTGTCTTTAATGGCGAAATCGATCTTATTCGTCCGTGAGAACTAATACCAACTCTTCCCCCAAAAACCTTGCTTCAACCATACTTCACCACTCTTCTCGCGTCTCTGTATATATGCATCTATACTTAGTAGAGAGTCCTCATCGTCGACGACAATGCTAAAATGGCTCAATTTAGACAATCGGGAACAGAGAGATTTAGTGGTCGCGGCGGCGGAGGAGCTTCTTCTGATCACGTAACGATCGGGATCCGAAACGGCGTCGGTGGAGCTAAAGGTAACAACAACCGGTGGAGACGATCCGTGAGAGCTGATAAGATTCGTCGACTTGGAATCGGTTCTGTTGTGTTTGTTCTTTGCTTTGTGCTTGTTGTTACTCTTCTCGCTTACTATTATATCTCTGGGTTTACTTATAATAGCTACGATGATAAAGGTTAGTTTTTTTTTTTTCTCTGGATCTTTGTGGTGAAGATGGTGAGTTTGTAGATTGTTTTTGATGAGTTTTGTGTTTGGGGCAGGATTTGTTGATTCATATGAAGGTGATTTTTTGACGAATGTGACTAGAATTGATCCTTCGAAAGTGCTTGAGTTTGGTCAAGGTTCAGTGATTCATGGACGAGATTCGAGGTATTGGGATAAAGATGATAGAAGAAGAGATGATGATTATAATGAGGATGAAGTGAAAAAGGATGTACCAGTTCACAATCCTGTGAAAGGGATTGGTTTGTATAATGAAGCTGGAAGGAATGAGTTAAAGATGTATGAAGCTGAGTATCAAGCTACGCTTGGGAAAGGTGGTCATGAGAGAAACGGTGTGCAGCGTCATGAGGGTGTTGATATGGATCGTGAGGATGATGATGGGATTGATTCTCATGATGGGGATGAATATGTTGATTCTGGGCATGAGGATGAGAATGAAGAGGCGCATAAAGAGAAGGTTGGTGAGGTTGTTCATTTGGTGACTAAGCAAGAGAATATGGAGAAGGATGATGTAGGTATTTCGAAAAGGTCACTTGGGGATTCTTATCTTGTTAGTAAGGGTGGTAAGTCTGGGAAAACATCACGGTCTGATACAAAGAGAAGAGGTCGTCGCAGATCTTCAGGTGATAATTTGTGATTAGTTTGGATGAGAAGTCAGTTTGGGTATTTGCTGCTCATCATTCATTTGTTGTTCAAATTATTTCAGGTTCATGTGAAATGAAGCTATTGAATTCTAGTCAACAAATAGTGGAGCCCTTGAATACTCGAAAATCTGCTAGATTCTCCTTACAGTATATAGAGAAAGAAGATAAACCTGATGGAGAAGAACAGTGGGAGCCTAGATTTGCAGGTCATCAGAGTTTACAGGAGCGAGAAGATTCCTTCGTGGCTGAAGACAAGAAAATTCATTGTGGCTTTGTCAAAGGCCCCAAAGGATCTCCAAGCACTGGATTTGACCTGACAGAAGATGATACTAATTATATCAGTAGATGCCACATCGCTGTGATCTCATGCATCTTTGGCAATTCTGATCGCTTGAGGCCTCCTGCGAACAAAATGGTATGATTCTGTCCATCGCTCAGATTATGTTTATGCTGTTTGGTTGTCTCTTTCCCATGTTTAAGATTTGGAAACTGTGACCAGTGAGTTGTGTATCTTTAGAGTAGCCTACCTCCCATACGTGAGCTTATGTAGTTACTAACAGAGACTTGCAACTTGAGTTATCTTAGAGTTCGAGTGGCATGTGTTGACCTGTGGGTGCAGTTTAACTAACTTGTTTAGACTAGTGGCTGGGAATAAGATAAAAATGAGCAGTTTTGAGCTAGGTACACAAATGGTGTATATTGAATGCTTAGATAGCTGGCATCTGAAAGTTGGGGTTTGTGGGTGTTTTCATCAACCATGGACAGCCATCTGTTTGAATCGCTTTCTCAAAACCTCAGAAGACATATTTGCTCTGTTGTGTTCGTATTTTCCTTTTGATTCTTGGTTATGATGTTTTGTTACCTTTGCTAACCTTAGTTCTTTTCTTTTCATTTAGATAAGTCGGTTGTCAAGAAAAAATGTATGCTTCATTGTGTTTGTGGACGAGATTACCATGCAAACACTTTCTGCAGAAGGACATGCCCCAGACAGAGCAGGATTCATTGGTCTCTGGAAGTTGGTTGTCGTGAAGAATCTTCCTTACGCAGATATGCGGAGGGTAGGAAAAATACCAAAAATGTTGCCACACCGACTTTTCCCATCAGCAAGGTGAGTCTCATGTCATAGCGATAACTCATATTTTGATGGCTCTGACTAGCACATATGTTTTCCAGCAGTTGCATGTAGAGTACAGGTCAGTGATTCATGGTTATATATGATTGAAAAAGGTCCCGGAAATAACATCAGTTATAAAGCATGTGTATAATTTTCATTCTGAGCTACAAAGACAAAAGTTAAGTGTGAATACATTAACGATTAGATCTTGAAACCGGTCTCTGGAAATATGCTTTGGAATGTGATATGCAATACCCGCTGAAAAACTTCTCAAGTCAGACCAGATCTGTATCAACAGACAGAGAAACTCATCTGCTGTTTATTCTTCCAGGTACTCAATCTGGTTGGACAGCAAGTTACGACTTCAGTTAGACCCACTACTCATTCTGGAGTACTTTCTATGGCGTAAAGGTCACGAGTATGCTATATCCAATCACTATGACCGTCATTGTTTATGGGAAGAGGTTGCACAAAACAAGAAGCTGAACAAGTATAACCATACTGTTATTAATCAACAGTTTCAGTTTTACAAGGCCGATGGGCTGACCAGATTCAACGCTTCGGATCCCTTCAAGCTTCTTCCTAGCAGTAAGGATCTGTTGATTAACTGATATAAACCAGGATTAGTACCTTCCTTGGGGAGTGTTTTCGTTAGTTAGTGTCTGTAACTGGTACTGTGTTTACTCGTAACAAGCACACGGGGTTTTGAAATCTTATCTAGTATTATAACGTTCATGATTAACTGAGGTCTCAGATTTTCGCACAAGCAACTGCATCCTTGGTCACGGCAACTTAATAGTTTTTGCAGCCAGCTGTTATTCCAGCATTTAGGTTATACGCTCTTTGTGGGTTGAATCATCATTGCCACCATGCAATGGTCAATCATTACCTGGTGTTGGTCATGCATAGAACACATTTGTACGGATTGCTTAGTTACAATCCTCTTTTTTCATTTTTATCTTATCTGCAGATGTTCCAGAGGGGTCTTTCATAGTACGAGCTCATACTCCCATGTCGAACCTATTCTCCTGTCTTTGGTTCAATGAAGTGGAACGCTTTACTCCCCGAGACCAGCTGAGCTTTGCCTATACTTACCAGAAACTAAGAAGGATGAATCCTGATAAACCATTTAATCTTCACATGTTCAAGGTAAAGAACTCCTTTTGCAAAAGTCTCCATGGTTATAATTCTGCTTGACCTAACAAAAAGCTGCTTGATGATTATCTAAAACATTGATTCGCCTCCATGTGTGTAAGCTGGGTTTAGAATTGTAGAGTCAAAAGTTCTCTTGACATGATATGAACTCAAGTCCTATAAACTGGTAATAGAGCCAAACATTGAATGCAGTAATTTGTCTAGTCGTGGAGCCCGTGGTAATATGTAATGGTTGTAACCAGAGTCATTGATGTGGGTCATGAAACTATGTAACAATTAAACTGTCAGTAGGAAATGATAATACCAGGTCTAAGATGTGTTGAATCCATGTTGGTTAGTATAAGAGCCATATCCTATGGAACAGAGAGGGTCTCAAAACCGATGCTCTTGTTCATGGAGAAAACACAACCGATGGATTTGTGGAATTATGAATTAGGATCATATTTTAGGTCTGAATAGTTGAAAAGTATCGAGATCCAGATTTCTAAGTTTCCTTATGTTTCGTTTATATTTTCATCTGGATTTCAGGACTGTGAGAGAAGAAAGATTGCAAAATTATTCCGTCACAGATCAGACGAGAAGCGAAACCTTATACAAGCAGCAACACAATAAACAACTCTATGTTGTACCGAGCTGTATCCGTCGTGTATAGTACTTTGAGGCTCTACTGCTATATTCACAGTGTCACTTGGAGAAAAGCCACGTTTTCTTTGCTCCGATGACTTAGAAACTTCTGCAAGAAGATCCAGATGTTGTACATTGGGACCGAGTCTGCTGCTTGTGGCGACAACCAGAGGAGGTATACGAAAACAATGTGAGGTGATTTGTAGATTTAGGCGGCTTTAAGAGTTTAAACTTTGAAAGAAGAAAAAGAAGGGGCTTGATTAGATTCATGAAAGGGTCTTCCATTTTTATTCAATTCATTGCTTTGTTTTTGTCTGTATCCCTATCTTGCAACAGTTTACTCTTAGAAAAGATACTCATCCCCTATATATTAAGCTGATATCTTACTCTCTCATGTCTACTCACAAAAACATTGATTGCAAAAACATTCACATAACATGGAATAATATAATATTAGTATATAAACTGAAACTTAAGCATATGACTTGAAAATGAAAACGGGTGACCAGTTTGAGCTTAGCATAACACAACATGCTAACTTATTTGTTGTGTTAGAATGTTGTATATATAATTTCACCAGCTATCTCTTTAAACGGCGAAATATCTTCATATAAGAAATGTCATCTCCGTGGTGTCTTTTTATTCATGCATTTGCTATCCGAAAAGAAAAACAGAGTTTGTCAAGTTTTCTCAATTACACGATCGATCTGAGGCACTGAACTCGTACCTCTACTGATATGGTCGGATCTGTTCAGTAAATCTTGATCGTCATCGTTCTGGATAGACTCTCTGATCCACTCTTTTAGGAGACATAAAGCTTTTCATCCACAGACCGCGGCAAATTTTAGATGTCAAAAGCCTATTGTTATGATTTAAAAACTCCGATAAAGAAATTGGGATCAAAGTTTCCGTATATAAATTTTTTTTTTTTAACGTCTGAATTTATTATTTATTGCCAATTATGAGAACTGTTACATAGACGATTTTACAACGGACAATTCCTTCCGACCCTTATTAGATCCACGACAGACGACACTTCCTTCTCCATGCTCTTGACGGACCCCTTCAATGATCCACGATCTGACGACACTTCTCTCTCTACGTAGAATCCTGGCGAACGACTATAATTGTACATCGGTGGAGATATCGCTGGAGATATCCTGCACACTTGCCTTCATTAATCTGCAAATTTATTAATAAAACGCAGTGCCTGGGACTCGAACCCCAGACCTCTTGGTGTAGAAGCATTAATCAACCCTTGGTCAACCAATGGGCCAAGGGGGCTTCCACACCGTATATAAATTATAAACACGAAAAATCGAAGTAGTTAAAGAATATATAAAAATTAAATGAAAAAATGACATTCCACATTTTTGTGATTATAACCTAAAATTGAAAACCTTGCGTTTTCCGAAATCAATGAATAGCGAAGCTTCATTGGCGCGTCTCTCCAGCATGTTGCTCCTTTCAATCTGACGGAAAAAAACAGAAAATCACATGTGACAACCAAAAAACCTACTACGATCAACCGTGACAACATCGGACTCAAGGACCATCGCATCTTTCTCTTCACGGCTATTTCCGTGGCCATGCAAACCCCTTGTAATACAAAGAACCAAGTAACTTCCCAAGTAGGCGTCTCACGGTTTATGTAGAAGTATACCAGCTCGTGAATCAAACCAGAAACGAAGAATGTCGTCAAACACCCCATGAACCTTGCCCAATTAGACCTCATTTGGTGTTGGCATACCAAACTCACGGGAGAGTAGACGCCTGGCTGGAAAATAGCCGGAAAATCAACCAACTTTCGTCCGAATTGATTTACTATGCCTATCAACAGAAATTCCAACTCTCGTTTGTAAATTTCTAAAATTAAGCAAGCATTAAAGTACAAGTTTGATAGTTCACAAAAGTATCTAAACCAACTCTCGTATGAGAATAGTACTTTTGCTCACCGCTTTTGATCTTCGATGGTATATAGTAACAGTAAGAGACAGAGATTATTGCAGAAACCCATACTTTGACGAAGCTCTTGAGTTCTTTTTTTTTTATAATATAATGTTAAATTAGATTCAAGAAAAATAACTGTTTGGTACATCAAATGCAACGTTTTTGGAAGGATATGTTGAACGAAAAATACATAACTTAGTTAAATGCCTCTAGATGAAAACCAAGCTTGGAGGCTTGGTTCATACCGTCTGTCACCTTCTGTCCGAAGAACCGATAGTTTATTGCGAACTTTCTTATCCATCTAATTGACGAGTTTGGTTGCTGGAGTCGGCTGCTCACCATGCATCCTGCCATTCCGCTCCCGCCATATCGAATGTAATGATAGTTGGAAACTGTAGCGAGCTAGGAACGTGTGGATCCTATCATGTTGAGGCTTGGATATGACTGTGACAACAGCTTGCCAGTCCATGGAAAATTGACTTTGGAGAAGGTTTTTTGCAAGATCAGCCCAGATCTTCGACGAGTAGTTACATCTGAAAAACAAATAGTCTCTTGTCTCGTTGTGAGTATTACATAGTACACAAGTTGATGTTGAGCCCGTGTTCCATTTCATCATTCGATCTGCTGTTGAGTGGCGATTTTTCATCGCAAGCCAAGTACAAAAGGAGTATTTTGGTGTCGCATGCGTAAACCATACTCCCTTATGCCAAGGAACTCTACTCGATGTTGTCCGTGTGTGATTCCAAGTGTCTTTCGTAGAGAAATATGCTCTATATATATCACACTTCCCTTTCCAAAGTAATGAATCATCTTTTGACATCTCCCTGTCACACCACTGCTGTTGTAGTTTTTCTTCTATCAGATTGAGACTTTGAACCCGGTGGTGTCGTCTTCGCCGATCTCTCCAAGCCTCAGCCAAAGTAGCGTTAATGCCAATACCCAGATCAATAACTCCTCTACGCCTAGTTATATCCATGAGGCAGCCTAAATGAGACCAGTTGTCAAACCAAAAAGATGTTCTTGAGCCATTTTCTACTTCACTTTTGCAGAAAGCCTTGGCTACTGCCCTATATTTCAGAAGCTTGCGCCATATCCATGACCCCGAAACAGTGTTTTCCCGAAGCGACCAGAATGATTCTTTCTTAATCAGATACGTGAAGACCCATTGAACCCACAACGATGGACTATGCGAAACAATTCGCCAGATCAGTTTCAAGCAACACACATCATTTACCTCTTTTAACGATCTCAAACCAAGCCCTCCCTCATCTTTTGGTTTGCATATTTCCTCCCATGACACCTTCCTTAGCTTTCTTGGAACTTAATGCCGGCCCTGACCATAAGAAAGGAGAACAGAGCTTCTCGATTTCTCGTATACATTCCCTCGGAAGCCTAAAAGGAGCTAGCCAAAAAATAGTTATACTGCATAAGACTGAACTGATCAGATTCAAAAGACCTGCGTATGATAGATATTTTGATGTCCATGAACCAATACGCTTCTTTATCTGTTCCAATAAAGGAAGGTAATCTCCTATAGTAAACCGCTTAGTAACCAAAGGAAGACCCAAATATCTCACCGGAAGCTTACCAATTTCTAATGGGAACTAATTTTGAATCTCTTGTTTGACATCCTCTGTAACTCCGGCCAGATACAAGGATGACTTTTCAAGACTTATTCTCAATCCTGTGAATTTTGCAAACTCCTCAAATATATGTATTGTACCTTCTATGGACCGAGCTTTGCCATCGGTAAGAACCATCAAGTCATCTGCAAATGTTAAATGGGTAAGACCTATTTTGTTAGAAGATCTCGGGGATTACGAGATCGACTTGAAAGGAAAGTTAACATTTGTATAATATATTCTTATTGTTAAATAGGTAGATTTCCTATTATCATATATGTAAAGAACTTGCTAATCAAGTTATGATTCTTGTATAAATAAGCCTATTGGCTAATTAAATAATTGGAGAGAAACTATTCTACTTCTAAGGTTTCCTCCAAACTTATCATATTTTGTTGCATCGCGGATGATATCCGAACGTTTTTATACTCGCAGCTTTGTCTAGCATTCTTGAAAGAACTTCCACACTCACTACAAAAAGATTCTCAATCAATAACCTATCCTTCACGAAAGCCGATTGATTTCCAGAGATAAATTTGGGCAAAAATTTCTTCAGCCTGTTAGCAATGAGTTTTGAGATCACTTTGTATATGACGTTGCAGCATGAGATAGGTCTATAATCCTTCATCTCAAGCGCTTCTGTTTTATTTGGAATAAGAGCAAGAATCGTTGCATTCAAACCCTTTGGTAGGAACCCTTTCACAAAAAAAGATTTGATGGCTGTTATGAACTCATTACCTACTATGTCCCATGTAGTTTCTGCAATAACCTAGTTTTAACTTGATGGTTGTTTGACGTGTTCAAAACGTAATCGATTGAAGAGAAATAATGTATTTTTTTTAACGCAATCTAATAGGAGATCACCCCAAATACAACATCGCTGGCATCGGATTCTTTAAGTTAATAACGTAATTTGTAGCTTCCAAATTAAAAAAAAAAACACTTTTCTCTAAAGAAGATCGAAACAAAATATTGTCTTATTGTACAAAATCTATTTCAGTTCACTAACAGCCTGTTAATTGTAGTCATATGAGTCGTATCATATTATCACACAATTCTTTCATATACGGACAACCTGGAAAAATGTGTAGGGATAAGTCAGCTATAAGTTTTAATCACAAATTGCGGATAAAAATTATATTTTGGGTCATTCTAAAATATAAAATTGCATATCGTGGGTTACTGTTCACATATAGACAACTTACATGCACAACATATGTGTATCGTCATCCTTTATTTTATTGTACTAAATGTGAAGTGGAGATCCACGATGGTTGTTATAAGCATGCTACGAAAGATGAGACACCCTTATCAAACTAAAGAAAATGGCGCTCTTAATCTTCATCTTCCTCCTCTGTTTCCCTATCTTCATCTTCTATATCTTCTTCCCCAAGAATGCTTCTTCAGAATTTGGTTTCAAGTCGTATCCGATCGTCGGAAGCTTTCCTAGTCTAGTGATTAACCGTCACCGATTCCTTGATTGGACGGTGGAGACTCTGTCTCGATGTCCAACCCAAACAGCGATTTTCCGGCTACCAGGGAAGAAACAACTCATCATGACGGCGAATCCATCTAACGTCGAGTATATGCTCAAGACGAAGTTCGAGAGTTTCCCTAAAGGCGAACAGTTTACCTCGGTTCTTGAGGATTTTCTCGGCCACGGGATTTTTAATTCCGACGGTGAGATGTGGTGGAAGCAGAGGAAGACGGCGAGCTATGAATTTAGTACTAAATCTCTCCGTGACTTTGTTATGAGCAACGTCACCGTCGAAATCAACACTAGGCTTGTTCCGGTGTTAGTAGAAGCTGAAACCACCGGGAAATTGATAGATCTTCAAGACATTTTGGAGCGATTCGCGTTCGATAACATCTGTAAATTAGCTTTCAATGTTGATTCCGCTTGTCTCGGCGACGACGGAGCCGCCGGTATAAACTTCATGCGGGCCTTTGAAACCGCGGCGACGATCATATCGCAACGGTTTCGTTCTGTGGCTTCGTGTTCATGGAAGATTAAAAAGAAACTTAACATTGGATCAGAGAGAGTCCTGAGAGAATCAATCGCGACCGTCCATAAATTCGCAGACGAGATCGTGCGTAAGAGGATTGATCAAGGAAGATCAAGTGACCACAAGGAAGATTTGCTTTCTCGGTTTATCAGCAAGGAGGAGATGAATTCGCCGGAGATACTCCGTGACATTGTCATAAGTTTCATCCTCGCGGGACGAGACACCACTTCCTCTGCTTTGAGCTGGTTCTTTTGGTTACTCTCTATGCATCCAGAGGTGGAAGATAAGATTCTACAAGAGCTAAACTCGATTCGAGCACGAACTGGGAAGCGAATCGGGGAAGTTTACGGGTTTGAACATCTTAAACTGATGAATTATCTTCACGCTGCAATAACTGAATCTTTAAGGTTGTATCCACCTGTGCCAGTGGACATAAAGAGTTGTTCTGAGGACAATGTGTTGCCTGATGGGACATTTGTAGGTAAAGGTTGGGCACTAACCTATAACGCGTTTGCGATGGGAAGGATGGAGAGTATTTGGGGGAAAGATTGCGATCGGTTTGATCCTGAGAGGTGGATTGATGAAACAAGTGGTGGTTTTAGAGGTGAGAATCCTTATAAGTTTCCTGCTTTTCATGCGGGACCAAGGATGTGTGTAGGGAAGGAGATGGCTTATATTCAGATGAAATCGATCGTCGCTGCGGTTTTAGAGCGGTTTGTGGTCGAGGTTCCGGGGCAGGAGCGTCCTGAGATTCTATTGTCGATGACACTTAGAATCAGAGGAGGTTTGTTTGCGAGGGTACACGAGAGATCTTGAGTTACTTGTTGGAGAAGCAACGTTTGTTGGCTCTTCTCTTTTTGCTTTTTTTTTTTTTTTGAATTGAATGTATCATTTGTTCAACCAAAAAACTTGTTACAATAAATGTTTCTTTTTGTCATATAGTGATATAGATAATCGTAGATAGTTAGTCCGACGTCTACATGGTGATTATTAATTCTATTTTTAATTCTTTTAATGTAAGGCTAAGTGGCTAACCATGCTCAACGAATTATTTTTTCAAAGTTTTACTGTTTGACTATGCCGTAGCCCGTACTAGTACATACGAACCCAAGTAAATTATATAAGAGAGGATTCTCTTTCAATATTAATCGCAACACATACGATTTTTTTTTTTTTTATCAAATGTAAATCTATATTATATAAAAGTAAAACGACCAAGTTAGCCATCTCAGTAAATAACATTTTTAGATTCTAATAATATTTTATATTAAGATACTTATAAAACAAAAAACGATATATATAGAAAAAAGAAAAATGTCTGTAAGATGGTTTAGAATTCTAAAGTCAAAAGTGCTCTTGACACGATATGAAATGAAGTTTAATTTCCTTGTGTTTTGTTTATATCTTCATCTGGATTTCGGGACTGTGAGAGAAGAAAGATTGCGAAGTTGTTCCGTCACAGATCAAACGAGAAGCGAAACCTTATACAAGCAGCAATACAAAAATAACTTTGTGCTGTACCGAGCTGTATCCATCGTGTATATTACTTTGAGGCTCTAATGCTATATTCACATTGTCACTTGGAGAAAAGCCACTTGGAGAAGATCCAGATGTTGTACATTGGAACTGAGTCTGTTGCTTGTGGCGACAACGAGAGGAAGTATACGAAAACAATGTGAGGTGATTCAATTATTGAAAGGGTTCCTCCATTTTTATCAATTAATTTCTTTGTTTTTGTCTTTATCATGCAACAATTTACCTTTAGAAAAATTACTCATCCTATCCATACTTTTTATTTTTTTGTCAACCACACATTAATTAAAAATTAACCTCATGATTGGTAGCCTAATCAGGAAGAGAAGAGTTTGCAAAAGTAGATTCAAAAAATAAAAGTCTAGAAGATAAACGATCCGCCTTAGAATTACATAAACGGAAAATAAACGAAAGCGAGAAAAAGGGAAAGGAGACACAGAGCAGTCCGAAATAATCTAGTAGATTGGAGAAAACAGGCCATTCTTCAGGAGACTGTACCATTTAGATTAACTCTCTACAATCTGTTTCAAACGCTTGACAATTAATAATCTTTCTTTAAAAGATATTCTTCATCGCCCAAATTAAGCTTTCCAACTCCGAGTGTAGGGGTGAGGGACACCTCTGAAGATATATGTATTATTTTGCACAAAACTTGAAGGTACAAAATTCAAATTTATGGTTAATTAGGATATGTTCTCGCATAGTAGTATAAACCGTATATAAATTTATCATAGGTTCATTTGTGAGGGTATGCAAAATCTGATTTTATTCCCCACTCTGTGAACAATAAAACTTCGAAAATGCTTTCACACAGACTAACCGGCAACAAAGTAACATCATATTTTTACCCATTTTACTAGTTTTTAATAAGAATTTCAAGTGATATATAGGGGTTTTGAAGATCTTTTTCAGGTATATGTAATTTCGAGACTCTTTGCAAGTTTTTGGGCAAAAATGCACAAAATGCAACAAAACGAACTTAAAGATAGTTTTGAAGCATCAAAAGTTTGGCATCTGTTGAAGGTTTTACCGTGCAATAAATTGAACATTTTTGGAGTCATTGGAAAGATAGAAGATTCACCTTTCCCTCCAAGTAGAATCAGACCAAACTATCAATCTATTCAGAAGTTATCTGCATTTTAGTAGAGACATATCCAACCACGCCAAAGAACAGCAAGCCACGGCCAAACAACTCTCACAACGCCCTACAGCCATGCGTTCGCACCCAAACTCACATTTGTTGTGCCTCCAAGCCCTGCTATGGCGGCAAAGCTTTGAAGTTCCCTCATTTAACCAAAACGACACCACTTCATCGTTTACGCGTCCGAGAAGCTCTAAACCGACATGTGAAACCCAAGACCTATAAATACGTGAAGACCCACCTCTTTTCACAGGCGCTTCTTAGATTCTCTTAGATCACACTTCATAACCAAGAAACCCAAAAACAAATCCCCAATTTATTTTTGTCTTAGTTAGATTTTATTCTTTGAATTCAATCGTGTAACTTCATTCTCTCTGTAGGATCTATCCATGACCACACATCATTACACACCATTAGCGTTAAAAAAACACACAAATAGTAGTGGCGCCTACCAAACTACAACATAGTAAATAACACTGAAAATTTGAGGCACATATCGAAGTGTTTGAAGGATACATAATACGAATGTGTGACAAATATGTTTTCATGATGAACTCCTTAATTCTTACCGAGTCGAGGCTTCCAAAAACTTGTGGTCATACCTTGTTGCTATTTATACAGAATAAAATGACCGAGTAGGTAAATTTATTTCTAACAGCCAACACACAAGAAACAAAATATATAGCAAAACGAAAAGATTAAAAAAGAGTATATTGCTAAAGACAAAAAAAGATTCGAACTACATGACACCAAATTTACTGTTGGTTGCAACATTAAAAAAAAATTATATTCAAGATTACAACAAAACAAAAGACGAAAGTAAAAGCGAAATAGCTAAGGGCATGATGCATTGGGAAGGGAACAACTAGGAGAGTTAGAATGCTTAGATCGGTAAGAATTGTGTATCTCATATCAAAGACCAACCCGACACTGTTAATGGCATTACACATGACATATACAATAAAGTGACCAAGGATCGAAGCAACCACCTTCTATATGTAAGGGTAACGAATACCACTAGACTACAAAACAATTTTACAAATTTGATTGCTCCTTAAAATAAATAGGATTGTTGCCTAAAAAATCAATTTGCTGGGATTTAGGTATAGGCCAGCCCTGAGTGGCGTCATCTTATTTTGCCTTAATCATGGTTACATTCCAACAACCTCCTAGTCTAAGAAAAAATAGATTTATCCGAGAAAGATTTTCAATAAAATATGTTATATGTCCCGACATTGTTTCTCTCCTCAATTGCAGGAGTCCCACACAGAAGATTGATTCCAGGTTGCTTTGCCTAACATAACATACAGTAATGAGTAAAGTCATGAAATGAAGAGCGAGATGAAAAAAATCTAAAGAGTTCTCATCTGAATTTTTAAGGACAAAATAAAAGTCACATGTATAAAACATAGAGAAAAATGCTTGGATGACGTTCGGGTTAAAAGGGACAAGATCTTGTACGCTCTTGATGGAACCCATCATACTATAGGCCATACCCTCCCTTGTAAGGCCAAACAACCACCACCGGTAATCAACCCCCGATGCAAGGACATTCCCTTTAGCCATGGGACACATGCAAATTCACATCCTAGATAAATGGAAAGGGGAACATGCCCTTGAAGAATTCCCCAAAGAGCGATAATATATGAGAAAACCGGTTCATAAGAGATCCATAAAAATTTAAAGGGAAAGCAAAAAGAAAGCTAACACGATATGTATCATAAATTTAAAGGGAAGGCAAAAAGAAAGCTAACACGATATTTAAATTTTATATGGCTATGTAAATAAATTTCAAAGAAAAAAAAATGTTTTGTTTGTGACTCATCAAAATTGTGAGTATTAATTTTTTTCTATATTGTTCAACTTATATATGGATAATGCATATGTTGATTTTGGTAACTTAATCAATCAACATATAGAAAATTTAATTTTTTATATGTAGTCAAAATATGAAAATATTAATGACATTTCTCTAAATTACCTTTATTAAATTTTGGTAACCTTATTAAATTTAGTATTCAAATCTAAGAAAATATTTTAATGTATTTTAATACGTTCCCACCTATAAATATGCTATTTTGCGGTCTCATGGTAGCGAGAGAAGTTGAGGAAAGGGAGAAAGTGGTCTTATAATTGTTGAGATAACATATTTGGGTATATCGATCTTTGGATAAGAGCCGATGGAAAGTGGCAATGTTGTGAATGCACAATCTGAATTATCAGGCATAAGTAAGAAATTTTGACTTTTTATTTTATTTTATTGAAAACCTTTTTTGGTTATAATATTTTGGTATTTGTTCAGCAGTTGATGGATCCAAGAGCTATATGTACGAGCAGTTATGGAAACGGTGTGCTGGACCTTTGTGTGATATTCCAAAAGTTGGAGAAAAAGTTTATTACTTTCCTCAAGGCCACATAGAGCTTGTGAGTTCTCTCTCTCTCTCTCTCTCTCTCTCTCTCTCTCTCTCTCTCTCTCTCTCTCTCTCTCTCTCTCTCTCTCTCTCTCTCTCTCTCTCTCTCTCTCTCTATCTCTCTCCCCTATGTTTTGTTCTTTCGTTATAAAACATTTTGACGGCTTTTTCAGTTTGAGGCATCTACAGGAGAAAAGTTGAAGGAGTTACAACCAATTGTTGATCTTCCTTCTAAGCTTCAATGTCGTGTTATGGCTATTCAGCTTAAGGTATAACTCTTTGATGTTTTAGCGAATATATATGAGATACATTGTTTTTTTATTGTATATATGATTTCTTTATAAAAATAATAATTAGTTAACTGTTTCATGTTTGATTTTAGGTGGAAAGAAATAGTGATGAGACTTATGCTGAGATCGCTTTGATGCCAGATACAACTGTGAGCAAAATATCTAGAATTTCTCTTTTATTTTTTAGTTAATTCTATTATTTCTCCTATTATATCTCACTTATATTCATTTTTTTTTTAATGTTTAGCAAGTTGTAATCCCTACTCAGAATGAAAATCAATTTAGGCCATTAGTTAATTCCTTTACGAAGGTTTTAACGGCCTCAGATACAAGTGCCCATGGTGGATTCTCTGTTCCGAGAAAACTTGCCGTTGAATGTCTCCCTCCGCTGGTATTTAATGTTTAGTTTTTTTTTTTTATGAAACGAATTCTAATTTTAAGCTTTCATTAGATATTTACACATTAAATTTTGCTTTAGGATATGTCCCAGCCTTTACCGGCACAAGAACTTCTTACTATAGATCTCCATGGTAATCAATGGAGATTCAAACACAGCTATAGAGGTATAAATCTTTTTATTCATATAAATATAAGAATATTATGACTAGTAACTAATAATCTTCTTGTTCCATGCAGGTACACCGCGAAGACATTTGTTAACAACAGGTTGGAATGCATTCATAACATCCAAAAAATTGGTTGCAGGGGATGTTATTGTATTCCTTAGGTATAATATTGTTTCTTTTTATATATCTTTTGCTTCTTGAGTTTTAGACTTTAAACTATTTACTTGTGGTTCTAGGGGAGAGACTGGAGAGTTACGAGTTGGTATCAGACGAGCGGGATATCAACTAGGGAACATACCTTCATCACTAATATCAATAGAAAGTATGAGACATGGGGTAATTGCTTCTGCAAAGCATGCTTTTGATAACCAATGTATGTTCATTGTGGTTTACAAGCCAAGGTAATTCAAAGAACCATTTGAACTCACATTTATGGTTCTATTGATTTATCAATAGATTAGTTTCTTCAACATGTAGGTTTATATTTTGTTTCTGTATAAGTATCAGGTCAAGTCAATTTATTGTTAATCACGATAAATTCTTAGATGCCATGAACAATAAGTTCAATGTCGGATCAAGATTTACAAAGCGGTTTGAGGAAGATGATTTCTCTGAAAGAAGGTAACATTAGATCAAAACTTGTTTTCTTCTTAAAGATATCTCTAATGTCTAATATTATCTATGATAACACATTTTGTTGTATTAATTAAGATATTTCGGGACAATTATTGGAGTTAGTGATTTCTCTCCTCATTGGAAATGTTCAGAATGGCGTAGCTTAAAAGTAAAATTTCCTTCACATTTTATTTAATTCTTTTAAAAGTACGTTTTTGAGTGCAATAAATAACATATCACTAAGTAACTCTCATTTTGCAGGTGCAATGGGATGAATTTGCATCATATCTGAGACCTGATAAAGTTTCCCCATGGGAAATCGAACATTCAACTTTTTCGTCAAATGTTCTCCGGTCATCTATGCTTAAGAACAAACGTTCACGAGAAGTTAATGAAATCGGTATAAAAAGAATCTCTTATAATCTTTATTTAAGTAATTAATATTCTATGTAATGAATTAAAGATTTTTTATGAATACCTTCTCATTATACCTATTATATATAGGTTCTTCATCATCACACCTCTTGCCTCCTATATTGACACAAGGACAAGAAATTGGACAACCAAGCATGACCTCCCCGATGAATGTTCCTCTTAGTTATCGTGATGCAATTGAAGAAGATTCGACTCCTTCTAGGTTGCTAATGAGCTACTCTGTCCAGACAATGCCGCGACTAAATTACAATAACGATCAAATGGTTACACCAATAGAAGAAAATATAACAAACAATGGAGGCGCTAGTTGTAGAGTGTTTGGAGTCTCTCTTGCCACTCCTCCAGTGATCAAAGATCCCATTGAACAAATTGAATCATATCCAAACCCAGAGATTTCTAAAGTTTCTCAAGAGAAAAAGTTTGGTCTAGGCCAAATGAGATCACCAAGAGAGATCCAAAGCAAGCAGTTGAGTTCTACCAGAACTTGTACCAAAGTAAGTATACGATCAATATATTTTACTCTTTATATATGAATCTTTTTCTCATTTTACTCAACTCATGCAATCTTGATATGGAACAGGTTCAAATGCATGGTTTAACACTAGGAAGAGCTCTGGATTTAAGTGTTCTTAATGGATATGATCAGCTAATACTGGAATTGGAGAAACTCTTTGATCTCAAAGGCCAGTTGCAAAACCGCAACCAATGGGAAATAGCTTTCACAGATAATGAAGAAGATGATATGCTTGTTGGAGACGATCCATGGCCGTAAGTTTCCTTTCTCTTTCTATCTATTAAAAAATTAGTTAGAATCTTGAGAAATATTCATATTTCATTTTTGGTGTTCTTTGCATGTAGTGAATTCTGCAACATGGTGAAGAAGATAATCATATATTCAAAAGAGGAGGTCAAAAACATTAAGTCCAGAAACAGTCTTTCAAATTGAATCAATAATCAAAACATATGTAATAAAAGGGGTAGAAAATGGTGTCTTGTTTTTTTTCTTTCTCTTATTTGTTGTTGCATCCGTTTGTATTATGTACTTCTCTTCCATCGTCCATAAATAAAATAAAATCCCCTTGTTGTCGTGATATTGAGCTTTCTTTCTTATTCATACAATCTACTTACCAGAGTTACATTCTAAAGATTTGAGTGTAATATTTATTTTATGATATTTTGAAAAGAAAATTTTGTAACGCTAAGTATATAGTCATCCAATAAATTAAAGATTTTATTCTACCTATTCTAGTACTTATAAAGCCAGATATTTTGGAGATATAAACAAAATAAATATTGTAAAGTATGGTTATATTTTTAATAACTAATTTTTTTTAATCTATCACTACAATTGTATCACCACTCACCATAAAAAATTAAAAAACAATTTTACTGCAAATGATAGAAAACTAGGGAAGTCGGCCAATTTATATTCCCAATAAAACTACTAAGTCGAAATCATACACAAAATTAGGTACTGTGTCAGTGTATACTTCAACTATATATCATGATCGGGGGAATTCATAAACAAGGGTAGAGGCAAAAAAATATATAAAAAGTTATCATAGATCGGGGCATAACGGCATCACAAGTATTCAGATTTTTAGTGAATATTTTTTTCCTTCATTTCACATGCATGAATTGTATTAAGACAATAAATAATGTAGAGTTTTGTTTTTGGTAGATTAAGGAAAAGATACTACTATGTGATTTTTGCACACAAAAAAAGGATACTATGTGATTTGGGAATTTAAAATGTAACTTATATAAAATAAATCGGGAATATAAGCAGTTTTATGGTGATTACTAAGAACAAAATCGATAATGTCACGAGGAAGGAAGGAAGAGAAGAGGATGGAGGACCAAGTTGTATATTTCTTACTTAAAATAATAATTTTTTGGCAATTAATATGAATAATCACTCTTGTAAAATAATATTGGTTGCATAGATGTTACATAGTTTTTTCACAAACGTTCCAGTTTATATATGCAAGAATACTACAAGAACAAAAAAGAAATCTATTGTCGAATGCATAGTATGATTTATTGCATTCGAATAATGAACAAATAATATCATATTCAAATACGACTTTATATATTTTGTCTTGTTTGTGCATAACTGAAAGTATAAAACACAGTTGAACATATCGATAATTGTAGGCATAATTCGTTCTGGACTATGAGAAAAAAACATCTTTTCAACGCTCGTGGATGTGGCGAAAGATTCTTACGCTGAGAGACACGGCCAAGGAATTTCAAAAGGTGGAAATCAAAAGTGGCAAAAACACTTCCTTTTGGTATGGTATGATCAATGATCCTCCATGGGAAGATTGTTTGATATACTCGGTGATAGAGGATGCATCGACCTCAGGATTACTAAGAGTATGATGATTGAAGATGTGTTATTAAATCGCTAAAGGAGAAGGCACCGTGTCGAGTTGCTGAACATAATCGAAGTTGAGATAGAAGAAGTTAAAACAAAAGTGAAGCTTGATGTGGACGATGATAATCTTTGGAAGTGTCGAACATGTTTCAAAAGGAAGTTCTCAACTTGTGAGACTTGGAAACTATTAGAGTGGAGAGGCCAGATTGCGATTGGGCAAAAAGGGTGTGGTGTTCCCAAGCCGGCTATAAGAAAAATCAACATTCTTATCACGAGAGAATCGCTATAATACGTCATTGATTGCGTTTTCATAAACGCTGTTTCTGCGCCACACTAAAGTTTGCATCTATAACCTCGCTGGGAATGCATAATTAGCTTTCTGCGGGAGACCGAATGTTAACTTGGAACCAACAGATCGACTCTTCTCGTTCTTTATGTCAAGAGCCTATAGAGACAAGGGACCATCTCTTCTTCCAATGTCGTTATTTAAGTCAAATCTTGGCAAAGGTATCAAAAGGTTTATGGAAAGCAACTACACGTTGCATTGGGACCAGCTCAAAAACGTCATCTCATCCTCCACTCTTGAACCTCAGCCTCTACTTCTTTTAAGGTATGGGCTTCAATGCATGGTCCACACAATATGGAGAGAGCGAAATAACCGCATATAGACATGGGCGTTCGAGTATTTAGGTCGGGATTTTCGGGTTTGGTTTTTTCGGGTCTAGAAGTTTAGGACCTCTTCGGGTATTTTAAGATTTTGGATCTAGTTCAGTTCGGGGTTCGGGTTCGAGTTTATTCAAATATTCAAAAATAAAAATTTTGTATACAAATCTATCAAATTACTTAAAAATTTCCAAAATTCCCAAAACAACACGAGTATTTTTGTTTGAATAAATCCAAAAGTAACCGAAAATACACAAAAATAACCAAAATACCCAAGAAATCCGAATATTTTCTATATATAAGTATAAATTTTACTAATATATCATCAATATATACTTATATTTAAGGAATGTCTGGATACCTTTTCGGGTCGGATTCGGGTTTGGGTTTTCGGGTTTTGAAGTTTAGGACCTATTCGGGTATTTGAAAATTTTGGGTTCGGATCGGGTTCGGGTATTATGCCCAGGCCTAACCGCGGACATGGAGAACGTCCTCGATCAGCCCTCACCTCGAGAAAATCATCGAAATGACCATCCACAGTAGGATAACACTACTACGAAACTCGGGAAATCAAAAATAAGAAGACCATCTCATCTACTGGTTTTTCTGTTCGGTTATAAGCTTGTAACATAAGAATCTAACTATGCACCAAACAATATCGTATGATCATTTCCTTGAAAACACCACCATCCTAAGCCCATAGTTGGATCTGAAGATTTCCATGATCCATTAATCCGACACCTTATAGATTTATTTGGACTATCCAGAGAGTTTTTAATAGCACTTGATTCAATCAGGTCCAACTAGGCTTCTTCTCACTTAATTTTTCACTCAAAACATGATTATAAATATCTGTGGGATCGGATTGTATTCTCTTGAAAACTTTTTTATTCCTATCTTTCCATATGAACCACAAAATCTAGGCGAAGTCATTATTTGTTTTTCCCTCCCCTCTACAGGAGGTGGTAACCTCCAAAAAAGATAATCCAGGTTTGAAAATTTCGAAATTAAAAGAAAATATCCTTGTACCAATCCCATCCCTACTATTAAAAGCGAAGTTTCTGATAAAATATGACATTATTTTGTAAGAAGTTACATGTACTTGCCATTGGTCTTAAGACCAATTTTTGATTTTTTAAAAGGTAGAAAAGTTATTTAATTTAACAAAAAATCTTACAGATATTTTTAAATCTAATCAAAAATAAAAATTAAATAAATTCGTTTAAATGTTGTTTCCTAAAAGAATGGCATTAATTTTTAGTTATTATATTTGGATAATTTTGTTAAGATTTTAATTTATGATTCTTCTATCATCTTTGTTTGATTTCATTTTCAAATTAGTTTGACTCATCATATAGATACATATAATTAATTAAAATGTAGTTTTTTTATGTATATATTTTGTGATGTAGCGCATCTTCTATTGGTTTTTGGGCTTCGACGAATACATCTTCATGGGCTTAACGTATTCGATCCATTGTCTTTTATTTCCCTTTTCTTTTGTTTTTCGAAAGAATCATATATATGAAGGAGGCTATCTCTCTCCATCCTTCCGCCACGTCAGCATTTTTGGCTCTTCTGGAGATGACACATCAGCTTTTTATTCGTCCAATCAAAACATTTCATTAATACACATCAGCTTCTAATTATAAGTGTCAAATGGAATAAACAAAATAGCCCATGACGGATGGACCATATGTGTTTTAGAATCTATTAGAGTGCAATATTTATGGGTCGAGCCCATTTCAGTGATGGCTTAATGCTTCTAACCCAACAAATATTCTAATTTCCCACAAGACTTTAACAAAATAAATCTCTCCCACTCTCTCCTCGATCGTTCAATATGAAAGAAGAAGAATCTCAAGGCAAATTTCTCGACTTCGTAAATTCCATCCTTCATAGTCTCCCTTTCTGTACATCATATTTCTTTAGAACAAACGTTTTCTACCTTCTAACTGCCATAATGGAGGCCACGGTAGAAGTTACACAAAAACATATTCACACTCTCAGCTTATGGGATTACAAACTTTCACTACTATAAACTCTATAAATACTCAAACAGACATTGTTTATACCGGATTATATGTGTTTCAGACAGCATCAGTAAATGTTTACCAAGGTGCAAGGAACATAAAAACGATACAGAACCACCATCATGTACAACCTACACGGGAATTACAAAATGAAAACAGCAGATACAACTCAAGTTGACAATATCGATATACACAACATTGAATAGCTACTCACCTGAATTATCACTGAGGTGGTGGTATTTGGAACAACTTTCAAAACACAAATACTCTGTAGTGTCCTTTTCAGTATCGTTTCATACTCCCTTTCAGCTTTTCCTATCAATATTCAGAGAAAAAGTTATTCAGATCTAAAAACCAAGAATCACCTGTACGACATACTCAAGCAACAAAACAAGCCTCCTTCTAAAAAACTAAACGCATTTACGATTACCAATCTATCCGGTTTAAGGCTTCCATATGACTTCAAAACAAGCCTTCTCAGCATTTTCGTTCTTCTTCGTTCCTGCTTTAGGTCCGTATTGTGCAGCTAGAATTTTTGTATCCCTTGAAAATATAAACGAGAGAGTTCAATGAATCCCATTCAAAAAGGATAAAAAAAACTTTGTACCCATAATATATTGAGAAAGCTGATAAAGTACCTTCTGACCAACTAGCAGAACCATGAGGACGATGAAGGATATTACGGGAACAAGCAAGAGGTCTCAGCTGACAAGTAAGTCTTTTTCTCGGGTTATATTTCAAGTCAAAAAATAGATCTAATCTTAAAAATTGTAACGACATAAGATAGATTTAGTTTTATTAACTACATAATAACAAATAAAAAAACAAACATAAATTAGCAAGAACTATCAATAATTTTTTTTTCACAATTTAAAAAACAAACACGCGTAGCGTGGGTATTCATCTAGTAAACATAAATCCTCTTTAGATTAGTTTTCAGAGATAAGCTAAATCTCTTACGTGTTATCTTTTAGGCGTTGTAAGTAGTCGTCTTCGACAATGGTTGTAGACATCTTTGATTAATTGAATTTAGTTTTATAAAAGAGCTTTATAGCCCTGAGAAGAGGGTTCTTACAAACCATTACTTTATCGACAAGAAACGTCGTCCAAAGCTTGAATTTGTCTTCTCCAGGAGACTTCGAGTTCTTTTTTTTTTTTTTGAATATAATGTTAAATTAGATTCAAAGAAAAATAGCGTTTTTACAACTTGTGCAACAAATTTTGAAAATATAGTTAATCAAAAAGAGAGCTGAAAAATTCCTAGCTTAGAACGCTTGCTTGGAACCAGTATAGACTTCGAGTTCGTGTTTGTTACTTTGCTTCTGCCTATCTATCATTTTGATTTTAATTGTTGAACACGAAAATATATTACCCTAGGGGTGAACCCAAGAATGTTCTTAATTTTGAGTTCAGGTCTCAATGCAAATATAAAATACACATGTCTTACTCAATAATTCAATTTGTTGGATAGATTTGTTTAGTTGTGTGCTAGAGTCTATCAATGTCTTTCATGTTAAAATATTATCAATTACTTTGTGTTTGTGTCATGAAATTTTTGATCCATATTTTACGTTGTGAATCGAAGTTACCCGGATTTTGTATCCAAAAACACAACCAACACAAAATGCACATTAAAAATAGTTATAGTTCAAGCAATTCAAACTCAACATATAAGCATTAATTTAATATTAATTTATGTATAATTTTAAAATTCAATAATTTTGTATTGCACAATATATACCCAATGACAACCTCTTTGACTATCTACAAAGAAGTCATAGATTTTAGTTCTCTCTTACCGCTTCAAATTAGCCATAAAATTAGTAAACGACATTATTCGTTTAAAGTTTTCATAACTTATCTTTTGCTTTTTTTCCTAAGGTTTTGTATCTAATTCACATGTGTAAAATGATATAATTACCAAATCAAATAATTTGATTCACTATATTTGATTAACAAAAAAAAATATTCATAGTAATTTAGTATTTTTTCAGAGCAAATTTTTTTTGATTCACTATATGGTATTTGTGGTTTCCAATGTGAAATTTTATGTTTTAAGATTATGTGAAATAAGGCTATTGTTAACACCAAATCAAAGATTAGTAAAATCTTGATGAGGTGATATATTGTTATTACAATGGTTTGAAGCAAATTAAAAATATCACAAAGCACACATACATGGATAATAATATAGTGAAATATTTTCCACATTTATTAATTTTCATTTTCTGTATAATAATTTATTTTATTTTTTTCGGGTGACCAGTTTGAGCTTAGCATAACACAACATGCTAATTTCCTTTGTGTTAGAATGTTGTATAATCTCACCAGCTATCTCTTTAAACGAAAAAAACTCTTCATATAAGAAATGTCATCTTGTGAACCACAAAATTTTTTTATTACATAAGATAATTATCATGCGACAAATTTTAGATGTCAAATCCAATTGTTGTGATTTAAAACTCTAATAAAGAAATTGGAATCAAAGTTTCCGTATATAAACACGAAAAATCGAAGTAGTTGATAGAATATATAAAAATTAAATGAAAAAATGACATTCCACATTTTGGTGATCATAACTAAAAATTGAAAACCTTGCGTTTTACGAAATCAATGAATAGCGAGGCTTCATTGGCGCGTCTCTCAAGCATGTTGCTCCTTTCGATCTGACGGAAAAACAGCAAATAACCTGTGACAACCAAAAAACCCACCGTGATCAACCGTGACAACATCGGACTCAGCGACCATCGAATCTTCCTCTTCACGGCTTTTTCCATCGCGGTGCAAAACCCATGTAATACAAAGAACCAAGTAACTTCCCAAGTAGGCGTCTCACGGTTTATGTAGAAGTATACCAGCTCGTGAATCAAACCAGAAACGAAGAATGTTGTCCAACACCCCATGAACCTTGCCCAATCAGACCTCATTTGGTGTTGGCATACCGAACTTACGGGAGAGTAGACGCCTGGCCGGAAAATAGCCGGAACCATGAGGTTCCAACGGTGACCCCAAAAGTCTTGAAGAGACGTGGCTAAGTATGGTTCGTTGAAATGTGGCTCCAGGTCGCACCCAAGAACGATGGTAAGCAAAGCGTTGACGATGGTTAAAAGAACGTCAAGCACAAGGTATAGATGCAATGGATAGAGACATATTAGAAGAATTGGAGGCAACAAACTTTTATAGTTATGAACGTTTAACAACACCCCAAAAATTGCAGCTTTACCAAAGAAAACCCATTTAGGTAGATGAATTTGAGAGTTAGGGTTGTTTTGAAGCTTGATGGGCAAGCAAGTAAAGCATATGAATCGGAAGAGATTAGTGGGAAGTGGTAAAAGAGGACCTTTGTCAAAGGCAAATAGGATGAGCTTAAAATTGGCAAGTAAAGAGAGGCAAAACGCAGTGGTGGAAGAGAAAATCGTAAAGACGAAGCACAAAGGAAGAACAAGAAACAGAACACAGACAGGAAGAACCGAGAGTAATCGATGAACACCGCTTTTGATCTTCGATGGTATATAGTAACAGTAAGACACAGAGATTATTGCAGAAACCCATACTTTGACGAAGCACTTGAGTTCTTCCTCCATTCTTTTTTTTTCTTGCGTTGCTCAGTTTCTGCAATAACCTAGTTTTAAATAACTTGGTTGTTTGACGTGTTCAAAACGTAATCGATTGAAGAGATATAATGTTTTATTTTCTTAACTTAACTGAAGTTTTCAAACTTTCTAATCAAAAAACATATGTAATAAAATCTATAGTTTGTTCAATTGACATTCAAAATAAGATTTGCATTAGATTGCAAGAAGATTTATTAAACTTTCTAAAATATTTATCGATTTACTCGTGTGTCATACTTTGTCCTAATCTAGCCATAATATGCAGGCACGTTTTTTGGTTTGTTAAGAGTAATATAATAGCAATATAATAGATGAGAATGTGATCATTTCATGTGATAGGGATTTTCTATTTTTATTTTATTTTTATTGTAGATTTTCTATTTCAATGGGGTATCGACTCACTTCAATATCTTCAACGATGATATCCATGTTTAGATCACGTAATGATATATTCGTTTTCAAGTATTGTTAAATTTTATTTTTAAAAATCATAGTTGCAATCTAATAGGAGATCACTCCATATAAAACATAGCTGGCCTCGGATTCTTTGAGTTAATAAAGTAATTGTAGCTTCCATCTACTTCCAAATAAACAAACACTTTTCTCTAAGGTAGATCGAAATAAAATCTTTTGTCTTATGTCTACAAAATCTATTTCAGTTCACTAACAGCCTGTTAATTGTAGTCATATGTCTCATATCATATTATCACACAATTCTTTCATATTTGGACAGCCTGGAGACATGTTTAGGGACAAGTCAGCCATAATTTTTAATCACAAATTATTATTTTTTAATAAAAATGGTTGTGTTATGAGATAAATAAAATGTTAATCACAAATTGCGGATCAAAATTATATTTTGGGTTATTCTAAAATATATATAAATTGAATATCGTGGGTTACATGCACAACAGCACAACATATGTGTATCATCATCCTTTATTTTACTGTACCACATGTGAAGTGGAGATCCACGATGGTTGTTATAAGCTGCTACGAAAGATGAGACACCCTTATCATCCACAACATGTACATCCTCTCATCAGGAGTATAAACCATAGAACCAGAACCTTGTCCAATATAATCAAGAACTTGATCCGCTCACTACAAGGGGTTTAATACACTAATGCGTTCTTGTCATAGCTTGATCGAGATTTGATATTATTTTTTTGGACAATTTTTTTTTTTTAATAAATATTTCTTGATCTTATGTCATATTGCGCTTAGAGACTTCTATCGACGAAAATGTTAGAACTGTTATTCGTCACGACATTTGGTGTAACATCTTACCTCATTAACATAATCATGGTAAGCAATAGTAGTACACCATTATTCGTGTAAGTCTTGAGGACTTATTATATGCTCTTTCCTAGGCCTGGGCGTTTGGGTATTCGGTTCGGTTCTAGAACCGAACCATTCGGTTCCTAGTATTTTGGTTCTAAGATTTAAGAAGCATATTGGAACCAAATCAAAATCGGTTCGGTTCTGGTTCGGTTCCTATTCGGTTCGGGTAATAAATTTTGGAACCAAATAGGAACCAAATTGTTTCGGGTATTTTTGGAACCGAAAATAATAATAGAATCATAATGCAAAATTCAAATACAATTATGTAAGTATTTAATACAACATCACATATTAGTCATTATACTATAACAAATCCAAAAAATAGTTGAAACTTGGAAAGTATTAGGTCAAAAAACACTCAAAGTTTTAAAGATACCACAAAACACACGAGAAAGTTTTTGTCTGCTCTGTCTTTGAGAAAGAGAGAACAAAGTAGGATTTAGGTTTGGGCGTAGAGAAGAATATATAAGAGGCTAAGAGAGACTTTGAGTTAGGTTTATGGTGGGCTATTGGGCTTGGGTAGTTAGGTTTAGGATTTGATGGGTTTGGAACTTTGGGTTATATAAATATAGGTTAATGGGCTATATTTTTCGGGTACCCGAATGGATATCGGTTCCTACCCGAACCGAACCGATATCCATGGATATTTGATTCAAGATCCAATCGATATTTTCACTAGAACCGGAACCGAACCCAACCCATCTTTAGGAATAAGTGTAACCAGCAAACTTTTATAATAATTAGTTAATTATCTCATATATAACATGGAATGACAAAATAATACTTCTCTAGTTATTCAAATTTGTCATTTTATAGCAAACGACTGGAGAACTAAGGATTTTGCTCGCGTTCGACTTGAACAGTAACATGACTAATTTTATGCTCTCTCTTAATATGCTCAATAATTTTGTCTAACATTGCATCTGTGTTTGCCTCATGCTTGATTCTAACATGGCAAGTCAAACAAACTTTCCCTACGGTTATAGCCCAAACGTGAAGCTCGTGGACCGCAATGATTTCATCCATACCGCATAGACCCTCGACAAGTCTAGTACAATCAAAATCTTTTGGAGCTGTCTCCATCAAAATATTAAGCAGCTTCCACGTGGTACTTATAGTTCTTGCCACTGCCAAAACCGAGAAGATGAGTGTACAAACAATATCAAGAAAATGCAATTTTGGCTTCCACCAAATAAGTCCAGCACTTATCACTACTCCTACACTTTGGATCAAATCTCCAATTACATGAAGATAAGCTCCTTGTACATTTATATTCATTTTGTTCTTAGCTTTTGATCCCTCTGAGATCCCATTTTCTTGATCTTCACGCTTCTCGATATGGTGATGATCATGATGATGCTCATGGGAGTGTCCATGATGATGATGATCATGGCCAAGAACAAAGACCATTACGAGATTAACAATCACTCCAAAGCAAGCAACTCCAAACATAAGAGGCCCTTTTATTTCTTTGTTCTGGTGGTGTAGCCTTTTTATTGCTTCACACACAAGTATCCCAGCGAAAAGCCAAATAATCTGGATTGACACAAGATTTAAAAGAATCTCGATTCTAAAATAACCAAAGGTCCTTCTCGGTGTTGGTTTCCATCCAGAAGCATAGAGTGCAAATATAGAGATTGCGAAGCAAGCAACATCTGAGAGTAAATGAGCCGCATCAGTCAGAATTGCGAGGCTATGCGCTTTGATTCCGCCAACTACTTCAACGACCGTGAAGGTCAAGCATATGATTATCACAATTGCGAGCTTCTTCCTAGACATTGAACGATCCTCATTGTCCTCAGAGATTGTTTTGGCACTATAAAATTCACAAGTCGTTTCTCCGCATGTCTTAATTTCCATCTCTTTTAGACCTCTCTCTGCGTTCGAAGTGTCTATACAGATTTCAATTTTTTGGCCTTGTTCAAGACTAGTTTGGCATTCCATCTATGACAAGTAAATCATATGTATAAAAGTAAGGTTTTGATCATATCATCCTATAAATGCATTTGTATTCCTCAATTATTACTATACTAAATGATAGTCCACGCCAAGCATGTTAGATGATTCAATATAATGATTAATACAATTAAAATGTATTTATTATATATCTTTATATTGAAAATATAAAAATTATAAATTTATTGACTCATCGTCAAATTGATGACCTAAAAGTTTTTCAGTTCGCTCCATCAAAGTTAGCCAGTATATATGTGAGACTATATGCGAAAAATGTGTTGTTCCATCAAAGTCCACTTCGTAAGGAATGAAGTTTGTTTAACGTTTGTTGTTTAATTAGTTTATGGATGATGAAACCAGAAGGTCTTGACGTCCAAAACGGAAGCGGTTTTACAAAAGTTCCTTTGTTGCATCTCCATTGCCGTTAATGGTACTTACAAACATTGCCAAGTTTCAGCGACTAAGTTTCTGAGTTGCGGATAGTAGTGTAACACAACATGATCTTTTGTTGGATCAATCTTTTTTTTCTTTCTTTTTTTCTTGCTTCTTTACTTCAAATTCTGCAAAATCCATAACTAGAAAAACAAAATCATGACAACTTGTGAGAGTACAAAACTTAATCTTTTGACTCAAGTTCTAAGATTGGCTTTATTACATCCAGCCTAAAAATGGACACCCGGATAAATTATAGACAGGCTCGCACGCACTGAAAAGAACTACAAATTCTATATGCGGTCTTGAGATAGAGTTGAGAGGCGGCTACTTGGTTCTTTATGGAGTATATAATAGCTTTGTTTCACCGATTGCCATCTTCCAGAAGTAGAGACTTCCTCAAAAATCTTTAGAATCATCTGTGACAAAGAAGACTGAGACAAGGATCATCACATAAAAGAGCAAGCTCGAACACATCAATCACATTTTGTTTTGACAGGAATGCATGTGGAAACTGATTTTCTAGTATCCAAGTTGAATTTAAAGGAAATAAAAAATAAAAAATTCTTACACGCTTGGAGTAAAACAGAGGCATAAGTGTGGCACAAATTTACGAATGGTATGGGCGTATGGCATGTCACATGCCGCATGTGTGACAACTGACGACCAAAATTCAGACTACACTCATCTGATTTGCTGACTTCTTTTTTTTTTTTCTTTTCTTCAATCTCCTTCGTATAATTTGGTTTTGAAATATAAAATCAGTTTTCTAAAGACTTTTAGTTAACTAAATAAGATTTTGGGAAGATAAAAAGATTAATAAAACTTATTGAAGCAATTTAATACTACATAAAATTAGATTTATAAGTAATTGAATTGTTTTTATGGTTTCATCAGAATTGTAGACATTTTGAGTTGATAACAGCTAATGCTTGTAACAACAACATATATTTGAATTAGAGTCCTTCCCTCTTTTGATCTGTAATTCCTTCCTTCTCTCGAACATTTTCTTTTCAAAAAAGTGTGTATGACTTTGTATACAATTTGAGACATTTCATAGAACAACATATTGCCTCGTCAGCTTTGTAAACTATTTTGTTTTGACAACGTTTATTACATTGCTTACATATGTATCTTGTGAGACGATTACTGGGAAGAATAAATTTAAATTCTTTACCAGGTAACATATACATTTCCTTCCCAAATAAGCATTTAATATAGAGTGCGATATCGCATTTACTGCACATATAAATTCTTTTTTTTGCTAAACTGTTAATATCATTGGAAGAAATGAACACTACAAAAAAACTTCACATTAATAGCACCTGAAGATAGCTCATTTTTCCCCACTGCTATTAAAGATAAGTTTATAATTTTGATTACTATATAATAGCATTTAGTAAATGCTAAGATAAAAATTTCTATGCTGAAATCTAAAATCACTTATACCGCTCACCATTTAGCCAAAATTAAAACGAAAATTTAAAATTTCACTTGTGAGTGCAAACATTTAGCCAAATATAACACTTTTTACCTCCCACACTTAGAAAAAATCACAAAACCCATTCGTGACCTAATTTTTCTCATCTCTCCACATGAGACCTCCAACGCTCCAACGCTCCAACGCTCGATCTCGTTCCAACCCAGAGAAGAGAGAGATTGCTTGAAGACATATTCGCTCAGTTAGGAAGCCAAAATCGAGCTTCCGCAAGTAGTTTTCGTCGGAAGTTAAAGCAGTGGCCAATCCAGCGTTGTCGAAGTACTCGTCGGCCATGATTTTCTCCCTCGTGGGAATGAAAGCGAGAAACCCAGATTCGAATGGGTCTGTTCATGGTGAAGATGAGACAATTAAGAACGGAGGAGAAGATTGGGAGACAAAGTTTCAGAGATTGTAAAGAGGTGGTTTGTGATTTGGTCGTTCCTTTTATCTTTTGCTTCTCATTTTCGTTTGATTTTGAATTGAATTTGTTGTTGGGTTTGTTTTTTAATTTGTCTTCTTCTTGATCTAATCTGGTTTGAATTGAATCGAAGGAGTTTCGATTTTGACAGAACGAATGGAGTTGTGACGATGGTAACGTAGATGCGGAAGATGGCGGAGAAGAAGAATAAGCTCAGAGGTGGGTAAGCAGATCGGAGATAAACCCTAATCCTCATTCATGTGTTAGCATTTGACGGGTAATCAAATCTTCGGGTCTAATTTCACTCTCCATAAGCTATAGTTCAAATTTGTGGTTTCTAGTTAAGTTGTGTTCGTAGTTGTGTCTCAGATTCAGCTGTGAAGAGATAATGGACATAACTAAAGAATTTAAGCAATACATACTTGGAGAAGCAGGGTTTAAATCATTAGCCGTGTTGCTGTTAATTATGGATTGTATTCTATTAATTCTATATCTGATGGGGTTGATAATGATGACAAGTCTAACGGGCAAGAAAAGCTTGATCCTGACCCGGTTAGATTTTCTAATTTACCATGCTCAAGTTCATTTAGATGTTGATTTGAAGTCTTTTTTCTTGTTCCTATGCTGAATTGGGATTGGTATTTGCAGGGAACATGTTTTGTTAATAGTAAGAAAGATATGTTTGTTGATTTTCATGAAGAGTTAAAGCTCTTATGACAGATGACGATGATGATAATGTAGAGCTTGGATTATATATTACTTTCTAAGTTTTTTTGTCTACATACAAAATGAGAAGGAAGGTGTTTAGGAGAAGGAGCTTGTAGGGTTGCAGGAGCAGTTTAAGTTATTGACTGGTGAGAATAATTTGCAAGGTAAAGATGGAAATACTAATGTGGTGATTCTATTTCTTCTTGCCTAGGGAGTTCAAAAGTGACGTGAGTACAAGCTCTAGAATGTTTCTAACTCATGTAGAAAGAAGTTATCCAATAATACAGGTAGGTTACTCTCTAATATCTTCAAAAAGTTTGTCATTTTGATCAACTTGACATTTTTGTAAATTATATTTGTTTTCTTTTGCTATTATTAGGCAACTGAAAAGTAAATGGCTGTCTTTTCTCAAGTACCAGCAGAAAATGGAGAACTTAATTAAGTCCAAGGTGCGTGCACAACTGCAACTTTACTATGTTTTTAAAATTGAAGCAGATAAAGCTTTTTCTCTTGATTTGATGAATCAAAATCTGTTGCAGTGCAGATACGAGCCAAAACAGTTTGTGGTTTGGTCAATAATATTTAGTTCAATTTGGGCTTTATTCTATGGATTTGCTGAAAGATTGTATAACTCAAGTAGTCTTCTTTCTTGTTTTTTTTCTTTATCCAGATTGCCTATGTTAGATTCTCCTCAAACGTTAAAGGCTACATAAATTTGGACTTGTTTGTTCGAGGTAAAGACGAGAAGGAGATAGCTGACCCAAAACATGGAGCCAATTTATGTACTTGACTTAAGGAGGAAATGGTGTGTCATTTGCTTGTGTAAGAGTTACTTTTTGTTGTTTTCTTGATCGATGTGTTTTATTTTCTTCGAATATGATAATATGTAAGACTTTTTTTGGGTATATAGATTGACTATTTTGCAAATTAAGCAGGTTTCATCAAATGTAAAAAGCTTAATACGACTGCATAAAATAAGAGTCATAACACTGAATATTATAGCATCGAAAAAACAATAGATCATAGCACATATATATTGCCATCATTAACAATATAAAGTAGCTATATCAAAGCGTTTTACTAATGCTATGGTAGAATAGTCTATCATAGCATACGAAAAAAACGTTATCGTATGTGGGGGGTCTACCATAACAGGGGCCTAACATAGCATTTATGAAAACGCTATTGATGACATATAATAGCTCTTCTCTCATGCTAATAATGTAGATATTTCTTGTAGTGGAAACTGTTTGGCTTTTACAAGAGAAGCCTTTGGCTTTGGAAACCTTGGCAAAAAGATAAAACAAGATTTTCAAAATTGGGAAGTCACAGAAATTGGGAAGTCATATAAATTCTTTTGTTGAGATATATTTTTGTTTCACATATATCACACCAGTGCTCACCCCTCACATCATGTCCATATGAAAACGTGAGAAGATGTTCGTCATACTTGTACCTATATTTCCTTGGTAGAGTGGCGCAATGAAAACACAAAATAAAATCACATTCTCCACAGTCGAAATGAGTTTTTCTGTGTAATTTGCAAATCGAACAAATTTCTATAGATCGAAGATTAGATGGTAGAAACAAAAGATGTGGATGACAATGATGATTAAGTGGCTTAGATGCGACTGCACAATTTACGTCTAGACAGAATTCACAATTACGCGTTTGACACTTGTATGTGAAACTATTGCCTTACGGTTGCAAGCTGAACAAGTGAACATGTCTCCCACTTGTAAGAAGAGGGCATGAGGATGCATTACATGTTGTTTTTTCAGTGGAAGATTTGCACATACTTTATGGAGGATGAACTCACATTTCATGCAACTGAAAATATCATCATTATAAACAAGAAGTGCACAGGCTTGACAACGTTTGTTATCCTCAATCGTTTTATCAATCTCTTTGTGGAGTCTCATTTGATGTTTATGACTAAAATGTTGTATAATCCCATCAGCTATCTCTTCAAACGGCGAAATATCTTCATATATTTCCTCTGGTTCGTCCTCGAGCTCATTTCCATCCCATACATCTTTATGTAAAGCACATTGAGAATGAGCAACATAACAACAACCTTTCTGGCAAGAATATCCTCCATAGTTTTCATCAACTCTTTTGCGACAAAACCGTTTTCCAGGAAGAAACGATGAAGTTGTGATAGACAGACGTGATATTCCCAATAGATAAATGAAACATGCTTTGCTAAAATGTGACGATGGAAACCAATTACTATACTTATATGTGTTATATAACAGTTCATCAATCTGTAGACACATTTCACATCTCCTCAGGACCAAAATCTAGAGAAAGCAAAACAAATGAATGTGTGAAAAATTCCCTATGCAACTTGTAACAACAATCTATCTCTCCTCTTTCTCTTCTCCTTTCTTCACGCCGTCTTTGCAGCCTCATGGTATACATAAATTGAATCTACTTTGTATCTCCTTACACAGCTTCAAGACCGTCTTGCGGTAGAATGAGGTGACGCATTGGCCTTGGCGACTTGGTACACTCCTGGCGTCTGAGAGTGAGTGGGATCCCTTCTTGCTCAAACCCATTACTATCTTCCAAATGTTTAGGAAGACGGACAACCAAATTTCCCGAGGACGAAGAACCTACAACTGGACACTTGTTAATTGCAGAAACATTCTCTCCTTATTCATTTTATACACATTTCTAAAGCAAGAGCTCACCCACCTTCAACCATGTCTTTTGTTTTGTGAAGCAGAAAGGTTCCTGAAAGGATTGTCACAAACCCACACAACTCCGTCACAATCTGAGTTCCGTCCTGTCGATCCCAGTCCTATTTCACAAAAGTTAACAATTGTTGTTATCTCTAGTTACCCAAAACAAATTAGAGTAAACACCAACAGTTATACTTTCACCTTAAACATGATGACACTAGCCAGGATGGTCAACGATGTGAACATAACATAGTATATGGGTGAAACTACAGCCGTGTTGAACGTATCAAGCGCCTGTCATCAAGACAAAATAAAGAGAAGCCGAATGATTTTTCATGATATGTTAACAGATATTGACATGAAACTTGATGCTACCTCTACCTTGTTTAGATAGTTCATTTGGGTTATCACGCAGGTAAGAACTATCAGCGTGAAGACCCATGTCTGAGGGTAAATTAACTGATTCATTCCTGAAAACGTAAGCTTTAATGCTATCCCGAGCGCTTTGACACTCATGACCTGCTTGCACCACTCAAATAATTAGGACTCAAAACAATGCGAATGAATCAAGATGATAGATCATAAGTTTTGGGCACTTACCGACAATGATCCAACAAGAGAACAAACCCCGATATAGACCATGACATGTGACTGTCCGTACTGTGGTACAAACTGAACTATGAGTATAATGGCTGCTCCTACTACTGCTGCAGCGTAGAGAAGAAAAGCTGCAGTGGACATATCACCATGTCTTAGAACAGATTAATCAAACATCTATTAGACAGGAAAAAATCAGGTTTGAAAAGAGATCAAATGGTACCGGGTTCTGTTGCAAGATTCCATACTTGCAACACAGAATCAATCTCTTGTTCTTGAGGAGCATGTAAGAGTATCGTTATTGAACCAACAACACATAAGACACAACCAAGAAGCCCGAAAGTATGCAACTTTTCGTGTAGGATGACATGAGCAAGAGCAGCGCTGGAAAATTCACATCCGAAAAAGTTCTATTACTATTACTCCAGTGCACAAATCTTAATGGTTCAACAATACTATCATCGTGAATCACAATTTAGACTAGGCGACAATTAGGCTACTTTCTTAAATGAATTCCTTATATAGACAACACTAAAAGTTGATTGTGATTCCACAGATAGAAAATAAATCTGACTTAATACTATCCAAACCTGATAATTATGCTGAGAGCACCGAGAGGAGTTACTAAAATGGCAGGCGCAAAGGCATAAGCGGCAAAATTGGCAATTTCCCCAACAATCACTACAAAACAAGGAAACATTGTCTCCGCCATCAACATTACTGAAACGCCAATAACTACTTATACCCTTGCCATCATCCAAGAACTACAAACAAAACCAATCTGCAGTAACAACAAGCTAACCAAGACCCCAAAAAAGGAGCAAACCTTTAAATATGAAGGGAACTCACTCGTTATCATGCCTACCCACCAGAGAGGCTCAAGCAGGTAAGAATAACCTCCAGAACCTACACAACAACACCATCACCAAAATCATCAACGAAAATTAAAAGAGCAATATACTCTTACAACATCTGTCATCATTAAATAACATTTGATTAGCCATTGGTGCTACTTAAATCACACAAAAACACACTAATTGATCCACTAGAAATTTGAATCTACCATAAAGCAGAAATCTAAAATTTACAATCTTTGCATAGTAACAGACATTTGAAGTGAAGCAAACACAGATCTCCTCCAAATGTTATAACCAAATCAGTAAGAGAATGGAAATAACCAGCTCTGAGACCAGAAGCACCAGCTCGCTTGAGACCTTTCTTCTTAACAATGAAACTAGCACCAATGAATAAACTCGAAGATAAAGCCAAAACTAAACCCTTTATATTATCCGACGACATTCCTTTATACGCATCTCTCCAACTCCCACTCAAACTCGCCATGATTCTACAATACCCTAAAACCCTAAATACCCAGAAGAAAAAAACCGAGCTTTAGGCTCGAATCAGGCGATTGGGAGAGAAAAGACAAAAGCTTTTCAGATCTTGGGTTTGTCCATTTGTGAGAGGATATAGGAGACGATTTAGGGATTTGAAAGGAGACGAGGTAGATCGGATATAAAGACAAGAGCGTAGAAGAAGAGTGACAGGAGAGAAATTGTAGTGATGAAGAAGCATCTAAAATTACGAGAAAGGTGAGATTTCTCAAACACTCATTTTCTTTTTTTTCTTTAGGCAAAGAATTCTCTTAATGCAACCACCTCTAAAATTTTTAAAATTTATATTTCTAGTGACATAATAAAACGATATATGTATTTTCGATAATTACTATAGCAAATTAATTAGAAAATCAAATCGGAAAAATAGGGGTATGTTATAAAATATAAATAATTATTTTATTTTAGAATGGATATAAATAATAAATAAGAGAGAAGTTTTATACACGCAGAAAGATCGGAATATTGAATAATAAAGAAACGAGAGAAAAATGTGCTTATTACTTCTCTTGTAATTGAAGTAATGAATTGTGATTTACAACGATCGAATTCGATCGTTTATATAGACGTAAAATGTAAATTACTGTGCTCGCATAGTGACGTAGGTTCCACATATTTACGTAATGTTTATAACATGTGTGCATTCTTTTGCGACTTTATGATTTCCTCTTTTTTACGACTTCTATAACAGGACACAAATTTAATAGTTGAATTTATTTTTGATATTTACTAATTTGTACCATTTTGTGATTAGTAATAAAACGAACAGTATAATCTTTACTACTACAGTAAGATAATAGATTAAAAGGGTTTTGTATGGAGTAATTACCATCATAAAGTTCAAAGCTTAGCTGCAAATTTTCATAAATTGCTATTAATTTTATGCGGAAACGTTAAAGAGAATCACATACTTTAGCTGGTTTAATGATAAATATAGTACAATATTGACTATGAATCAATACGGAGATCAAGATTTAGATCATAAACGTACATTAACCACAAGCCACCATTCAAATGTCTTTCTGGTTGATCTTTCAAAGCTTTCTCTCTCTATAACGTTTTGCTGTTTCTAGATTTCTCTCTATGTGTCAAATGCTACAAAGTTCTTACTCATGTCTTTTTGCAATCTTCCTTTTATAGATAAAAATTATAGATTTCATGAAAATACACAAATGACTTTCGTATTCTTCAAAAATTAACTTCCCAAATAACGGTTAACAAAACCGGTTCGGTATACTGCTAAATCATAGACGCAAACCGACCAAAAACCAACATAAAAGAGTCCTTTTTAATACACATTAGCTAACAATGATCTCACCAGCTAATCTTTACTAAATCCATATTCATTTGTATGTGGCTGATAGTTATTAACCAAACAACAAAAACATTTTAGACTCTTTTCCATCATTTATACTTTTAAACTTTCTTATATGAAAATTAGAAAACCAACATTTGTCAAGTGAGTGAGAGAGACCATGGGTAACCGTAAAAGCTATAACTAAGGTGAAAAATGTGTGTTACCCATTTTGTAACTTTATCCTCCATCTCCAAAAAATACAGATTAATCATACGAAGTCCAAAATAATACGCATATGTACTGTATATTGTAAAAGTTTTTTCGGTCAAGTACACTAGTTTTTTTAAATTCTAAAAGTAGAGTTGAACTCTTCATCGTGAGGGCTTCGATTTGACTTGTCAAAATTTTACGAACTTGACGATAGCGAATAAAGATTATATTGCGTATTATTTTGGATTTCGTAGGATTAATCTATATTTTTCGGAGATGATGGGTAAAGTTACAAAAATAAACCATTAACCGTGGTCGTTAATGGTTTTTCTTCCTGTAAGAAAAGTAGCATAAGGTTTAAAATACTTTAACGAGATTATTATCTATTGGGCCTTCATTAAAAGCCCAATAGCCCACAACAAAAAACGCGCGTGTATCACACCTTCAATACAAACACTAGAGTCACAGTGATCGTCACCGGTAAATTAGTTGGCAAACTCCGCCTGCTCTTCGATAATTCCGAGGAACTTCTTCACTCTTGTTAAATCTCATTTCTCTATCTCTCTCTCTCTCACTCGCATTGCGATTAACGAAAATTCGTAAAATGTCTCGTCTTCTCCAAACACCCTTCTTACCGTCCGTTACTCTCCCCACAAAAACTCGATCTTCCGTTACGGGTTTCCGGGTAAAGCCCAGAATCATCCCAATTCAAGCAAAGATCCGAGAAATTTTCATGCCTGCACTAAGTTCTACAATGACCGAAGGCAAAATCGTCTCATGGGTTAAATCAGAAGGCGATAAGCTCAACAAAGGAGAGAGTGTTGTTGTTGTTGAATCTGATAAAGCTGATATGGATGTTGAGACTTTTTACGATGGTTATTTAGCTGCAATTATGGTTGAAGAAGGTGGTGTTGCTCCTGTTGGTTCTGCTATTGCTTTGTTAGCTGAAACTGAAGATGAGATTGCTGATGCTAAGGCTAAAGCTTCTGGTGGTGGTGGTGATTCTCAGGCTCCTACGTCTTCTCCTCCCACGGCTGCAATTGAAGCACCTGTGAGTGTTGAGAAGAAGATTGCGGCTCCTCCGGTGTCGGTTAAGGCGGTTGCGGCGTCTGCGGTGCATCCGGCGTCTGAAGGAGGGAAGAGGATTGTGGCGTCTCCTTATGCTAAGAAGTTAGCTAAGGAATTGAAAGTGGAGTTGGCTGGTTTAGTTGGAAGTGGGCCAATGGGAAGGATTGTTGCTAAGGATGTTGAGGCGGTTGCTGCTGGAGGAGGAGTTCAAGCTGCTGTAGCTGTTAAGGAGGTAGTGGCAGCTCCTGGTGTGGAGTTGGGATCGGTGGTTCCGTTTACGACAATGCAGGGGGCTGTGAGCAGGAATATGGTGGAGAGTTTGACGGTTCCTACTTTTAGAGTCGGTTACACGATTACTACGGATGCTCTTGATGCTCTCTACAAGAAGGTGAGTAAGTTATTGAAATTAGTTTGGTCGAAATGATAGAGCAGATTGGAGCTTCCATTGATTTTGATAATAGTTGGTTGATGAACTTTTGAACTTTGGGATGATATAATATTTTAACAAGATTGGAGCTAAGAGTTAGAGTTCGTGCAATTCTGTTACCAAGATGCTTAAGTAACCCATGGAATTGTTTATCACTAATTTGAATGTCTTTGTTTGTCCAAGGTGAGTATGTATAGTACTAGTAGTTTTTCGATTGCATGTATGGTTGAACAATGGTTGTAATCAGTGAATGAGATTATGAGAGATAGCTAGTTGAGGTATAAATAATACTCAGTATCTTATGATGTGCATCAGAGGCACACACTAGTTACAAACTGTTAGTGTATATATTGATTTTGTTAATATTTTTGTGTTTGGTTGGTTTAGATTAAGTCGAAAGGTGTGACAATGACGGCACTCCTAGCAAAGGCAACTGCACTCGCACTAGCGAAACATCCAGTTGTAAACTCGTCCTGTAGAGATGGTAACAGTTTTGTGTATAACAGTAGCATCAACGTTGCTGTTGCTGTTGCTATTGATGGTGGTTTGATCACTCCGGTGCTTCAGAACGCTGATAAGGTTCTTTTCTTCTGTATGCTTTATAACAGGTTTTGAGTTTACTCTGTCTTCAAAACCGGTATCAGTGGGTTGTTCTATCTTTTGTAAACAGGTTGACATTTATTCGTTGTCTAGAAAATGGAAAGAATTGGTTGATAAGGCTCGAGCCAAGCAGCTGCAGCCTCAGGAGTACAACACTGGTAAACCTACTACTAGAATATAGAAGTGATTTGAGTTTGAGGTTTTGCAACAGAAATGCTTGTGTAACTGGTTCTTGATCAGAAGTCAAGATTTTCTGAGTCTTGTTTCTTTTATTTCCATTCCGGGTAATTTCAGGTACCTTCACTCTCTCTAACCTAGGAATGTTTGGCGTTGATCGGTTTGATGCTATTCTACCCCCTGGAACAGTAAGTGCTTTTTGCTTTATGCATGTATTTTAGTTTGTAAAACTATTTTTCTTAATTCTCTTAGCCTAAGTATTATGCTAAGGAATAACAGCTCACTGATTTTCTTGTCTTTGATCAATGAAGGGAGCGATTATGGCTGTAGGAGCATCTCAACCTTCAGTGGTTGCTACTAAAGACGGCCGCATTGGCATGAAAAACCAGATGCAGGTAAATCTTATTATCAACCATCGTTAGAACTTATTCCTCTTCTCCTTTTGTCTTCATGAAATCGTCTCGAGTTGTCCTGGGAACTTGTTAATGATGACTGGTCACTTGCAAACCCACAGGTGAATGTGACGGCAGATCATCGTGTCATCTATGGTTCTGATCTCGCACAGTTCTTGCAAACATTGGCAAGCATTATTGAGGACCCAAAGGACCTTACATTCTAGGCCAAATTACTGCTTTTCGCATCCCAGTCTTCTCTGCTCTTGATTCCATGGGAGCTTGTATTTCTGCGGTAATCAGTTTCTTTGATAGAATCAACCTATTAAGAGTAATGTTGAACATAATCATTTCTTTGTTTGAGCTATCTTCTGCAACATTTTGCGCATGGAAAAGGCAGTCTCACATGATTTTGCTGCCGACTTTTTCACATATATCCACTTCATGTGATGAATCTTATATGGACTGATAATCTGATGAATCTTATATGAGCTGATAACTTTAGCATGGTTAAATAACATGAATCTTATATTGGACTGATAATTTCCAAAATACAATTGTGAATGCATTACATCCGTCTTGTTTCTCAGCATCTCAAAAATGGAGATGCAGATAATAGACTGTCAGAGGAAAGAAACCTCGCTAATCTCTATGCTGCTTATACATACAGTAACAAGCAAAAATTTACACATCATGCATCATCTGACACTTTTACTTAGAGTCTTGTGAGCATCCGTAGAACAGTCTTCATCTTTGGTCTTGCCCCAGGAGAGATGTTTATGCAGGCAAGAGCAATACTGAGGGCACGGAGCATCTGCTTTGTTGCTACAGTTGATGTTTTGCTCACTCTGAGATCAAGAATGTCGTTCTGCTGCTCTTGATGGCTGGAATGGCTCTGCACCCACTTAGCCAAATCTCTTCCTTCACTTACAGCTGGCCTTCCAGTTAACAACTCCAAAAGAATCACCCCAAAGCTGTAGACGTTCCCAGCCATTGTCACCCTCATCGTGTAAGCATACTCTGATGAAGAGATCAAAAGTGAAAGATTAAGAGAGCTGTTGTTTCTCAGACAAGCCCATATAAGTTTTGTAAATATGTGTTCACCTGGTGGAATGTAGCCGATGGTGCCTGCAACTGCGGAGAGGCTGCTGTTGCTTCTGGAAGGATCGATTACCTTGAACAGTTCAATGTCCCCTACCAGGGGCTCAGTGAGCGACTTGAGTATTATTTTTTTACTAGAGAGATCTGGTAGAAGGATTGGATCACGACCGTTGGATATAGATCCATGCAAGTAAGAGATTCCCTGAGCTATACCAACTGCAATACTATACCTGCTTGTCCAATCAACCACATCACTGGTAGGGTTGTGTAGAACATCGTAAAGGGTACACGTGTGAGCAAAGTCATAGACGAGCAAGCATCCTTCTGAATAGAGCACATAAGCTAGTGGAACCATTATGTTCGCGTGATGCAGCTTGCCCAACATCTCTAGCTCTAGCTCTAGTTGCTCACTACTGGCTTGCTGGAAAATCCTGTCTCTTGTGTTAAGTTTTTTGATGAAGTAACTCGAACCAGAGGGCATGACTACTCTGTAGTAACTCCAGAACATTGTCTGATACAGAGCACTTTCTGGATGAGCAACAGCTTCCACAGCTTTGGTGAAGTTTATGTTTGATCTGTGTAGAGCATTTGAAGTGAGAAGTTTCCCATGAATGACCTCGGGAAGAACAGTTGAGCCTTCTTCATTTTGGTCGGCCTCTATGTTTTTAATCCCCTTGAAGCGCCTAGAAAGTTTCAGCACGATGACAGTTATGATCCCGGCCACGATAGCGCAAACTCCACTGGCGACAAAGATTATAACCAAAACTTGTTTTCTCTTCCCAGATGACGTTTTCGGGATTGAGAATTTATCCTCATTATTCAGCTTGATCCCAGGGTTTCCGCTGACATTGAGTAAAACATTCTTGGTGAACTTTGGAATATTTCCGGTAAGCTGATTGTTGGAGAGTATGAGCTGTGTAAGGGACATTAAACTTCTCAGAAAATCAGGGATTTCGCCGGAGAATTTGTTATTTGACAGATCAAGAACTTCCAAGCGGTCAAGTTCAGACAATGTAGTAGGGATAGATCCTTCAAACAAGTTGTAGCTGAGATTTAAGGAAATTTGCAACTTTCGTGGCATTACTGGGATCCTCCCTCGTAGCTGGTTTTGTCCGAGCTGAAGTTCTATCAAATCCTCCAGATTTCTAATGTTATCAGGTATGGTACCACTCAGATTATTTCCTTGCAAGTTCATGCTGGAAAGCCTCGTTAGGTTTGAAACTGAAGGCGGTATGGATCCGCTCAGAGAATTCCAGCTGATGTTAAGAATCAAGAGGTTACTCAAAAATGTGATCGTATCTGGGATTTCTCCGGTAAGCTTGTTTTGCTGCAGTTTTATCACTTGAAGCCTTGTAAGGTTTCCAAATGCAGGAGGTAAGATCCCGGTGAACTCGTTCATAGCCAAGTTCAGGAGACTCAAGCTCACAAGATTTCCAAATGAAGGAGGTATGTGGCCAGTTAAACTGTTGTTGTCCATCTCCAGATAGATTAGGTTCTGCAGTGATTCAAACGCAGCAGAGTGTACCGACCCTGTTAGCTTATTGCTTCCTAGTCTTAGCCTAACCAGGCTAGACGAAATGCTTTGCGGTATCCATCCAACAAGTTGATTAGACGACAAATCCACAGAGACGAGTTTAAGCTGTGACAAAAGGTCATCTGGAATCGACCCCACTAAATTGTTGAAACTGAGATCTAAGTTCTCAAGGTGTTTTGTGATCCCTGATGGAATTCTTCCCATGAATCGGTTACGATTTGCTGCAAATCGACGCAAGGTTTGGATGCTTGAAAGTGATTCTGGTATTGGCCCGCTAAGATAGTTGTTGGAAAGAAGTAAACTTTCTAACTTGGAGAGATTTCCCAACGAACTCGGGATTGACCCATTAAGCTGATTATCACTGAGATCTATCAGTGTTAGTTCTTGGTAATCGTCGATCCCCTCGGGAATAGTACCGCTCAAACGATTATCTGAAACCTCGAGCTTCTCCAGACCTTTGGTCAAATGAACTGGAACAGAACCAGTTAAACTGTTGAAGCTAAGATTCAAACTCCTCAACTGAACCAACCCATCAAAACCATAGTCTCCAATGTTCCCAGTCAACACGTTGTGAGAGAAATCAAGAACTGCCAATTTGGAGAAACCGCGGAAACCAGGGGAAGAAGAAAAGTTGTTCGTGCTGAAATTAAGATGCTTCAACCCAATGAGTCTTTCGCAATCCGTCACGAACCCATCTGGGATTGAGCTTAATCTGTTGTTGGAGACATCAAGAGACTCCAAAGTCTGGAGATTGCAGACAAGTGGTAAGAAGGAAGAATTGGAGAGATCAAAGTTCGAGAGAGACAGGCTAATCACAGAGCTATTGTCTGGTTGGCTGCAGAGAACACCGTTCCATGAACATGGGTTCCTCTCAGAACCAGGAAGATTCCAATCCGAGATATTAAGGAACCTAGAGAGTTCGATCATTGTGTTTGTCTGGTTCAAAGACAACTCAGAGAAACATACATGGCAACAAGACAAGAAGGTGAAGAAGAGAAAGAGCATGAACTTGCCTGTTTCTGGAGGAACGTGTATCTTCCTCATCTTTTTGACCCTAGTGAATATTGTTTTCAAGCTAAAAGATGAAAAGCTTAACGAGAGTGCTGGGAAAATGGAAAAAGAGAGGTCAAGGAAAGTGAAGCGCAATTGTCACAGTGAATAGTGTAGCGTACTGATTGGGTTTAAGGAGTTGACTTGACTGATGCTGAGTTGCTGACACAAGTCTTTTCCAAATGTTTGGAGCCACGTCATCACTCTTTGTGTTTTTTTTCCATGTATAGAAGTAAGTTCTCTTTTGTTGACCATAATAGTTTTGTTTTGTTCTCTATGTAGTATAAACCATGGAGAAATCCTTTTCCCACTTTAAAGTCTCTCTAATCATTCAGTTGTTTAAAAAAGATGAAAAATGACATGCCTTGGAAAATTCAAAGAAATGTTTTAAATAAAACTCTTATTGACTATAATATATATAATTCTAGGAGTTTTAAAGGCTAGAAATGTATAAAATTGTTAAGCATGTTTTAGAAAAAATAAATTATATTAACCATCATGCAAGTTTAGTAGTAGTAATTTCTAGAAATAGGGAACCTATTGGAGGTCGAAATTATTAAGAAGGATTTATTGTTAAAGTTAGACATTCGTATTTGCTTCAAGTAAAATCTCGGAAATCTTCATATATTCAACGGATAATTGATATGTTCTGTGGCTTAAAAGAAAACTTGAAAACCATAATTTTTGAAAAGAGAATAAAATTGATTCAGTACCACACTAAGAATTGAATAAATATTTGAAATCATATAATATTCTCAAAAATGAAGATACGAAACACTTAAAAGATGAAAGATTGTTTTTTTTTTTTTTTTTTTTGTCATCGATGAAAGATTGTTTCTTATGTAAGGAAAATGACAAAATTAAAAGACACTTCACTTAACATATTCTACTTCCCTATTAATATAAAATTTTAAAATATATTTCTTTTTCGTGCACCAACATTTTGGATCAAAGTAGAAAGATATATGAGGATTGTGTGTATTCGGACAAACCCGAATAGCAAGCTTGGAAAATAAAGAATATGAGCATACATAAAATAAAAGATAGAGACACAAACTTGTCGAAACTTGAATAGAGCACCAAGAGAAATGTCGAAACAAACTAACACGAGCAAGCCCAAGAGAGAAAACACATTCAACACATAATCATCAACTGGCAAGTAGATAGTCACCATACTTTGTGACGTTAAGACGAGGTTCGAATCAACATATGTGGTTCTAGGCTGGAAGCAACTTGGATTTGCCTCTCCCGCATACAGGAAGAAGCCGGAGAAATATCCGGTGAGCAAAATTCGTCGGAATTGGGCGGAATCCGAACCAATAGAGGTGGTTCTAGATTGGACGTAAACTGGGCCTGCCTCAGAAGAAAGCATTAAAAAACCGGAGAAGTATTCTGTGGAGGAGAGGTAGGAGAAATAAACAGTATTGCAGTATACGTAGGAGAAATTAATAAACAGTATTGACGCAAACTGGCCCTGCCTATGTGTCTTTTAACAGTATTGCAACATTTAACATATTAGTGATGTTAGATTAATATAAGAAACAAGATTCCAAAGGGTGAAATAAGATTAAAAATCTATTGACAGTATTGCAACGTTTCTGACGAATGACGCCTAAGAATGATGCTAAACTATTTTCTTATATTGTTGAAAGCTATTGTTTCTTCCTTAAGACTAATTAACTTTATTTGTTTTGCTGTGAGGAATTTGATAAATAAGATAAACAAGTATTTATAAGAAAACAATATCCAAATTCTACATTAGAATATCGTGAAAATCCCATAAAAAAAACTTTCAAGGTGGCAATCACTTACACTTTAAACCTTAAAGGTTTTGAACTCTACAATAAACCATTAAAATAACAATTATGTTATTTAAAACCTTCAAAGTGAAATTTGTTTTTTGCGGATCCACATAAATTCAGGAAATAATTGATTTCATCAACAAAAATATTTGTTTTTCATTATAGATTATGATGTAGCTTCAATAAGTAATTTTATTTTAATAAAAAATCCTAGTAAAATTTACTATTTATCATAAATAATATATTTTAAAATTACAGAAAATTAAAAATTCAGTGTATTCAATCTCTTCTTTGTGTATTCAATCCTCTAGAAATTTCACGCCAAGAACTTTGTTTTATGATTTAGCAGTTTGATCTATAATTTTGGGCATGAAATGTATGCAAGCTTTCACTTACCTAGAACCAAAATATATATTTTTTTAATTTTAAAATTATTGATTCAGAATACCAATTTAATTAGGTTACCAAAAATGATATACTAGAATAAAGTTACTCACAAGAAATATCTTTGCAAGAAATCTTAGTCACATAATCAATAGTTTACTAATTTAGCGATATATCATTATTAGTTTGACAAGTGACAACGTATGATAAATGAAATCTTATTATATAAAGTATGGTTTTCAAAGTTGGTAACCCATAAGATTGTGTCACGTGTCAAGTCTATTGATCAGATGTTGACATGTGTTAGAAAAGAGTTAATTTTTTTTTTGCTTCAAAAAATAAAATAAAAAACTAAAAAAAGAAACAAATTTATATATATACTAATTTATATGTCTATATCAAAAAAAAAAAATTATTTTTCTTAACCAAAAGGAAAATTAACAAATTTATTTTTATATGTTATTGGTCAATTAAATTTAGTACATATTAATTTTTTTAAACAAATATTTAGTGTGGATAATAACTAATTAAAAAGGCCATTGAAGTTTAAAATAAAATATAATTTATTTAACATTAATTTAAGAGAAATTGTTAAAAATGCCCCTTTTTCAATACCCCTTTTCAAAAATGCCCCCTTTGAGAGTCCATTTTTAAGTTTGCCCTCTTTTATTTTTTAATGACCATTTTACCCTTATTTGAAACAAAATTAGGTCCACAAAATACAAAATATTTTTTGGCGGGAAAAGTGATCCCGCAATTTTCCCGCCAAAACACTTGTAAAAAACCTTTAAAATACCTTGTAAAATTTTCCCGTAAAAATTTTTCCCGCCAAAAAATTTTTTTTGCGGGAAAAGTGATTCCGCAATTTTTTTGGCGAAATTTTTTTGGCGGGAAAAATTTACAAGGTTTTTTAAAGGTTTTACAGAGTATTTACAAGTGTTTTGTAAGGTTTTTACAATGTATTTTAAAAGGTTTTAAAAGGTACTTATAAGGTTTTATAAGGTATTTATAACTTGTAAAACCTTATAAAAAACTTGTAAAACCTTATAACTTGTAAAACCTTATAAAATTGCTTGTAAAATCTTATAATATCTTATAAATACCTTATAAATACGTTGTAAAACCTTTTAAAATACATTGTAAAACCTTATAAATACCCTATAAAAAACCTTTAAAATACCTTGTAAATTTTTCCCGCCAAAAATTTTCCCCCCAAAAATTTAACGTCAAAAAAATTGCGGAATCACTTTTCCCGCAAAAAAAAATTTTTGGCGGGAAAAATTTTTGGCGGGAAAAAATTTTACGGGAAAATTTTACAAGGTATTTTAAAGGTTTTTATAAGTTTTTACAAGTGTTTTGGCGGGAAAAATTGCGGGATCACTTTTCCCGCCAAAAAATATTTTGTATTTTGTGGACCTAATTTTGTTATATTTCCTTATATATTTGTGATATATTTTATTAAAAGAAGGGTAATTTAGTCATTTTGTACATAAAAAAAGGTGTTTTTAAAAATGGACAGCCAAAGGGGGTATTTTTGAAAAGGGGTATTGAAAAAAGGGCATTTTTGTGAGTCTCCCTTAATTTAATTGGATAAAATTGTAAGTATTATTGTAATATACTGTTTTCATTCGTTAAATTAAAATATATAAAAAATTAAAACAAATTAATGAGCTTATGAGAATAAATTTTGAATACTTATGTTTTATTCTAAAACTTTTAATGCATCCTATGATGGAGGGGCTTCGATCCTTTGATGTGTTACCGCAAGCTTATACTTATGTTTTATTCTAAGAATTTCAACGCATGTAGTCATAAGTGAAAACACAATTTTTTTGGGAAAAATAGCTTATAAGATTGACTTTTCAATTACTTAATGAGAAGTTAGTATATTTTTATTTCTTAATTTTATCTCATTTAAAATTAGTTTGCATGAGGTAAAATTAACTTACGAGATTACGCCATATATAAAAAAATATTTTAAACAATGTTTGTTTTTCAAATATTTTGTGGATTTCTGTTTTTTTATTAATTATATTTTGTTAATTGTTAATTATTTTTTATATTAACTAAGATATAGATTTGATTTGATATAAATATTATTTTAATATAAAATTGTTATCACTTAAGATGAAGTGTGTAGAATTATAATCGAGTTTAATATGATGAAATAGATAGTTAAACTGTATTGCAAAATTCAAATACTATCGTTAACAATTTATATTTATATCTTATACCCGCCTATTTAGGCGGGCCTTATTTAGTTCCTTATACAATATTGATCTAATTAATTTATACGAAAAACAACATATGCATATTATTATTATTATGAACTTAAACAATATAAGAAAAATTAAATATTTGCAGACGTAACAATTGAAAATTTTACAGATAGCCATATAATTTATATATGAAAGTTCGTAATTGATTATGATTGTCTGAATGGGGATTTCTCTAGTGTCATGATTAGAACTTTGGATCAATGTCTCAAATGTCCCTTTTGATCAAAAACTGATATAGATGTTTAAATGACCTTTTAATCTTCAAAGTTCTAGGAATTACACACCCATCCACTAGAAGAAACCCACACAAATTGATTAAGTGGGTATGTAATCGGATCACCCATTCATTAGTCCATCAAACACTTTTTTTACATTTTATTTCGATTACCCGTTTCTTATTTCTCCTTCTCTCGAGCAGCTACTTTAGTGTTATGTTGTGTTGTTTTAAGAACTTTAGTCTCTGTCCTTATTTCTTCAGCGACTGTGCACCGTCTACCTAGTTATTGATGTGCGTTTAAGACGACGGATCATGTGCCGTCAACAAACAAACTTGAAGAGAATCTGTGTTCACTAGTTCTACCTAATATACAATGTGCTCATAATTGCACATTTTTAGCCAACTACATTAGTTTATGTACCATTATTCACCTTGCCTATTCTGACTACTATTTTCAAGGCATTCATGCGTTTTTGCCTCTGAAGCAATTTAATTATGGTTGAGGAAAATTAGATGGCGACTAGGAGCAGATCTAGGTTGCTTAAGAGTGGGGCACGTACTCCATGCCAAATTTATAAAAGTTCGTTTGTAGATTCGTGGTTCGATGTAATATCCAATATTAATTGTTTGATGTAATATCCTCATTTGGTTTACAAATACTTAACTCCATCTTACTTATTTACTTGTCAGTTTTACATGTTTCATTACTTCATTATTAATTGATTAAAAAGTATGTGTACTAACTATTCTATTTTTTCTTCTCGAGAGTAATTACAAAATTATATATCTATATATATGGTTGTTAAAAATAAATTATGTATTGATGAACATATTGTCTTCACATATTTAATTTTTTTATAAAAAAAACTAGTATATACAGTATTGTGGATGTCGTATTCACACACTTAAGTATTTATATTATCAAAGCCAAAAGTACAAGACAAATACGTATAGAAAATGTATGTAAAAAAAACTATAGAGAGGAAGTATTATTGTATTGATAAAGTAGTGAGAATTCGAGGCCCCCTTTTCGGTCTAGAGATCTCATATTTATACACGATAATTTATATTAATTTACTAATTAATGTAATAATTCTCTTTTAATGTGACTCTTTTGATTCTGTCATCAATGTCATAACATCCTTTTTCGAATTCTTTTGGGCATCTATTGGGCCTTCGAGCATTCGGCTCAACATTCAGTATCAAACTACACCTTCACTTTGTTGTGCCTTTCCGATCTCTTCGATTCATTTAGACTCGCATAGTAGCTTCGGTCCAGGTATTTGACTATCAATTCACTTCCAATGACTCAGCACCCACATGACAATCTTTGCATAGAGCCTGAACTAAGAGTTCGAGATCCGAGACCAACCAATTACAAAGGCCATATGACATGATGATAATGGATAACTTGGTATGGCTGGTTTTTTATTGTTACATCTGTTTTCAATGATCAGTTAAACATCATAAATAATTGTTTCAGCACAAGATGAAATCCAAGATGAATGCCTATAACTTATAAGCTGTTATGTTGATATATTAAAGGAAAGAAAATTAATAATTGACGCATAATCAAGAAAGAAAACGACATTGAAAGAACGGCACAGACAAAAGAAAAATTAGAGTTGATCACTACAAGAATATATCTACACTAGATTTAACCCGCGGTACACCGCATTACGATTTGCTTAATGATTATTTATTATATATAAAAGTTTGTAAAATTGTACCATTTTATAAGATATTTATATTTTTTAGTTTACAATTGTTATTTAGTGACGGTATACCACGGGACATTTTTGGTTTTATACAATTTCTTCTAAATCAGACTAATTTAATATGTCTAGTATTAATGATGTTAAAAATAATAAATTAAGGATTTAACCCGTATTGAAGCGGCGGATTAATATTTTTTTATTAATGTTGATTCAAAAACTCGTTCCGATATATAACCCCGCCGCGCAATATAATCCGTCCCGTGTTATTTTAATTTTTTTATTTGTTCAAATGTTCATAACATTATAAACCATTTATTGATTGTTGATATATCAATTATAATATTTAAAACTATTTAAAAATTTTAAATTTAATATCTCTGGTAAAATTAAATAGATAAACTAACGACAAAATTAAACCATATACAAACTTTTGAATTTGGATGCTTGTTAAGTTAAGTTTCAATATCCATTTGGATTTGAATTCATTTTGATCTTATTTATAATATGATTATGAATCATTGTCTAAACATTTTAGCAGATGTGGGAAGTTAAAAACACATTTTTCATCAATTAGGTAATATATGTATGTTTTTAAAATTTTGAATCACAATATATGAAGAAAAAAATTGAGTTTTTTCTTAACTTTATGTATTATATAATGATTCAAAACAGTTTTGAAAAATCAAACAAAGAAGATAGGAGAATTATAATTTTAAATTTTAACTAAATCTTCTAAATATCTATATTATTAAATATAATATCCGGTATAAGAGTTTGGTTTTTTATACCCTGAACCAAGTTACATATGGAATATCTAAGTCGGGTTCCAACTTTGCCGGATCACAGTTTAACCTACCCATTAACAGATGTACTTTAAAAATACTATAGAGATTGTTAGCACGAGAGAAGAGATATAATACGTCAATACTATATCAGCCCCAGTTATGGTAGACTCTCCACATAGAATAGCGTTTCTTACATATGTTATGATATTGTCTTCTATTATAGCATAAATAAAATGCTTCTACGATAGCTATATTAAAATGCTTTACTTTATTTTTTGTAGGCCTTTTTATGCTGTAATACATTATATACAATTAAAATCTACAGATTTGAAATCCAATTAATTACAACTTAACCAAGATTCTAAAAACTGAAACAAACAAGATCAAGTCCTCCTAAACAACTGAAGTGTTTCTCCAGCATCACCATTCTCATCACTCCCACTTCATATCCCTCCATTATCTTCTCCACCTTCAATCTCAATCTCAATTTAATCGTTTCACAAGAATCCCGCATGCACCAGCAAGACTCTACCCTATAAATAGGGGTGAAAATTTTGTGGCTGAATTTTTTTGGGGGAAAAGAGAGACCGAGCTGCCTCCCTCATTGTCGCGAAGAAGGAAGCCGCCACTATCTACCTCAACCATCAGCATAGAAGAAAGTAAGAGAGATACTAGAATCTCATCCAATGATTCTCGAATTCTTGCTAGGAGTTCATGGATGTGTTCATATATTGGTTTGTGGATAGAGTGTTAGATAGGTAAATCGGTAATTTGCGTGATATGGGTTGGGGTGATTGTCACGGACGTAAACAAATGATTAGGGTGTTATTTATTTCATTGATGTCTTGGTAATAGATTACTGGTGTTGAGTGCTAGAACTAGTCGATAGTTGGTTGATGAATAAGAAATAGTACTAGAAAAAAATCGACACTTTAAACGAAATAGTCCTATCACTTTTATTTAGCAAGTCAAAGTGGTATCATGTTTTAGATCCTTAAGAAAACTTGGTGAATAGGCTACTCGAGAGCTACACTCACCGTCGAAAGATTAGTCATATGGTAAATGCTCATATCACCCATAGTTATATAAATAAATATACTGGAACATAAATTAATATGTGGAAAAAAAATAAATTTTCAGAATTTCTTTGTCGATAATGATGCAGTTTTGAACTGTATAAATGTATTACTACAATATCTTTTCTTTTGTTTTTTGAGTAAATGTTAAATTTATTCATTAAAAAACTGGTATTACATCAAGTGCATCGTTTTTGAGTAGAGAAAAGTTAGATTCTTATGTTACAAGCTTATAACCGAAAAGAAAAACCAGTAGATGAGAAGGTCTTCTTATTTTCGATTTCCCGAGTTTCGTAGTAATGTTATCTTATTGCGGATGGTCTTTTCGATGATTTTCTCGAGGTGAAGGGCTGATCGAGGACGTTCTCTATGTCTGTGGTTAGGCATGGGCATAATACCCGAACCCGATCCGAACCCGAACCCAAAATTTTCAAACACCCGAATGGGCCCTAAACTTCAAAACCCGAAAATCCAAATCCGAACCCGACCCGAACAGGTATCCAAACATACCTCAAATATAAGTATATATTGATGATATATTAGTAATATTTATACTTATATTAGAAAATATTCGGATTTCTTGGGTATTTTGGTTATTTTTGTGTACTTTCGGTTACTTTTGGATATATTCAAAGAAAAATACTCGGGTTGTTTTGGGAATTTCTGAAATTTTTAAGTAATTTGATAGATTTTTATACAAAATTTTGATTTTTGAATATTTGAATAAACTCGAACCCGAACCCCGAACTGAACCTGACCAAAAATCTTAAAATACTCGAAGAGGTCCTAAAATTCTAGATCCGAAAAACCCAAACTCGAAAATCCCGACCTGAATACTCGAACGCACATGTCTATATGCGGTTATTTCGCTCTCTCCAGATTGTGTAGACCATGCATTGAAGCCCATACCTTAAAAGAAGCAGAGGCTGAGGTTCAAGAGTGGAGGATGAGATGACGATTTTGAGTTGGTCCCAACGCAACATGAAGTTGCTTTCCATAAACCTTTTGATACATTTGCCCAGATTTGACTTGAATAACGACATTTGAAGAAGAGATGGTCCCTTGTCATTGTAGGCTCTTGACAGAAAGAACAAGAAGATTCGATCCGTTGGTTCCAAGTTAACATTCGGTCCCCCGTAGAAAGTTTATTATGCATTCCCAGCCATGTTATAAATGCAAACTTTGGTGTGGCGCAAAAACAGCGTTTATGAAAACGCAATCAATGACGTATTATAGCTCTTCTCTCGTAATAAGAATGTTGATTTTTCTTGTAGCCGACTTGAGAACACCACACCCTTTTTGCCCAGTCGCAACTGGCCTCTCCACTCTAATAGTTTCCAAGTCTCACAGGTTGAGAACTTCCTTTTGAAACATGTTCGACACTTCCAAAGATTAACATCGTCCATATCAAGCTTCAATTTTGTTTAAACTTCTTCTATCTCAACTTCGATTCTGTTCAGCAACTCGACACGATGCCTTCTCCTTCAGCAATTTAATAACACATCTTCAATCATCATACTCTTAGTAATCCTGAGGTCCATGCATCCTCTATCGCCGATTATATCAAAAAATCTTCCCATGGAGGATCATTGATCATATCATATCAAAAGGAAGTGTGCTTGCCACTTTTAATTTCCACCTTGTGAAATTCTTTGGCCGTGTCTCTCAGATTAAGAATCTTTCGCCACATCCACGAGCGTTGAAAAGATGTTTTTTCTTATAGTCCAGACTAATTATGCCTACAATTATCGATATATTCAAGTGTGTTTTATACTTTCAGTTATGCACAAACAAGACAAAATATATAAAGTCGTATTTGAATATGATATTATTTGTTAATTATTCGAATGCAATAAATCATACTATGCATTCAACAATAGATTTATTTTTTTGTTTAGTATTCTTGCATATATAAACTATAACGTTTGTGAAACAAATATGTATAACATCTATGCAACCAATATTATTTTACAAGAGTGATTATTCATATTAATTTTGGTTTGCCAAAAAATTTATTATTTTAAGTTAGAAATATACAACTTGGTCCTCCCTCCTTTTCTCTTCCTTCTCTCCTTTGTGACATTATCTATTTTGTTCTTAGTAATCACCATAAATCTGCTTATATTCCCAATTTTTTTATATAAGTTACATTTTAAATTTCCAAATCACATAGTATCTTTTTTTTTTGTGTGCAAAAATCACATAGTATCCTTATTCCTTAATCTACCAAAAACAAAACTCTACATTATTTACTGTCTTAATACAAATCATGCATGTGAAATGAAGGAAAAACTATTCACTAAAAATCTGAATACTCGTGATGCCGTTACGCCCCAATCTATGATAACTTTTTATATCTTTTTGGCACCTACCCTTGTCTATGAATCCCTGCAATCATGATATATACTTGAAGTATACATTGACACAATACCTAATTGTTTGTATGATTTCGACTTAGTAGTTTTATTGGAATATAAATTGGCCGACTTCCCTAGTTTTCTATCATTTGCAATAAATTTTTTTTTTTTTTATGGTGAGTGGTGATACAATAGTAGTGATAGATTAAAAAAAAAATTAGTTATTAAAAATATAACCATATTTTACAGCAATTTATTGTTTATATCTCCAAAATATCTGGTTTAAGTACTAGAATAGGTAGAATAAAATCTTTAATTTATTCAATGACTATATACTTAGCGTTACAATTTTCTATTCAAAATATCATAAAAGAAATACTACACTCAAATCTTTAGAATGTAGCTGTGGTAAGTAGATTGTATGAATAAGAAAGAAAGCTCGATATCACGACAACAAGGGAATTTTATTTTATTTATGGACGATGGAATAGAAGTACATAATACAAACGGATGCAACAACAAATAAGAGAAAGAAAAAAAAAACAAGACACCAAGACACCGGTAACATTTTCTACCCCTTTTTTTTATTACATATGTTTTGATTATTGATTCAATTTGAGAGACTATTTCCGGACTTAAAGTTTTTGACCTCCTCTTTTGAAAATATGATTATCTTCTTCACCATGTTGCAGAATTCACTATATGCAAAGAACACGAAAAATGAAATATTAATATTGCTCAAGATTCTAACTAATTTTTCAATAGATAGAAAGAGAAAGGAAACTTACGGCCATGGATCGTCTCCAACAAGCATCTCATCTTCTTCATTGTCTGTGAAAGCTATTTCCCATTGGTTCCGATTTTGCAACTGGCCTTTGAGATCAAAGAGTTTCTCCAATTCCAGTATTAGCTGATCATATCCGTTAAGAACACTTAAATCCAGAGCTCTTCCTAGTGTTACACCATGCATTTGAACCTGTTCCATATCAAAATTGCATGAGTTGAGTAAAATGAGAAAAAACATTCATATATAAAGAGTAGAATATATTGATCTTAATTATACTTACTTTGGTACAGGTTCTGGTAGAACTCACCTGCTTGCTTTGGATCTCTCTTTGTGATCTCATTTGGCCTAGACCAAAAAGTTTCTCTTGAGAAAGTTTAGAAATCTCTGAGTTTGGATCTGAGTCAATTTTTTCAATGGGATCTTTGATCACTGGAGGAGTGGCAAGAGAGACTCCAAAAACTCTACAACTAGCGCCTCCATTGTTTGTTATATTTCCTTCTATTGGTGTAACCATTTGATCGTTATTATGATTTAGTCGGGGCATTGTCTGAACAGAGTAGCTCATTAGCAACCTAGAAGGAGTCGAATCATCTTCAATTGCATCAGGATAACTAAGAGGAACATTCATCGGGGAGGTCATGCTTGGTTGTCCAATTTCTTGTCCTTGTGTCAATATAGGAGGCAAGAGGTGTGATGATGAAGAACCTATATATAATAGGTATAATGAGAAGGTATTAATAAAGAATCTTTAATTCTTTAAATAGAATATTAGTTACTTAAATAAAGATTATAAGAGACTCTTTTTATACCGATTTCATTAACTTCTCGTGAACGTTTGTTCTTAAGCATAGATGACCGGAGAACATTTGACGAAGACGTTGAATGTTCGATTTCCCATGGGGAAACTTTATCAGGCCTCGGAAATGATGCAAATTCATCCCACTGCACCTGCAAAATGAGAGTTACTTAGTGATATGTTATTTATTGCACTCAAAAACGTACTTTTAAAAGAATTTTATAAAGTGTGAAGAGAATTTTACTTTTAAGCTACGCCATTCTGAACATTTCCAATGAGGAGAGAAATCACTAACTCCAATAATTGTCCCGAAACATCTTAATTAATACAATAAAATGTGTTATTATAGATAATATTAGACATTAGAGATATATTTAAGAAGAAAAAAAGTTTTGATCTAATGTTACCTTCTTTCAGAAAAATCATCTTCCTCAAACCGCTTTGTAAATCTTGACCCGACATTGAACTTATTGTTCATGGCGTCTAAGAATTTATCGAAATTGACAATAAATTGACTTGACCTGATACTTATACAGACACAAAATATAAACCTACATGTTGAAGAAACTAATCTATTGATAAATCAATAGAACCATAAATGTGAGTTCAAATGGTTCTTTGAATTACCTTGGCTTGTAAACCACAATGAACATACATTGGTTATCAAAAGCATGCTTTGCAGAAGCAATTACCCCATGTCTCATACTTTCTATTGATATTAGTGATGAAGGTATGTTCCCTTGTTGATATCTCGCTCGTCTGATACCAACTCGTAACTCTCCAGTCTCTCCCCTAGAACCACAAGTAAATTGTTTAAAGTCCAAAACTCAATAACCAAAAGATATATAAAAAGAAACAATATTATACCTAAGGAATACAATAACATCCCCTGCAACCAATTTTTTGGATGTTATGAATGCATTCCAACCTGTTGTTAACAAATGTCTTCGCGGTGTACCTGCATGGAACAAGAAGATTATTAGTTACTAGTCATAATATTCTTATATTTATATGAATAAAAGAATTTATACCTCTATAGCTGTGTTTGAATCTCCATTGATTACCATGGAGATCTATAGTAAGAAGTTCTTGTGCCGGTAAAGGCTGAGACATATCCTAAAGCAAAATTAATGTGTAAATGTCTAATGAAAGCTTAAAATTAGAATTCGTTTCATCAAAGAAAAACTAAACATTAAATACCAGCGGAGGGAGACATTCAATGGCAAGTTTTCTCGGAACAGAGAATCCACCATGAGCACTTGTATCTGAGGCTGTTAAAACCTTTGAATAGGAATTAACTAATGGCCTAAATTGATTTTCATTCTGAGTAGGGATTACAACTTGCTAAACACATAAAAAAAAAATTAGAATATAAGTGAGATATAATAGGAGAAAAAATAGAATTAACTAAAAAATAAAAGAGAAATTCTAAATATTTTGCTCACATTTGTATCTGGCATCAAAGTAATCTCAGCATAAGTCTCATCACTATTTCTTTCCACCTAAAATCAAACATCAAACAGTTAACTAATTATTATTTTTATAAAGAAATCAGATGTGTTCATGTGTATTCGCTAAAACATCAAAGAGATATACCTTAAGCTTAATAGCAATAACACGACATTGAAGCTTAGAAGGAAGATCAACAATTGGTAGTAACTCATTCAACTTTTCTTCTGTAGATGTCTCAACCTGAAAAAACCGTCAAAATGTTTTATAACGAAAGAAACAAACATAGGAGAGATTAGAGGAGAGAGTGAGAGAGGAGAGAGAGAGAGAGACGAGAGAGCTAGAGAGAGTACGAGATAGAGAGAGAGCGAGTAAGGGATAGAGACTCGTGCTATAGCGAGATTCTAGCATCTCTCGCTTGCTCTGCTACTTAGCCTCGCGCTTCTCTCTCGCTCTATCTACTCCTCGCTCTCTCTCTCTCTCTCTTCTCCCCCAGCTCTATGTGGCCTTGAGGAAAATAATAAACTTTTTCTCCAAGTTTTGGAATATCACACAAAGGTCCAGCACACAGTTTCCATAACTGCTCGTACATATAGCTCTTGGATCCATCAGCTGCTGAACAAATACCAAAACAATATAACCAAAAAAGTTTTCAATAAAATAAAAAAAAAAAGTCAAAATTTCTTACTTATGCCTGATAATTCAGGTTGTGCATTCACAACATTGCCACTTTCCATCGGCTCTTATCCAAAGATCGGTATACCAAAATATGTTATCTCAACAACTATAAGACTACTTTTTCCCTTTTCTCAACTTCTCTCGCTACCATGGGACCGCAATATAGCATATTTATAGGTGGGAACCTACCAAAATACATTAAAATATTTTCTTAGATTTGAATACTAAATTTAATAAGGTTACCAAAATTTAATAAAGGTAATTTAGAGAAATGTCATTAATATTTTCATATTTTGACTACATATAAAAAATTAAATTTCTTATATGTTGATTGATTAAGTTACCAAAATCAACATATGCATTATCCATATATAAGTTGAACAATATAGAAAAATTTTAATACTTACAAACAAAACATTTTTTTCTTAGAAATCTTTTTACATAGCCATATAAAATTTAAATAAGAGTTCTTGCTTGATACTATTGCATGAATAGGAATTCTCTAGTGTCATTATCAGACCTTTCATATGGGATTTATGATACATCTCGTGTTAGCTTTTTATTTTTGTCTTCCCTTAAAATTTTTATGGTTCTCTTATGAACTGGTTTCTCATATATTATCGCTCTTTGGGGAATTTTCCAAGGGCATCTTCCCCTTTCCATTTATCTAGGATGTGAATTTGCATGTGTTCCATGGCTAAAGGTAATGTCCTTGCATCGGGGGTTGATTACCGGAGGTGGTTGATTAGCCTTACAAGGGAGGGTATGGCTTATAGTATGATGGGTTCCATCAAGAGCATACAAGAGCTTGTCGCTGCCTCTCAAATCGAACGTCATCCAAGCATTTTTCCCTATGTTTTATATTGGTGGCTTTTATTTTGTCCTTAAAAATTCAGATGAGAACTCTTTAGATTTTTTTCATCTCGCTCTTCATTTCATGACTTTACTCTTTACTGTATGTTAGGCAAAGCAACCTGGAATCAATCTTCCGTATGGGACTCCTGCAATTGAGGAGAGAAACAATGTCGGGACATATAACATATTTTATTGAAAATCTTTATCGAAGGATTCGTGCTTGTATGGAAGGGAATAAGTCTATTTTTGCTAAGACTAGGAGGTTGTAGGAATGTAACCATGGTTAAGGCAAAATAAGATTACGCCACTCAGGACCGGCCTATCCCTAAAGCCCAGGAAGTTGATGTTTTAGGCAACAATCCTATTTATTTTAAGAAGCAACCAAATTTGTAAAATTGTTTTGTAGTCTAGTGGTATTCGTTACCCTTACATATAGAAGGTGGTTGCTTCGATCCTTGATCACTTTATTGTATATGTCATGTGTAATGCCATTAGCAGTGTTAGTTTGGTCTTTGATATGAGATACAAAACTCTTACCGATCTAAGCATTCTAACTCGCCTAGTTTTTCCCGTCCCAATGCATCATGGCCCTAGCTAGTTCGCTTTACTTTCGTCTTTTGTTTTGTTGTAATCTTGAATATGAAATTTTTTTAATGTTGCACTAACGATAAATTTGGTGCCATGTAATTAGAATCTTTTCTTGTCTTTAGCAGTATACTCTTTTTTAATCTTTTCGTTTGCTATATATTTTGTTTCTATAGGAGATATACAAGTTGCATTTCTAGTTTGTGTACTTGTGTGTTGGCTGTTAGAAATAAATTTACCCACTCAGTCATTATATTCTGTATAACTAGCAACAAGGTATGACCAGGAGTTTTTGGAAGCATCGACTCGGTAAGAATTAAGGAGTTCATCATGAAAACATATTTGTCGCACATTCGTATTAGGTATCCTTCAAACACTGCGATATGTGCCTCAAAGTTTCAGTGTTGTCTAATATGTTGTAGTTCGGTAGGCGCCACTACTATTTGGGTGTTTTTTTTTAGCGCTCATGGTGTGTAATGATGTGTGGTCATGGATAGATCCTACAGAGGTAATGAAGTTACACAATTGAATTCAAAGAATGAAATCTTACTAAGAAGCGTCATGTGAAAAGAGGTGGGTCTTCACGTATTTATAGGTCTTGGGTTTCAAAAGTCAGTTTAGAGCTTCTCGGACGCGTAAACGTTGAAGGAGTGTCGTTTTGGTTAAATGAGGGAACTTCAAATCTTGGCCGCCATAGCAGGGCTTGGAGGCACAACAAATGTGAGTTTGGGTGCGAACGCATGGCAGTAGGGCGTTGTGAAGAGTTGTTTGGCCGTGGCTTGCTGTTCTTTGGCGTGGTTGGATAAGTCTCTACTAAAATCTAGATAACTTCTGAATAGATTGATAGTTTGGTCTCATTCTACTTGGAGGGGAATGGTGAATCTTCTATCTTTTCAATGACTCCAAAAATGTTCAATTTATTGCACGGTAAAACCTTCAACAGATGCCAAACTTCTGATGCTTCAAAACTATTTTTAAGCTCGTATTGTTGCATTTTGTGCATTTTTGTCCAAAAACTTGTAAAGAGTCTCGAAACTATATATACTTGAAAAAGATCTTAAAAACCCCTATATATCACTTGAAATTCTTATTAAAAACTAGTAAAATGGGTAAAAATATGATGTTATCATGCGACTTTGTGGTCGTTTAGTCTGTGTGAAAGCATTCTCGAAGTTTTATTTTTCGCGGAGCTGGGAATAAAATCGGATTTTGCATACCCTCACAAATGAACCTAGATAAATTTATAAACAATTTTTACTAATATGCGAGAACATATCCTAATTAACCATAAATTTGAATTTTGTACCTTCAAGTTTTGTACAAAATAATACATTGACCCTAACACTGTTAAGCCACTATAATATTTGGAACAATTCTAGTGGACATGACCGTCTCTCTTAACGTTGGTTTCTTCTCGCATTGTAACGGTATCCTCAATAAGAAGCTCAATTTTTCCTCCCTCTATGTTTTTCTTACACCTCGTGTCCTTCATAAAGGCGGTATGCCATTTCCCCGAAAAAGGATTTGATGGATTGTGAACTTTTTGGGGTTCCTAACATTATAGCGAGTGTCACACCTTCTAGTTCGACATAAGGCTTTTCATAGCCATACGACATACTTGTTTACTCAGTTTTGACTCTTCTTAATAAAATCTGGTTAGGCTCTGTTGGAAAATACTGCATTGAAGCATGTATCATGCCGGTTGGCAAATTTTTGAGGGCGTTCTTGATTTTTCGATGTTTACTACGATGGTTTTCATCGAGACTTTGCTAAAACTCTCTAGAACTAATGACGAAAGTAGTAGGGATTGTTCTCCTCTCTCTGGTTGTCGGGATGGTCGAGTAGTATTTTATTTCTTTATTTGCCATTTTGTATATACTCTTTTTTTGTTGGTTAATATAATTCGAAATTAAAAAAAAAAAAAAATCTACTAAAATTCAGTTTCTTTTGTTTGTTATCTGCTTATTTTCGAAGATGACAATTTTACCCGTCTCACAAATATCTACCATAGAGATTTCTATCTACATTACATTCACAATAAACTTATAACACACTGGAGGGAAAAAAAAACAATCTTTACTTGTATAGACTTCTCCGATCCGATAAGTTTGCCTTAAATAATTTGTAAAATTCTTATTCTGTGAGAGTCAAACCTTATTACTTTAAAATATTAATACTTTTGACGAATCACCGAACAAAAAGTTCCACATCATCTTAGTTAGTTTTGGGCGTTCGATTATCGGTTCGGTTCTATTCGGTTTCGTTTTTTTCGATTCTAAAATTTATCATCCATTCGGATATTTTGAAATTTCAGTTCGGTTCCTGTTCTTTCGGTTTTGAAATTTAGTATCCATTCGGTTATTTCGCTTTGGATATTTTCGGATATTTTGATTATTTTTGGGTATTTATAGATATTTTGAATATTTTTCGGTTATTTTCAGATATTTTGGTTATTTTGATTATTTGGTCTATAAATAACTAATATTTTTAAAAATATAATTCTATTTTCGGTATTTTTGGTTATCCGAAATATTTTGGTTCGGTACCGATTCAGTTACAGTTCTTTTGGTTATAGAATTTAGTATCTATTCGGTTATTTCCAAGTTTTTTGTTCGGTTCGGTTATTTTTGCTTCGGTTTTGGTTCGGTACATTCGGTTCGGTTTAAATGTCCAGTCCTATTCTTAGTTAGCAAATGGTGATAATATCGTTGAGACTAGTCATGGGCGTTCGGTTATCCGATCGGTTATCGGTTCGGTTCCATTAGGTTTCGGTTCTTTCGGTTTTAAAATTTAGTATCCATTCGGGTATTTTGAAATTTCGGTTCGGTTTTGGTTCGGTTCCGGTTATTTCGGTTTTAAATTTTAGTATCCATTCGGTTATTTTACTTTGAATATTTTCGGATATTTTGGTTATTTTTGGGTATTTTCGATTATTTTTGATTATTTTTGATTATTTTTCAAGTAATTTAGATTATTTGGTCTACAAATACCCAGTACTTTTGAAAATATAATTGTATTTCAAATATTTTCGGTTATCCAAAATATTTCGGTTCGGTACCGTTTCGATTACGGTTATTTCGGTTATAGAATTTAGTATCCATACAGTTATTTTTAAATTTTCGATTCGGTTCGGTTCGATTATTTTTGTTTCAGTTTTGGTTCGGTACATTCGATTCTGTTTATTTGCATAGGCCTAGTTGACTACCCACTTAAAGCACATTATAAGGCCCATTACCTAAAGCATAATCTCTTAGGGAATATAAAATCATCCAGCGGAAAATAAAACGAATAACAAACGACTATGGGGTAAACCCCACCCGTGAACATGAAAAGCTCTCAGGCTCAATCCCCGAGGACGTTCTACCCATCTCTCGCCTTCTTCTCCTCCGCTTTACAAACCTCTTGCCTCACCGACATCCTTCTAGCTGTGGCTAAGTGTTCTTAAAACAGATTCTCACAGATTCTAGCTCTGCGCTAAGTGTTTTTCTTTGAATTTTTCTACAAACATTAATATCTTCCTTTTCAAAATGAAAAGAGATCCGGCGTTTCCTCTTTAGAAACAGAGTGTATCACCATTATTTTTCCAGATCATAAGCTTCTTCACTTCTCACAACCTCCCGTCGTCGTCTCACCACCGCCACATCACCATCCCACCACAGTTCCTTCTTTTCAGACATGAAAATGAATCTGGTCCTAGCTTCTTGCTAAATAATGTTAGGCGAATCTGAGCTTAGAGGAGCCCTGGTGTGCTTTCCTTGGGCCCCATTGTCGTCCTCTGGCGGCTTTTCCCTCTTAGAATCCAGATCTGAAGCATTATCGCGCGCTCTCTCTATCTTTGGGCTTCTTCGGATGTACCCAACCTCGGCGAAGCAAAGTCATCTCCGAAGGTCCGGTAATTTCCGGCGATTTGCCCAGTTAACCATTCTCACGTATGTGAAGAAATCTTGGCGATTAAAGTCTCCAGTGGTATCAAATACGCTCTCAAAGGTACCCGCTTGGTCGGAGCTGCTAAAGTGCCTCCATCCCCTCTCGTTACGACCAGATCTGAACTACTCCGTTTTGGAGAGATTTTTCTCATCAATCTCCACCACTCTTTGTGTGTGACCGGACCTCCATCCCCTCTAATCTAGAAATCAACAGATCTAACTCCACCTCTACTATGCTTCTAGTAACTCGTTTGAATTGTTTTTTTCCTGCCGCCGGGATAAGCTTCACCGGCGCAGAGACGTTCTCCGATATCTGTATCACCGTCTTACTATGGTCGTATTATGCCCCATTCTGTCTAACCCTAATCCATTCTTGGGCATGGCCTAACTTCTCTTTTGTAGTCGCTGGCCCATGTACCAAACTAAATCTCTAACGAATATGCATAGTACCACCTTCAAGCAGGGAAGTTTGTTGGGCCTCTGATTTTGAATTTACTTTGTGGGCCTCTGTTGCAGAATCTTCTTGGTGGGCCTATGTTGTAAAGTCCTGTTCAGGGGATTCAGGAAACCAAGCAAACATCATGTCTTCAAAGCCCAATTTCATGTGTCTAGTTGGATTAGATTAATTCTACTATATTTTAAAATGTTCTTTAAAATCAAAGACGGGAGTTTCGAATAAATTAACAACTATCCCCTCGTTTTGAGGTGTTCTTTCTTTCGAAGAATAAGCTTATCTTTTCATTTGTTAGTACGGTGGGGACTCAATCTCCCTCCGGAACTAACACATGAGGATCCTGGCATGGAATTGTCAAGGGACGGGGGCTCAACTTACGACCCGTCGACTGGAAGAGATGTGTCGTTTGTACTCTTCAGGTTTTCTTTTTTTATCAGAGACAAATAACGATCTTGTACATCTTCAGAATATGCAAGTATCGTTAGGTTTTGACTGCCTTAAGACTATTGAACCGATTGGTAACAGTGGCGGTCTCGCTCTTTTGTATTCGAATGATTATCCGGTTGAGTTTGTTTTTGCGAGCGATCGGCTTATTGATATTGAGACTATTATTGATGGAAACCGTGTTTTTATTACTTTTGTTTATGGAGATCCGGTTGTTCAATACCGAGAACTGGTTTGGGAGCGTTTAACCCAAATTGGTATTTCTCGGTCGGAACCTTGGTTTATGATTGGTGACTTTAATGAAATTACCGGAAACCATGAAAAGCGAGGTGGTAAACGTAGGTCTGAATCTTCCTTCCTCCCATTTCGGTGTATGATTGAAAATTGTGGGATGATCGAGGTTCCGTCCTTAGGTAACCTTTTTTCTTGGGTAGGACGCCGTAGCTGTGGGACTGCTGGACATCGAGTCCGCCGTCTTATCAAAGCTCGGCTTGACAGAGCCATGGCAAATGAAGAATGGCACTCTATTTTTTCCCACACCAATGTGGAGTATTTAAAATTATGGGGCTCCGACCATAGACCCCTTCTAGCTTCGACTCAAAACAGTCCTTCCCGAGCTTTTAAGCAATTCTTTTTTGATAAACGGTGGTTAGGTAAACCGGGGTTTAAGGAGTCGGTTTATGAAGGCTGGAATTTCCCTTCGCCTGAAGGAGGTATTTTTACACAAAGAGTTAAGAATTGCAGACGAACTATTTCTAAATGGAAGAAATCGAATTCTACTAACTCGGAGAAACTGATTAAGGAATTACAAGATTAAATTGATAGCGCTCAAGAAGATGATTCCATTTCTGCTGAAGAGCTTCTTGCCATAAAATGGAAACTCTGTGACGCTTATAGAGAAGAAGAAATTTTTTGGAAAATGAAGAGCAGAGAGACTTGGTACCAGGAAGGGGATAAGAACACTAAATTCTTTCACGCTATCACCAAACAGCGGCGAGCTCGAAATAAGATTCTGGGTCTTTTGAACGACGATGGTATGTGGGTGGACAAGGAGGTGGGTATTGAGCGTCTAGCGGTAGACTACTTTAAGGACCTATTTACTACCTCTGACCCACAAGATTTCCATTCTGTTCTTCAGGATGTTCCATTCTTAAAAGAGCCCTCTTCTCTCTCCATCCAGATAAAGCTCCGGGTCCGGATGGGATGACGGCCTTTTTCTACCAGAAGTTCTGGGACTTGACTGGACCAGACCTAATTAAATTAGTCCAAAACTTCCATTCGTCTGGATCTTTTGATGATCGCCTCAATGAGACAAATATTTGCCTGATCCCAAAGACAGATAGACCAAGGAAGATGGCGGAATTTCGACCAATCAGCTTATGTAACGTAGGGTACAAAGTCATATCGAAGGTATTGAGTCTTCGGCTTAAGAAACTTCTTCCGGACCTTATATCCGAGACTTAATCCGCCTTTGTGGCTGGACGACTTATCACAGATAACATTCTTATAGCCCAAGAAAATTTCCATGCCCTCCGTACAAATCCAGCTTGTAGGAAAAAATTCATGGCTATAAAGACAGATATGAGTAAAGCTTACGACCGGGTGGAATGGTCTTTTCTTAGGGCCCTAATGTTGAAAATGGGTTTTGCTCAATGATGGGTTGATTGGATCATTTGCTGCATCTCCTCGGTATCGTATAAAGTTCTTATAAATGGCTCTCCGAGAGGCATCATTAGACCATCCACGGGCATTCGCCAAGGTGATCCTATCTCCCTTTTCCTGTTCATTTTATGTACAGAGGCATTGGTGGCAAAGCTTAAAGATGCCGAGTGGAATTGTCGTATTCAAGGCTTTCAAATTTCCCGCGCAAGTCCGTCCACCTCACATCTTCTGTTCGCCGATGATAGCCTGTTTTTCTGTAAAGCAGATTCGACGCAAGGTCGAGAAATTATTAATATACTTCGGACCTATGGCGAGGCTTCAGGGCAGCAGCTAAACACTGCTAAATCCTCGGTAATGTTTGGCCATGATGTGGATAATACAACCCGAAATACCATTAAAGCGACATCGGAATTCATCGAGATAGGGGTATGGGATCGTATCTGGGCCTTCCTGAACAGATTCATGGCTCAAAAGTTCAAGTCTTCTCCTTTGTCAGAGACCGGCTTCAAAAAAGGCTCAATACATGGTCCGCAAAATTCTTGTCCAAAGGTGGCAAAGAAGTCCTCATAAAGTCTGTTGCGCAGGCTCTTCCGACATACGTAATGTCGTGCTTCCTACTTCCTAAAGCAATTCGCTCAAAATTAAGCAGTGTCATTGCAAACTTTTGGTGGAGAACCAACGAAAATAGCAATGGCATTCACTGGATAGCGTGGGATCAACTTTGTACACCTTATTCTGAAGGTGGTCTCGGCTTTAGAACGCTTGAGGAATTTAATCTAGCCTTACTGGCTAAGCAATTATGGCGCCTTATCAGATTTCCTAACTCTCTTCTAAGTAGGGTCTTAAGAGGATGTTATTTTCGCTATAGCGACCCTTTACACATAGGAAGCTCGAATCGGCCCTCTTATGGTTGGAGAAGCATAATGGCTGCCAAACCTCTCCTTGTCTCGGGTCTTCGGAGAACCATAGGCTCCGGAATGCTAACCAAAGTTTGGGAGGACCCGTGGATTCCCACTATCCCTGCGAGAGCTGCTAAGAGTCTTCTTGACACTAAAGACCCTCTTCTCTATGTCAATGACCTGATTGATCAGTCAACAAAGCTCTGGAAGCTGGATCGCCTTCAAGCGTTGATTGACCCCGCTGACATTCCACTTATTTTAGGGATTCGTCCAAGTCGTACCTACTTGAGTGATGGTTTTAGCTGGTCGCATACCAAATCCGGAAACTATTCTGTTAAATCAGGATACTGGGCCGCGCGAGAGTTATCTCGTCCTACCTGTGACCCCCCTTTTCAGGGACCTGGTGTTTCGGCACTTCAGGCACAGGTATGGAAGTTAAAAACTACGCGAAAGCTTATGCATTTCGCGTGGCAATGTGTTTCAGGCTGTTTAGCCACTTATCAGAGATTATCCTATCGCCATATTGGCAATGAGAAAGGATGCCCCCGTTGCGGGAGTCCTGAAGAATCTATAAACCATCTTCTCTTTGATTGTCCGCCTTCAAGACAAATTTGGGCCTTATCACCCATTCCCACCTCAGGGCACATTTTCCCCAGAAGTTCCTTCTTCTATAATTTCGACTTTCTTTTCTGGTGTGGGAAAGAATTCGGAATAGGAGAGGACACTCTGGAACTCTTTCCATGGATATTATGGTATATCTGGAAAAGTCGAAATAGATTTTGCTTTGAAAACTTCAAAGAACCTCTTCAGAAGACTTTGGCTTTGGCCTTACGAGAAGCCTCTATCTGGTAGAAAGCAAACATGAAAGAAGCGGCAGATCCCGAGCCTCTCGCCCGCTCGGTTCTACTTCCCTCTTCCGCTCCCAGGATCTCGGAATGTCAGATTGATGCTTCCTGGCACTCGGAGGACACTCTAAGTGTACATGGATGGGTTTTAGTCGACCAAGACCGTATTCTTCAACTTGGTTTAAAGAGTTCGAGAAGAAACCTCTCACCGCTCCACACAGAGATTGATTCTTTGCTTTGGGCAATGGATTGTTTGATCTCGCTATGCATTACTAATGGCGCCTTCGCATCTGATTGCTCTGACTTGATATCTATCCTAGATAACCAAGAGGCTTGGCCTACTTTCGCAGCAGAAATGGCCTCTTTCCGGTCACTTGTTTGTTTTTTCCCTTCGTTTAGTATTAGATTTCTTCCTCGTAGTCTTAATACTCGAGCTGATTGTTTAGCCAAAAAAGCTCGGGCTCAAAACAGTCTATTTTCCCATGTAAGTTCGTCGGTTCCTGATTGGCTCTCTGTAGAGGAGAGTCTCTTTCCGATATCTTAATAGAAATGGTGTTTGAGGAAAAAAAAAAATAACAAACGACTATGGATAATTTAATACTTGTATTCTTGGAGAAAAGACGCAGAGGTTGAAGACGATGATAACAGTAGGATTTGTTCAACCCAATTCTCTCTTCTCCTTCTCAACTAAATCCATCGACAAGCCACAAACTTCACGAACCAAATGGGTCTCTTCGTCTTCTTTCTCGTCTACCCCTTCGTCGTCCTCTTCCGTTGAGACATTTCATCGAACAGGTAATGGGCAAGTTCTACAGAAAGATGTTCTCTGTATCAACAATGAAGAAGTCAGGAAGAAGAATAAAAGGGTTTTCTTCTTAGACGTTAGTCCACTTTGCTACGAAGGAAACAAACCCAGTTCACAAGCTTTTGGTCACTGGATTTCACTCTTCTTCTCTCAAGTCAGCCTCACTGATCCTGTCATAGCTGTATAAAAATCTCTCCTTTTCTTTGATTCTTCCACAAGTTTTATCTCTTCTTCGATCAATGAAAGATCGTTCCTTTTGTAGGTTATCGATGGAGAAGAAGGTAACCAGAGACGCCGAGAATTGTTGCCTTCATATAAAGCTCATAGGAAATCACCAAATCCTGGGAGATACTCTAAGAGGCCACATCAGTTCGTTGATGAAGTTCTTAGGAAATGCAATGTGCCAGTGGGTAAAACTATTTATACTCAATGTTCAATAGACTAGGTCAAATTCTGTCTCTTGGTTGTAGTTAAGTGGATTAGGAGAGGATCACAGTCATTTGAATTAGCCATAGAATGAACTGACTATTATCTTGTTTGTGAGCTAGGTTGTTAGAATAGAAGGGCATGAAGCAGACGATGTAGTGGCTACGCTAATGGAACAAGCTGTGCAAAGAGGATATCGCGCGGTTATTGCATCGCCTGACAAAGACTTTAAGCAGTTGATCTCAGAAAATGTTCAGATTGTTATTCCATTGGCAGATCTCAGAAGATGGTCCTTTTATACCTTGAAACACTACCATGCTCAGTATAACTGTGATCCACAGTCTGATTTGAGCTTTCGTAAGTGCCTAAACCGAGTTATCAGTACAAATCATGCCTCTTGACGTTTTTCTTTCTGTGCAACTTTTCTTTGTTAAGTGTCAAAGCCAACTCAATCCGGCTGTTTGGCCAGAGAATTATTCTGCGTTTTTGGTTCTTGGTTATACTAATCAGGACTATGGATTTTGTAATAGGATGTATAATGGGTGATGAAGTTGATGGAGTTCCGGGGATTCAGCATGTGGTCCCTGCGTTTGGAAGGAAAACAGCGATGAAACTTGTGAGAAAACATGGTTCTCTGGAGAGTTTACTAAGCGCAGCAGCTGTAAGAACCGTGGGGAGACCATATGCTCAAGAGGCCCTTACGAAATACGCAGATTACTTGAGAAGAAACTATCAAGTTCTTGCCTTGAAAAGGTTCTATCTTTCTCACTTTAAACCCCTTCATTTTGATTGATTATGCTTGTAAGATTTTCTTGCTGATTCTGTAATCATTTCCCTTTCTTTAATCATAGAGATGTGAGGGTAGAGATTCAAGATGAATGGCTGGTGGAGAGAGATCCAAGCAATGATGCACAAGTATTGTCAAGCTTCTTCTCAACCTTGCATGGATAATACTGAGAAGCTCAAGCACACCATCGCATCTTAGCTGATATCAAGTTTTTGTAACCTTGAAAGTAATTATCGACATTGTAGTTCATAGCGGATTTTGTTATATACTTCCATAGATGAATCTACTAAAGCCAATTTGTTGTTTCATGAGAGGTAATCAGTTCTTTTCCTAGATTGGCTATCACTATAGACATATTTGGGGTGTAATCAATATGAACCATAATAGGTAAGACAAAAAAAAAAGAATCTAACTTTCTCACATTAGCAACAGATTTGAAAAAGCAAATACACTTTTTGCTTTCCTGATATTATTCTGGCGAAAACAAATTACAGACACAAAAGAGCTGCTTAAAAGACTAAAAAACTAGAACATCTTACATAACTTATCATATATGGCAATGCCTTAAAGACTAGTATCTGAAACAGACTCACCAACATTCCTGGGCGAGAAACCACAGGCATTCGCAATAAGCATTTGAAATGAACTCTCTGAATCATCAAACATCAGTCGCGGGAACTCATGGAACCCTCCAAAATTACATGTATCAAAATTCATCGGCGAGAACGGCTCCTCAAAACTTATCTTCCCATCAGTCATGCCAGGCTGTGCGGTTTCTTGGTTAGCATTAGATGCAGAGCCGAGATTGAAGCCAACCATTCCTTGGTTGGTGTTCCCTCCTTCAGAGCTCCCTCTCTGAGCCGATGTACTGGCTGAAGTTTTCGTCTCTTCAAGAGGGATCGCAGGCGTGTGTCCCTGGAACAGAGCAATGTGACCAAACAACTTGTCTTTCCTTGAAAATGTTGTACCGCAGGAACAGAGCCACTTGTTTTTCCCGCAGTGCTTCTCGTGGGTTTTCAGATCTGCAATGACAGAGAATTTCTTGGTATGGCACCGGCTGCAAGTGAAGCTTTTATCGCAGTGGGTGCGTTTATAGTGATTCTTCACACATAGAATCGTTTTCAAAGGCTGGAACTTTTTGTGCTCCTTGTTACGTTTGCATCCCAGGAATGGGCACGAGTACCTCTTGATCAGCATCGGCTCAGACCCGGGTACGGATTCTTTGTTCGGTTTGGCAAGAGCAGCTGCTGTTTTGTACTCATCTCCATGCCCTCTCATGTGCATCCTCAGATTCGCGTCTCTCTTAAAACCCTTGCCACATATTGTGCAGAAGTGAGTATGTGGTGCGAGAATCTCCTCTTTCTCAAGCTGCAGTATCTCGTACGAACCCGGAGGAAGGTTCTCTCCTTCCTCCGCATCATCTTCGTCTTTCATCTCATGTTCCTCCACAACATGGCTTTCCCTCTCATCAACAACAACCGGCTTAGGCAAATCGAACTCTTGACCACCACAGTTGTTATTGTTTTGGCTCTGTGAAGCAACGTTATTAGCCTCCCTTGCATAAGGGAACAAGGCTGAACCGGGCTGCCCAGTGTATGGACCCGGAGCTGTTGACATATTATGCTTAACAGATGGAAGAAGACTACCTGCAGTTGAAATAAGCTGTATGATTATAGAAGTAAGATCCGTCGTTATAAGCTGCTGCTGCTGAGCCGCAAGCTCGTCTTGACGACCTTGAAGCTGCCCACCTCGACCAACAAGCAGATGAACAAGATCCTGCAACTGGTGAATCTTCTGCTCCATAAAGGAAAGATTACTCAGCATCGTCCTCGGATCCCACGCTTGCGCCCTAACGCCTTGCAGGAAATCAACATTAGCTTGCCCCGAAGCTTTCATTTCGTCGAAAACTTGCAAAGTAGGCTCCACACCCATCTCATAATCCAAGATTGAAGCATCTTCCCACTTCTGCTGCGACGTAAAACCTGCAAAAGTCTGGTTCCCGCCGTCTGATGAACCCGGCTCCCGCGACTTTGAAGAAGAGCTTCCCCAATTGTTGTGGCACAAATCATCTTCAGTTTCCATTTTTTTTTTCAAGATCCTGTATTCACCTTTTGATTTTCAATTAAGAAAACAACAAAACCTATAAACCATAACAAATCTTTATCAGAATCAAAATTAGGACCAGCTCAAAGTTCATATACACTTCACAGAATCAAATTCCATAATTAAGATTCAAAATCTAACTCAAATCATCGTAATTAACACAAATTCATTCTTCCAAACAAAAAAAAAATATTCACACACAACTCTTAAGATCCAAAAACCAAACGGTCAAAGAAAAAAAATAACCAAAAATACCTCAAAATCATCAATTCACAACTCGCCGACAACAAAATAAAACCCTAAATCAAATACCGCTTCCTCAAAAGCAAATCAAGATAAAAAACAAAGTTTCACAAATCAAATCGGTTCACAAAAATTGAAACTTTTAGACGTCAAAATTCACTAAAACAGAGAGAGAAAGAGATTCAAATCACCAGAAGAAAGGCTGCTTAAGATGGAACTTGGAGAGGTCCAATGGCCGCTTAAAAAGAAGAGAGAAAGATAGAGAAAGTGATGATGATGATAGAGAGAGAGGAGGAAGCAGCAGCGATTGAGCGGGGCTCATGTTTATTAGCAAAATGGTGCTCTCCACTTTCTGATCTACCCTATGTTAAGTCAACTCTTTAATCTCAGCCGTTCAAATTATATAACGATCGGTATCAATCAGATCCAACGGTCTATACCCGTTTTATCGCATCGAGCACGGTAACGATGTATCACAGCCGTTGATTTATGAGAAAAATAAATCGATGACGATATGATTAAAGTAAAGTCAACGTATTCATCTCAGCCGTTCATTTATGTTGGATCGAAAGGTATCTGTTAGATCCGACGGTGTATAAGCGTTTTATCGCATTAAACACTGTGACGATGAATCAGAGCCGTTGATTTATTGGAAATTTTTTTGATGAAGACGATTAGAGAGGTGTGGTGGGGTCTACAGTATAGTTAGTCGTATAGTTATTTAAATAATTTATTCGTCTTATCTCTCTTTCTCTTTCTGTCTGTCCATGCGCTTCATTTTTGCTTATTTGACTTGGCTACTTCAAAATTGAATAATGTGCATTAAATTTTTGTTTTATTTCAACTAGATTTATTTAACAATTTTTAACAACATTCCTATACAATTTGGGTGTTCAAATTGGTGGAAAATAGTTTATAAAATTTATGTTATTATATATGAAGGACACCAAAATTAAAAATATTGTTCTGTCAAACCGAATTCATCTTAAAAGGGATTAGTTATTAGAGAATTGAAATAAGTTTGAACAGTTGGTTTCAAAGTTATGATTGGGTGGTAAAGGTTGATAATTCCCGTCACTTGGATTCGAGTAGTATTGGCTACCGGAGTTCGAGTAATTTAACATTGGTTTTCTTGGACCTCAGAGTTAGCTTTTGGATCAAGAAAGTTTTTATGATCACCTGAATTATATCAAAAAAAAAAAAAGTTGTGAATTGTGATAAAATTTACATTTTTAAGTAAAAATGCGAGAGATTTCGTCTTTGACATTTTAGTCCCAAAACTACCGTCTTGTTATCCACACGAAAGTAAAATCTATTTCACTTCCAAAATGAGTCTGCTACATTTTTTTAAATTCATCTACTTTAGAATCTAAGACGAGTGTCTTTTAACTTGTCTTAATTCTAACACTTGACCAGATTTTGAAAAATACATCTAATACTTATATCAGTATTTATCTAATTTTTTAATCTGTTCCTTCGGAGACATCCGATAAAAAAATTAATATTTTTGATCCATAGTATTTATGGTTGCGAAAACAAATTGTGATTCTATATGCATATTTAGGTATATTCGTATATATGTGTATAAATATGTTAATAATCATTCTAACTATTTTCAGACAAAATATATATAAAACTAAAAAATGTTATTTACGTCTAGGACTCTAGGTTTTCATGTACATATGTGTTTACAAATAGTTTTCAAACATGTTTTATGTTTCGAACAAAACAAAAAAATCAACCCTTAGTTCTTCCCAACAGAAATTATGATCATACTATTGGTTATATTAAAAATCTGGATAGATATCGAAATTACCAAAGAATGAATATCTTGAATAGAGGAATAAAGCCACTTTCAAACAAAGAAAATAAATAAGAGGATAAAGTTACTTAAATTTTGAGGAATCTCCAAATTAAATTACATCAGCCAAGTGGAGTCACCTGCCACGAAGGTTCTCTCGTTCATGCACTCGTTGGGAGGCCAAAATTGAATACTAAATGAACTTTCTACGTTACAATAAATTATCTTTAATAGTAAAAAAAAAAATGGATCGTTGAGTGTCACCGTTAATAGCAACACCATTCACCATTTTCAAAACCAATGTGTTACCTTTATTTTCACTTTGGCATTTCTTGATACTAACGACCCCAAAACTTAATAAAGTTAATGCTCTTTAATTCATTTTCATTTTCAAAATTAAAAAGGGAATTTACAACAAAGAATTACCAAACAAAAATTTTATCTATAAATAGTATAATTCTCTGACCATGATAGCATACAGCTTATTAGTTATATTAATGCATCATCATCGATAATGGAATCAGAATTATTTTTATTGGAGTAATAATATATCTAAACAGTATTCCCTCCGTTTCATTTCAAATATCGTTTAAGTGTTCTCACACTTATTAAAAAATAATTAAATTTTCTTTTTTATTCTTTAATAATACATAACACGAAATATTTCATTAGTCCATACATTAAAATAATAGGGCATAAAACTGGAAATCTTATCAAACAAAAATAAATTAAAAAACTCTAAAACTAATTTTTGGTATTTTTTGTTAACAATAATTCCAAAATGGTAAGTAAGAATATCAAGAAAGAGAATATAATTATCGTCAAAATGTAACCAACAATAGATCAAGAAAGAGAAGAAAAAAAACTGTCGCCAAAAGAAGAAAAAAAAAAACAAAGCAAAGGAAAGAAATTATTATCGAAAATAACATTTGTATAAAGATAAAATGTAACCAATGCATAGCTAATAGAATAACCTAAAAAGTAGGAAAAAAAGAAGGCGAAACTGAAAATTGAAGGAAAGGACCTGTGGCCTGTGGGCAGTGGGCAGTGGGCACTCGTACTCATGGAATGGTTTCAAATAAGGTGGACCAAATCAACTTATCAAACAAAATGGAGTATTTAACATTGTTTAATGGTAATTATGATTTCCATAATTTTATTGGTGTCATCTAACCTCCTATGATTCATATAGCTTCGTTTTGGTGATTACTCAAATTTTATTTCCATAATTTTTTAAAACATATAGTTATCGATAAAACGAAATTCTATTCGACTTTTCTATGTATATTTATAAAATATGTGTCATTTAAACGAAACAAGAAACCAGGCTTCATTTCGCGTCCAAAAAAAAAAACAAACAAACGGATCAATTTGAAAAAGAGATAGAGATAGTAGGAGAGTTCAAATCCAATTTTAAGAAATAAGAGAAGAACAAAAAGGAGTAATTGTTTAGACAAAGTGGGCAAATATGATTACACCAACAAAGGTGGTGGGAACCTCTCTAACTGTAGTGTCTATGTCTCTAATTACATCAACTTCTTTTTTAGACAAAGTGGAATTTATCCATTTATATTAAAATTTAACAACCTTAATTCCAAAAACGATATATCACTTCCAATTCTACATTCTTTTATTACGTTATCACAATGTTTAAATAATCTAAATTTCATAACGTGGGCAACTAACAATATATTTTCTTGCGTTTAAATCAAAACATATCAACTTTTCCGAAATTGTCTACAAAAAAATGTATTTCCATCATTTCGTTTAGCTAAAAACACTCCGATTAAAGATATATATTTTTAAAAATTTCAGCTAATCATAAAAGAGACAGTATAATATAATTAATTATAAAATATTAAAATAATATATAATTTCATAGAAACTTGAAAACGACTTATATTGTAAAACAAAAAAATTTATCCAAAACGTTTTACATTATGAAACGGAGGAAGTATTAAAATGCGATTTGATTACATGAACGATGTTCTTTCTTTCTTTTTTCTTTGCCGGCTTTTGTTATTCATAGTCCACACCAATACTTAAAAACATTATAAAAAAATTTAGCAAAAAACAAAAACATTAAAATTTAAGTCTGATCTTTTTTATTTCTTTGGAAAGTTAAATTCACGTGTCGCAAATATATCGAGCATGGTGGAATATGTGTAAGATGTTGCATAGTGCAGAAGTGTAGCATTATTTATAAACTTATAATAAAGAACAATTCCTTTAAAATAATGATTTTTATGTTTTGAAGAGTCATTACAACACCACAACAACAGTAAATTGGTGATTATGTCAAAGCACGTTCACGAATTGTGTGGTCTATATTTAAGCATTTACCCAATATTCTAATTTAGTGAAAGTGACGATCCCTATCGTTGGAAGACATATGCAGTTCCACAACAAAAGAAATAAAAGATTTATAAAAAATAGTCACATTATGAAAATGTCATTCATTCTAAAAACATTATTCCATGTTACCATGTGTAAGCTAGTTGATTTGATTTGGCTTACTTGAAAAGAAGGAACATGATGCATAATGGATGAATTATGTGGCCATAGTGATGGATGATAATGATGCATCATCATTATTTGTAGCCATAGTGATGGTTGATGATGATGCATCATCAATGAATGTGGCTATAGTGAGAGTTATGGAGAAAAATGAGTTTCAAGCCTTTTGCAGTTCCTCCTCCATTGTACATTGAGTTTTTCGTACAAGCTCGGTTGTTGTACCTTTCTCTTAACACGATGACTCCAAGTCTGTGCTCTCGCGGGACGCTCTGTCCACATAAACCTCTTCGAGAGCGGATTCACCACTCTCGTAGAACTCATTTGCCGTTTCGCAAACGGCAAATCACACCTATATACCCAAACTAAACCGATATTTATTACACAACGAAAAACAATAATCATCTAAATCACCAAAAAAACTTAAATAAAACCTAAATCATTAAAAAAGTTTGATTGATTTCACTCCCTAAACCATCTTTAATTTATATTGAAACTACTTGTAATCTTGTTGTTCATAGATTATTGAGAGTGGTAGTGACCAAAACAAAAATTGAATGAGGGTTACAAGTGTATGTGTATGCATGGACTACTATTAGTTACACATAAAATAATGAGCCATGAACAAATCTCCCAAGAAAAGTATCACAAAAATTTTGCAACTCTACGGGTTCAATAAATTGGTTGTTCTACTTCGTTTTTGGGGTGCTGAAAATCCCATAACCTGATGCCGGGCCACCAGATCTTCCAGGGGCCGTAGGTTGTTGGTTTGGAGTTTCGTTTGGCAACCGGGTTTGTGGACGTGGTGGAGCTCGGGGCGGGTTTGGTGGCTGAGGTTCAAACCGGCCAGTAGGTTGTTGATTTGGAGCTTGGTTTTGAAATCGAGGTGGAGGACCTTGCCGGTCTATGTGGCGGTTTGGAGATGGCCCAGAGGGTTGCTGATTTGGAGCTTGGTCTGGGAATGGAGACTGTGGTGGACTTGGAGACTGGTTTGGAAACTGAGGATTAAACCGCCCTGTAGGTTGCTGATTTGGAGCTTGGTCTGGGAACTGACGCCGTGATGGACCTGGAGGCTGGTTTGGAAACTGAGGATCAAACCGCCCTGTAGGTTGTTGGTTTGGGAACTGAGGCCTTGGTGCACTTGGAGGCTGGTTTGGAAACTGAGGATCAAACCGCCCTGTAGGTTGTTGGTTTGGGAACTGAGGCCTTGGTGCACTTGGAGGCTGGTTTGAAGACTGAGGATCAAACCGCCCGGTAGGTTGTTGATTTGGAGCTTGGAACCGAGGACGTTGTGGGTTTACATGCTGGTTTGGAGACCGAGGTTCAAACCGACTGGCATCTCTACCTCCTGAAAACTCACTGCCAGGTTCTCTTTTTGCGTACGTGTTCTGGGCTTGAACTGGGTGAGCCTGCTCAACACTAAACCCAGGTTCAGACTGCTCTATATCTCCCTGATAATCAACAGTAGACTCTCCGGCCTCCGAGCTATCAGACTTTGGTGATTCTTCTTTCACTCTTGCAGATTTTATGTCAATGTCCTTCAACTTTTTCACCCCTCCTTTCTTGGGTGGGCCAAACTTGGCGTGTCTAACAATCACAACTGCGCTTTTTCTATCTGCCTCTGGTCCAAATTCCACAAGTGCATCCCCAATCTGTACAGATATAATTATGATAAGGATGGATGTTATATACATAAACGCAAAGATTTAAACAAAAACAAGGATGATAAAACTAGGAAACAATTGCGAATAGAAGAAGTCATAGGACATAAAGGAGTAGGGACTTACATAACAAGTGAAGCGAAATAATAACTCAAGCAGCTTTTCTGGTTCAAGTTCCTTATGCTTGTCCTTGTCAGGCACTGCATTGCACTGATACACAATACAGAGAAGAAAGAAAGAATGATAAATGAATCGATTCTCATCAAGGATTTTGCTATATTCACCTCAAATCAAGGAAAACAAGGGTGAGCATCGCAGCGATATATCCGGGGTTTTGTTTTATACCGTACAATCACCGAACAGCTATGATGTTTAACAATAATTTACACACTCGCAAAATAATCACTTTTCAGGAGTTTCCCATGAAAGTCTATGGGAAACCAGTATAAAGAGGTCCAGTGCCTAATAAAATTACTACCTTTACACGATATCCACTTTCCATCAGCTTCAATGCTTGATCAGATTTAAACTTTAGGTCCTTAGCCTCCTGAAGAAAAAAGAAAGTGAAACAAAAATGTCATTGACTTCAGCTTCAATGCTTGGTATTTTCATTACCACACAGATAAGAAGAAGAAGAGATACATAAAGTGTTTCCAGAGAACCATACAATTTTTGGAGTAAACCGAATTTCCTTGACTTCAGGTCGAATAGCTTCAGCCCGCTAGAACAAGGTAAAACCATAAACTCAGGACACAAACACAACTAGTATTTAATACAAACAAGCAGGAGAATTTTGAAGTATGGATAGGCCATATCACCAACCTTGGCCTTAGCACGCTCTTTTCCTACTTTAGCTTTTTTGTATTGCTCCAACGAGTATTTTACAATTTTACACACAGGTGGCTTAGCATCTCTCTGCACCTATAAGACAACAAGAAAAGGAGAAGCAACCTAAGAAAACAGATTTAGAAATATATTAAGAGATAAGCCTCATGACAAATATTTCAGACATCTATCGTACCATTAGAAGCACCGTCGTCTAAAGACCAAAAAAAACAGAAGTTAATTTGGAGAGCTATAGTTTGCAGCCAGAAGTAGACAACGAAATGATATTACACAATGGCGACTACCGCAGTTCTTTCAGGAAGGAGACACATGGAGTTATATTACAAAATTGGGGCACCATGCAAAATCATACATACAAATTCAGAAAGATATACCAAAGACCTCCGGTTGCAATCATTAGACACAATTTCTAGAAGAACTCATGTTTCAACTAACAAGTTACCTCAACTAAGTCACACTCGAGCTCCTTAGCCCGTCTGAGAGCTTCTCTCAGCGATACAACACAGTGTCCTGCATAACGACAAAACGATATCACACATTCCTCATTATAAGAATCTTCTAACTAAATTTTTATTTTTATTAATGAATTCTAAAGCTGTATTTTGGACTTCCCACCTCTTTGATAAAATCTACAAGAACAAAGGATTTTCAACTGACTCCATCTAAAGATACTTCACCGAAAATACTAACAAAAGGATCTCTTCCTCTTTCATTATTTTGTATAATCTAAGGCTTTCCACATAAAAAGATAAAACATGAAATAATATATACCTTCCTCGGAAACTAATCTAACATAATCGCCAGTAATCTTCTCATTGAGACGTGGACCATCAGAGTCAACTTCCGCTTCCTTCTTCCTTGTCTTGAACAAGATTATGAAAATACAAAGTTATGAACAAACTTTGACATCAAGATCATAGTACATACTACAATATAACAGCTCTGAACAAAAACATTGCTCACTCACTAGTCACTAACATCCATTTGCCAAAAACATCACAGAACTAAACAATTTACACTCTAGATATACACCGTCTTTCGTAAGACAACTCCAACAAGCAATAACATCGACACATCTAAAGTCGTTGAATTCAATATAAGCATAGACATACATAGACTAAAAACAAAATCTTGCAGGGTTCTAGATCTTCCATATGCATCATCTAATGCAATCTAAAAGGCAACGATGCCACAATAACATATTGAAAGACCAATAAACCAAACTAAAACAAAATTGAAAAGCCATAAATATATGCAAATTGCAGAAATCAAAGCTAAGACTTAAGAAATTGCATAGAAGAACACACAGTGCTAAAAAAAGAGAGACTTTTTTTAAGAGTACCTGAGCTGAAGTGGCAAGGAATCTGAGATTTTGGAAGATATTAGAAGGTCTTGTACAGATATCTGAATTTGGGACGTCAAAAGAAGACAACTTTGTTGTCTGTTTCACGACATGAGTAGTAGCAAGACAAACTTGAGTGTAGTAGTTTCTGGTTAACTGGTTTGTTGCATATTTGAGGTACGAACGATTGATTATACGCCATATAGCCATAGAACAACAAGAGGACGAAAGATTCCCCAATTGGGAATCGCAATTGAGATTCAACCTAAGTTTGGAATCGGAACAACGCTTCGTGTTTGAATAAAGAAGTAGGAGGAGGAAGGAGAAGGAAGAGGTGAACGGAGTTTCAACGGCGGCGAAGAGTGGAAGGGTTCAACGTCTGATCGTTCCGAGCTTGCGATTAACTGGTCCGAAGACAAAAAGCTATTGGGCTTTGTTGGGCTTTCCATAAAACAAACAGGCAACCACATAAGTGCCCTAACTAGTTCTACCTAATTGCGGGAAAACGGTCAATTCCCCCCTGGACTTAGTTGCTTTATCGCATTCATACACAGAACTTTAATGTGTGCCTACAACTACATGAACTTAGCTAAAATTTGAATTTTCTACACGAACAATTTAAATCCGGTCAAAACCAACAAATCGAGAAACGGCGTTACTGTTCCGTTAAGATATGATGATTAGGATGACACGTTTGCACTCTACAATGCCACATAGACCCATAAAACTACGTCGTTTTAGTTAAATTTTAAAAATATAAATAAAATGTCAAATATTACAAAACTTGGAATAGAACCCAAGACCTCTTATGCCCGTGAGATGACTTTTGATTTTTTATGTTTTTAAAATTTAACTAAAACGACGTCGTTTTATGGGTCTATGTGGCATTGTAGAGTGCAAACGTGTCATCCTAGTCATCATATGTTAACGGAACAGTAACGCCGTTTCTCGATTTGTTGGTTTTGACCGGATTTAAGTTGTTCGTGTAGAAAATTCAAATTTTAGCAAAGTTCATGTAGTTGTAGGCACACTTTAAAATTCTGTGTATGAATGCGATAAAGCAACTAAGTTCGGGGGGGGGGGGGGGGGGGGGGAATTGGCCGTTTTCCCACCTAATTGCCCTACCTAGATCAAGCTTGAGTGAGTGAACCTTGACTTGGTCAAGGTTCAGGTTGAGAAGGCTGCAAAACAGATTGAGAAGCCTGTAAGACATAAATGAATGTTAGTAGAAGCAACATATGTCTTAAACTTAAATGAAATTGGATCAAAACATAAAACAAACCTTAGCTTTCTTCTGGCATCCCCTAGAATTGTGATCAGCTGTCCCACAAATGCCACAATGCATGATCCGTTTCTTGTTCTTTGATGCCTTCTTAGTTGGAGACTCATTGACACCCTTCTTCCTCTTCTTATCCTCTTTTGTCATATTCTTCTCTCCTTCTGGTGGCTGTGGATTAAACACAGCAGGAAGTTGAGTCTCAGGCCAGAACTTAGGACCTCTCTGTGGACACAAACCATCAGTGTAGTTCTTTTTCCAGGTTGATGTCCTGAACCAATGACACACATAGTCCTCTGGTGCAAGCTTCTTGTCCAAGATCACTCCATACGCATGCTCACATGGGATGCCACGGATTTGCCACTTCTGGCATGTACATGTGTAGCTCTTCAAGCATACACGTTGAGAATCTAAGCCATGTCTGACTTCATACATGCCATTGGTGCTTGTAGACACTTTTGCCAGAGAAGCAAACTTGTGCTCAGCAGAGAGGACCAATGCCACATAAGGAGTGCAGCTCCCTGCAAAACAAACATCAAAAAACAGAGATTTAAAGCGAAACAGACATTAAAAAGTAGAGATTTCTTTAAGATTAAAAACAAACAAACCAAGACACAAAATCAGAACCAAATAAGATTTACCTGTGTGAGTGTGAGATTCCACAGACCTTTTGGCAATCCTCACCATAGCAAGTCGTCTTATAGTCTCTAACATAGCCACAAATGGCTTCTCTCTTGCTTTGTTCAGAGAACCATTGAAAGACTCAGTGAAGTTGTTGTCCACGTCTTCACAGTAGTTGCCTCTCCTCTGGAATGCCCTGCACCAACTCATGGGATTTGTCTTCATGATATCATTGAATACCACTGTGTCATAGTAGAAGATCTTCTCCAGATGCTGCTTATAGTCTTTCTCATTATATGCCCATGCCAGATTCCATAACAGTGGCTTCATCCTTGTTTTGCTTCCATGATTCTTCTTCAAATTCCCATAAATGTGTTGCACACACATCCGATGCTCTATGCTTGGCAACTCAAGAGAGACTGCTTTGATCAATCCCTGAAACAACATAGAAATCAATACCACAAAATTTAAAAGACAAAAGAAACAAAAGAAAACAAAAGAAAACAAGAGAATGTTACCTTCTGCCTATCCGAGAGCATGATGAAGCCTTCACCATCACCTAACCCTAAGTCTTCCTTCAAATTCTTCACAAACCAAACCCAATTCTCTGTATTCTCCACTTTAACCACTCCCCAAGCTACAGGATAGATCTTGTTATTAGCATCCCTGCCTAATGCTACCAACAACTGACCCTTTACCTTATTCTTCAGAAAACATCCATCAATTCCAAGAAGAGGCCTACAGCTATCCTTCCAGGTCTTTCTTAGGCTGTCAAAACAAACATAGAACCTGTTGAACATGTCTTTACCTTCCTCATTCAGACAATCAACTTCTACATGTGAATCAGGATTTGATTCAAGAATCTCAGCCGCATAGTCTCTTAATCTTGCAAATTGATCGTCATACTCCTTCTCAATCCATTGCCTAGCCTTCTTCCTCGCAGCCTGGCATTGATTCCTTGTCACACTGATCTTCCACTGTTCTTTTATGAGTTCTTCAATCTTAGCTGGCATGTAGAACTCCAGATTCTCTCTTATCTTATCTACAAACAACCTAGCTATATGCAGCACCTTAAACATCTCACACTCTCCATTTGGGATGCAGCTATGCTTATCTATGAACTTCCTAATCTTCCACATTGGATCGTTTGGAAGACTCGCGGCATACACTTGCCATTCACACCTTACTCCCTCTTCCTTACCATCATTACCAACACATTTAAAGCCAATTTTATCTTGATCATACCTGTACTGCTTCAGATTGCATCCGGTTCTTAGAGCATAATCGACGACAGCTTCTTTGATTGCAACTCCACTGAAAAAGGTTTGCTTCGGGTACAGATGCCTATCACCACGCCTGATATGAGTGTGAACTCTCTCTGGACCATCTGCGTTATCTTCACCGTCGCTCTCTGGGTACACGTCATGGCGGAACTGTGGTTCGTCGGTCCACTCATTCAACATTTCTTCGATGAGGACTTGGTCTCTTGCTTCGCCTTCGGGATCGACATCACCAACAACGTCCGGGTCATGCACGACTAAAGACATCGCCTAATCGAGTTTGAGCAGCGGATTAGAGCAACAGAAATCGCAATTTCTCTCTAGGGTTCTTCTTTCGATTTGGGGATTTTAGATTTTAGGGTTTCGAATTAGGGGTTTTGGTTTAAGAGATGTAATCGGGTCGTAATTGGGCAAAAAACTGGTTTAATCTGGTTATATTTAGGTTCACTTGGTTCGTTAATCGGTTTTGAATACAGTAAACCGATTAAACCCAGCTCTGTGTATTTTTAGCTCTCGAACTTTCGATTCGGGGACATTTAGGTGTTGAACTTTCGATTCGGGGGGAACTAAGTATTTAACTTCCGTTTCGGAGACATATAGACCGGGGTCAAAGTTTGGGCTGCATCTGTTATGATGCGATACTTCTCGGGGGGAAATAGACCGTTTTTCCAAATATTTCCAAATGAAAGACAAAAAATTGTCAACTTAAGAGATTTTTTTTTGTTAACCTCAAGCTCAAAATGACGGAATTTGTCGGTAAATATCAATCCTGTCATTTTTTTTACCCGATCGGCTCATCCGGTCAGCCCCGAGAGTAATGTACCGAAGTGCTACCATGTGGACTCGTCGCCAACACTTGGGTGTTGGATTACACTACAACACTGCCTAACCCCAAGTTTAGAATGCTTTCCGATTAATGCCAGAGATATCCAGTTAGCCTAATTCCGAATACCATGTGAATTACGTGGGCCAAAGCCCAAACCTAAACTTCACACAGAAATGTGATTTTTGGTTTCCAAGGTGATTCTTCGCATCGTATTCTATGTGATGTTGATTGGACAAAAACTTGGGTCGATTTTTTATCAACTACTAGTGTTTACATTATCTACTTTGGATCAACTCCGATCTTGAGGTCATCTTAGAAGAAACAACAGCTCGCTCTTCCATAGAAACTGAATACAGTAGTTGTTGATATTGCTAAGAGAACTTGGTTTTTCATCTACAAGAGTATTATAGTTTACGTTAATTTAACAGCCTTAACTCCATTTCCACTTCCAAATTCTTTTACTTCTTTATCACAATGTTTAATAATCAAAATTTCATAATGTGGAGAACTCACTAGTCACTACCTCCATCCCCTCCCACACCACAAAAAGAGTAACTTAATTCGCTGATTACGTTGGAAAATTGTGTGGTCGATATCTAACTAAGCTTAACGATTAATCCATTACTCTAATTCGTAAATTGACGATCCGTTGGAAGACAAATGTAATTCCACAACAGAAAAAAAAAAAAGTCATAATAGTAGCCACATTATGGAAGTGTCATTCATTCTAAAAACATTATTCCCTGTTACCATGTGTAAGCGAGTAGAATTTTATTTGGCTTACTTGGAAAGAAGGAACATGATAGATGATAGATGATGATGCATCATCATTGAATATGGCTATAGTGATAGATGATGATGATTATGCATCATCAATGAGTGTGGCCATAGTGAGAGTTATGGAGCAAAATGAGTTTCAAGCCTTTTGCAGCTGCACCACTCTCTCCTCTTCCTCCATTGAACGTCGACGTTTTCCTACAAGCTCGGTTGTTGTACCTTTCTCTCAACACGACATCGTCTAAATGGCTCCAAGTTCGTCCTCTTGCCGTGCTCTCTGTCCACATAAACCTCTCCGAGAACGGATTCACCAGACTCTCGTAGAACTCTTGTGGCGTCTCGCAAATCACACCCTAGAATTCAAACCAAAACTTTATTTATTACACTTAAAAGAGTGTTAAGTTTCAAAATACAGAATCTTGTGATTTTACCTCTGCCATGGCTTTGATCTTGAGAGTTACATCGTTGCTAAGAAGAACGAGTTTTTCGTCACGGTTACGGTTTCGATAAAGAAGAGCACATTCTAGAACTTGATCTTCTGATGTAGGAGAATCGATCTCTGGTGCATAGTTATTCCAGTGAAGTGAAAATGGGAATGCTGAGCCATTTGACTGAGGAGTGACTGGTGGGGTTGGTGCAGTTGCTTTGGTTTCCTCTGATGGGCTCTGGACTTGAATCCACCATTTTGTATTAACCTTACACTCTTCGATCCAGTCCAGAGCTGACGAAGCCATCTCTGTTCTTCTTCTGAAGAGAAAACTGCGACTGCGCTTCACCTCATTTACTTCCCTTAAAACTGATCAATGAAACCAAAGGTGAGTCATGTTTATAATGGTAAAAGATTGTCAAAAGTGATTACCAAACACAAAATAGTAACAGATTTGGTCAGCAAAATGGGTTTTTGGCATCCTAAGACTATAGCTTATGTTATCACAGAGAAAGCCTTCCAGATCTCTATGACAGATTCATATTCATTTACAGCCTTATCTTATAGAGAAAGAAAATGATTTTATGGTTTGTATTTAGAGCTTTAAGTGAAGATTGAAACTATTATCGGTGTATGATAGAATAAACAAAGAAAGAGGATTTATGGTTTGTAGGATTTTTACCTGTTCTTGGTAAAACCAGATGTGTCCCCTTGAGACCTTGTAGTAAGTGCAGTGGCTTCCTAGACTCCTTGTCGAGGAGTGAAGAAGTATCCACAACAATGGTCCACTTCATCTTGCTCTTTCCATCAGAAAGGATCTAAAACACAGTGAACTAATGTTTAGTATAAGAACTACACAAAGAATCAATAGAGGACAATCGAGTTAAGTAGGGACTTACAGAAGAAGAACGAACGCCCCTAGAAATGTTTTTCCTTGCTGATGCAGTAGAAGAAGCCTCAGTGTATGACTGACTTTGGGACGAAGATTTTTCAAGTAGAGGTTGAAAAGGCGCCCGCTCAGCTTTCTTCTTCGGTGCCAGAGGCTCATGCTTCACCTTTGATTTGCTGCTCATGCTGTGTAGATCTTCTGGTTTCTGTTCCGCCATCAGGTTATATTCCAAATGAATATCAAAGAATGGTTTACGTGTTGCTTTAGATGAGGAGCCTTTTGTATCCTTAATATCACCAAATTCTCGCAAACGTTTCAGCATATGAGAGTTTGGGGTAAGATTCTCCTTGTCTGGGGTAAAAATTTCTGGTTCTGTGAATGCCTCTGAAGCAAGAATAGCAATACTAGAATGAACCAGTGACGAGCATGATTTTCCAGAAAGCTTTGAAGAGCTCTTGCTATCTTTCACGTCACCAATATCTTGTAATCTTTTCAACATATGAGAACTTGGGGTGAGATTCTCCTTGTCAGGAGTAAAGATCTCTGGTTCCAGATTCTCAGCACCATGATGAACAGTCAGAGCCTGTTTTCTATGCAACTTGTCTTTTGGTTGTCTCCCAATTTGTTTTTGCTTTCCTTGACTCTTGTTGGTCCGTATCTGAAGAGCAGAAGCAGCTTTTCCCCTCCTAGACCAAATGTTACATGTGCTTGAGCTATCCATCTCAGACAGTACATCATTTTTAACAGCATGTGTTTGCGGGGTCTGGTTTTTTTGACTTCCAGTATCATCAGAAGACAGTTCTTCAATCGGTTTTGTATCCTCAAATGATCCTGCAGCCAAGGCCAAAGGAATTGGACACCTAGACAGTCTTCCAATGTCAGTATTTTCTTCGCCCTCTATTTCGCTTAGGCTGTAATATTTTTCAGATCTCCCAGAGCCAATTAACAATTCTGCGTTGAGTTTCTGATTTGGTGTTGACAAGAAACTTTGTGTACAACTCTGTTTAAGGTCCTCAGAAAGGCACGAGCTGTTCCCATCATCAAATATCTTTTCAGTCTCACTGGTCATTCCTGATTTTTGATTCTGGTCTCTTGCAGGAGTCACATCACTCCTGATCTCAGATGGTGCCCCGACTTCACTCTCAGAAAGTGGCTGCCAACTCGAGCATAGACTTTGGATATCTTCTGTATTGATACTTGAAAGACGATCTTTTCCAGTGAACAAACAATCAGATACTGCACTAGACTGCCTTGAACTGACCTTGGTTTCTCCATTGCTTTTTTGATTTAGTAAGTTCTCACATTCCGTCTCTATGGCAACTTCACTCTGGAATTCAGAATCAGAACCTACGAGACCTCGGGCTTCCTGCCTTGAAACCACAGTTTCTAAAGTTGTCTCAGCTTGAGAGAAGGAATTGGGAGATACTGCAATAACTTGCCTTGAGATATCAGTTTCTCCATAGTCTTCGTGACTCTGAATATCAGCCTTTGTTTCTCCATTGCTTTTTTGATGTAGTAGGTTGTCAATTTCAGTCTCTACTGCCATTTCACTTAGGAATTCAGAACCTAGGAGGCATCGAGCTTCATCAGTTAAAATTTCCAAAGTTGGCTCAGGTTCAGAGACGGAACTGAGAGATACTGCAATAACTGAACATGAGCACTCAGTTTCTTTATAGTCATTGTGACTCCGAATTTCAGCCTTTGTTTCTCCAATGCTCTTTTGAAGTAGTAGGTTCTCACTTTCAGTCTCTACTGCAACTCCACTCAGGAATTCAGAACCTACGAGGCCTTGGGCTTTTCCAGTTAAAGTTTCTAAAGTTGGCTCAGCTTGAGAGAATGAATTGGGGGATACTTCAATAACTTGCCTTGAGCCCTCAATTTCTCCATTTTCTTCGTGACTCAGAATATCAGCTTTAGCTAGTGGTTCAGCAGATACTCCCATTACTTCCTTTGTGACAAACTCAGTTTCTTCACTGACTTCTCGATGAAGGCTCAGAATCTCAACCTCTGCAGCCAACTCAAATGCAGAACAACCTGAGGCTTCAAAGCAGCCATCAATCTGCTCCTTACTTGGGGAGCAGCCGCCACTAAGATTTTCGGCGTTGGCTTCTAAACTACTTGTGGAAAACTCTGGTGAAGCCTGAACATCTTCCGTGAGCCATAGTGTTTCTGGATTAATGGAATCTGTTGAGAGTGGAAGCGATGAAGTCTCCTTTTCAGCTAGAAAGGGATCCTCCTCCTCATTAGACACTGATGATTCTATCCTCTCTGACATCACATTCAGATGAAAACCTCCATCTCCTCTGACTCTGAAATCACATTCATCAGCCTCTGCAGCTACAAAACGTTCAGAATAACCTAATCCTTCCACGTAGCCACCACTCTGCTGCTTACCTAGGACACAGCTGCTACTTGGCTTCTCTGCTGCAGCTTCTACAACATCTAAGTCCCACATTGTTGATGGCTGCAAATCCAGATGTAGATCTCCATCATCACCTAATGCGGTATTCGCTAGTGACTGCAGTGAAATCAGTTAAGACTTTCAGGCTACGCAAATAACACCAGACAAATAAAGTATGGACAGGTACACTAACAAAGACGTTCACTGCAGCGAGGGAATTAAAACAATGTCTCAAACACTAAAAGCCAGAAACATATGAGAGAAGCTCGAACCTGATGTGCAACCTCTAGATTTTCTGCTTCAGTCATATTAGGCACTGATGATTCCATCCTCTCCGATATCACATTCAGATGCAAACTTCCATCTCCTCTGACATCGCATTCATCGGCCTCTTCAGCAACAAAAAGTTCAGAACAACCTAATCCCTCCACGTAGCCATCACTCTGCTGCTTACTTGGGACAAAGCTGCTACCTAGCTTCTCGCCTACAGCTTCCACAACATCTAAGTCCAACTTTGGTGAAGTCTGCAAATCTTCATCGAATTGCATCTTTTGTGTCTTGACAGAATCTCCAGCTAGTGTCAAAACACTTGGAGACGCAAGTGGCAACGACATCTCCCTTGTCGTAACATACGTATCCTCATCCTCATCCTCATCCTCACTAAGTACTGATGATCCAGTTCCTTCTGACGTCACATCAAGATGTATATCCCCATCATCACCTGATGCAGTATTCTCTAGTGACTGCAGTGAAGGCAGATTACACTATCAGGCTAAGCAAATAACATCAGATAAGTATAGAAACTAAACCAAACTAAGGACAGCTAAATTAACAACAAAGGTACACTACAGAGAGGGACTTATAAGCACGTTTCAAACACTAAAAGCAAGAAACATATGAGTGAAACTCGAACCTGATGTTGTGCAACCTCTAGATTCTCTGCTTCAATCATTCTATTCTCTTCTTCTTGCTCCAACACCGTAGACGCATCAAGTGGTGAAACAAACGGATTGTCAATATCATACGCACGGCTCAAAGGAATCCAGTGAAGCCTATAGATCCTTGTTGAACCACCAATCCTAATCGTATCACCTTCTTCAACCTCGATACAAGTATGTGGCTCGACTCTCAGATCCCTAACCCAAGTCCCATGCACTAAATCGAAAAAAAAATCCAATCAACAACCAAAAACGCATAGAACCGAGATCCAATTCCACAGTACTAACAATCTAATTGCAGATAACAAAAATTTCGTTTGAATTTCGAAGATGATTTATACCTGAGGATAGATCCGTGACGAAGAGTTTCTGACGAGAAGAGATCGAACGGATTTCTAAGTGGAATCTGCTAATGCTAGGGTGCGTAAGAAGAATATCACAATCTGGATGACGACCGACGACGAGAATCTCCTCTACTTCCTCGTCATCATCGCTTACAATGGAACCGTTTCTCTCCGGCGACGAGAAATCGCGACTGTTCACAACGAAGATATTCTTGAGAATCGCGCCGTTTTTCAGCACGGTGAACACAGGGATCGTCTTCTCCGGCAATCGTTGCTCCTCCTCCATCAGTTTCTCTTCCTTGACCTCCATGGATGAGTCTTAAAATCGAACGAGTAAAAGATTATTGAGAGATTTTCAAAAATCGAAAATGAAGAAGAAGATTTAGAGAGCCAGATTCTAGAGTGTTTCTCTCTTTCTCTCTTTCTCTCTCTCTCTCTCTCTCTGATTTTGAAAAAGAGTCCGTTGTTGAATCGACGACCTCTCTATATTTAGGGCTTGATTGGTTCTCCCGCTAGCACCCTCCTAGCGGTTGCTAGCGGTCGGTTGCGGTTGTTAGCGGTTGGTACCAATCATAGAAACCGCTCCGTACTGCTTCGAACCGCTCGAAATCGCTGAATTTCAAAAGCTCCTTCCCGCAAGCGTTTGCGGTTGCGGGCGGTAGCGGTTGGATTAAAAAAAAAAAAAAAAAAAAAAAAAAAAAAAAAAAAAAAATCAAACGTTTAGTTATAATTATTACAATATATATTAATCTTATATATATCTTTCATCTTTTAATCACGTTCTCATCAGAAACCCTAATAATATTCTGAAACCCTATTTTCTCAATGTCTTCTACCCAAACTGATGAAAATCAAGAACCAAACGTAAGTATCATATATCCTTTTATTCATTCATCACCTCATGTGTAACTTTTTGAATATTTTTCATGCCATCGTTTTTTTTTTTCTTTTCATTACGTATTGCTTTGCTTTTTGATTGAATATATGTTTCGATTTGTTTTCTCGAATAGAAACTCACTTGCTTTTTAATTGAATTCAACGTTATTTACAGTTTGTCCCATTACTTGATGCAATTTTTGATGTTAAACCAGATGCATAAAGTACTATCTTGTTACAAAATTTCTTTATTTTTGAATAATTATTTAGTACTTTATTTATAGTTTTAATTATTAAGCATGTTCAATTTTTCTAATATTATCATAATAATATATTGGTGTTTTTATTTCTTTTTTTTGTAATATTTTTTATTTATTTTGGTCATTTTTTATTTAACTGCTACCGCACCCGCTGGTTTACCAGTCATAAACCTCCCGCAAACGCACCCATTTTTAAACGCTAAACCAGTCGTTCAAAACGCTTGGTAACGCTTGAAACCGCAACCGCCCGCTTCCTCAAACTCCCGCAACCGCAACCGCAACCGCTGCGTTTAAACCAGTCCGGCCCTTACTCGTAACGGCTAATTGTGTCATCTCTCAAGACAATTTCAAATTTATTAAACCAAATTAATTCAAATTGTGTTTTGGTAATCACATGAATTTTCATTTCATTTTTGGTAATTAATGGTCATCCATTATTTATGTGCTTTTCTACAATTTTTTTCATGCCAAATAAATAATTCAAAAAAAAAAAAAAAAAAGCAAAAATAAATAATTCAAAACCACGGTTAGGATTCTCCAACCAGTTTCGATTTCAATTCGGGGTTTCAAAACTTTACCATAACAAACCGAAATAGAGTAATCTTGGTTTGGTTCGGTTTGATACAATTCAATTAAATTGAAAACGAAATACATAGAAGAGCAGCTTATACTAAAAACTCAAGACAGTTTGTTTTGCCAAGTGAGAGTATACATAAATGTGAGATAAAAAAAAATGGGATCTATTCCTCCTTGGTACGAGCAAGCCTTGCGCGATGCCTGAGCTCAGCTCTTTTCCATTTTACAATTAGGTAGCAAAGCGAAAAGAGTGTGTTTATCTGTCAGAAACACAACACCTCCATCAGATTTTCCACATTCATTATACACAATTCGTTTAAACCCAACCAAGTCATGGATCAGTATGGTTTGAGTTAAGAGCTACAAATATTCTTCAGAGTTAAAAACCATTTCATGGCATTGTTCTAACTCAAACACGAAACATATCCTCGATTTCTCAGTTTATATGAACTGCTCAATCAAAAGTATGTTTTAGCTAGGAACAATTTATTCACTGTTAACAAAATCTGTTATATGAAACCAGTAGATTCTTATATATTATTAATGCAGAGAAGAGAGGGAAAGAGAGAGGGGGACTGCTGAACACATACCAGGATTATCATAGCAATGACCAAAAGTGGTCCAGACCAGAGAACCGATAGGAAGACTCCTTGCGAGTCAAAGTAGTTTTGAGTTGAGAAGCTCTTCCAGTTTTTTCTCAACTCCCGGTTGAGATTCTCTGCAAAGTATACCCCAGCCACTGCAATATTTTTGTCACATCATCAGTCTCAATAACGTATACTAAGAAAAAAAAAATACTTGACCAACTCACATCAGAAAATAGAAAAATCTTACAAATGGAGATGCCAATCATTAACTTTATAATCTAAACTAACAGATGTTGTGTAGCAAAATGAATATCATGTTTTCCATTAAACCAACTATTGTATCCAAAAGTTCTCTAGCATACTAACTCATCTTGAACAGATGCATGCCGACTCATCTCAGAAAACATAAAAATCTTACAAATGGAGATGCCAATGACTAACTTCATAATCTACACTAATAGCTATTGGGTAGCCAAATGAATATCATATTTTCCTTTTACCAACAATTGTATCCAGAAGTTCTCTAACATACTAACTCATAAAACCCATGCAAATCATTTCTCCATATGAATGGTGTGACTCTCAAGCCATGGATCCTTACCTCACCCGATAATTCTATTGTAGTCAACATAAAAAAAAACAACGCCTAGTGCATTCAATCATAATCTGTAGTGAAGTAAATCAAATTTAGAGCTGCAAAGCAGACATGTCAGAACTCAGAACTAGCTTCTCAAACCCTTGATTCACTATGAATGCCACAACCTACCTTAGTGAGATCACTGGATCAATAAAAGAACCCATAGGAGAGCTGAATAGGATCCAAAATCAGAGAGACTACTTGTGCAATAATTGACAAAAAGGGTTACTACAGAGAAGCATCTACATTATACAAAGCCGAGACAGAGGGTTCTTCAATAGTTTCAAAGGGAACACTTACAAGCCAATAAGAAGAGAAACATATGGAAGTTGAGATGCCTTCTAGAAAGAAAAGTAACCAGTAGCAACAAAGCATGAAACGCCATTAAACCCATAATCCAAGGTTCCTGCAAAACAAAAATCAAAAGCTAAACAATGTTTTTGGAATCCCAAATTGTCACAGAATCAAATGAATTCAAGACTTGTGATTCTAAATTCCTCAAGACCAATTGATGTAAAACGAAGAACAGATTCTCTCATTACCTTCCAATCAATGGCGTGGAAAAATCCCAAGAAATTATCGTAAGCAGGTTGAAACCCCGTTCGGAGCTCTCCGGAGAGTTTCTCAACCAGATCCGCTACGAGATCCATTTGCTTCTCCATCGCCGATCTTATTTCTTCCATTGTCTACTCAAATTCACCGGTATAACCAAAAAAAGTTTGAAATCGCAAACGACGGTGGTAACTAAAATACTCACACTCTCCAAGTAACCAAAACCCTATCCCTTCTTCGATTCCAATTCTCAACTTTTTCTCACGCCTCTCGCCAAGTTTTTCACAAGTTTCTTCTGCTTAATGCTCTCGAAGTTGCCAGAATAAGGGAAAAAACAAATCGCCGTCTTCCCATAATACCCTTGGGTTTCACGTTCTTTTACGATTATGCCATTGAGAAATGTAACGGTGAATACTATAATGTTGATAGTTTTTTTTAGGCCTGGGCGTTTGGGTATTCGGTTCGGTTCCAAGTATTTTGGTTCTGAGATTTATGAACTATATTGGAACCAAATCAATATCGGTTTGGTTCTTGTTCGGTTCGGGTAATAAATTTTGGAACTGATTAGGAATCAAACTGTTTCAGATATTTTTGTAACCGAAAAAACAATAGAATTATAATGCAAAATTCAAATGCAATTATGCAAGTATGCAATGCAACATCACATATTAGTCTTCATACCATTACCAATTCAAAAAATAGTTGAAACTTGGAAAGTAGTAAGTCAAAAGACACCCAAAGTTTCAAAAATACCACAAAACACAAGTTTTAAAGACACCAAAAGAAGGTTTGTCTTTGATTTGCAATGATTCGAAACAGAGAGTTGTTGTTTGTGGCGTCTCCTTCTTTGAAAAAGAGAGAACAAACTAGGGTTTCTCTTTAGGTTTCAGAGAAATATATAAGAGGCTAAGAGAGATATATGGTTGGTTGTTAGGCTTGGGTAGCTAGGTTTATGTCTAGATGGGTTTGAGACTTTGGGTTATATAAATATAGGTTAATGTGCTATATTTTTTGGGTACCCGAATGGATATCGGTTCTTACCCGAACCGAACCGATACCCATGGTTCTTTGATTTAAGATCCAATCGATATTTTCACTAGAACCGGAACCAAACCGTACCCATCAATTTCGGTTCGGTTCGGTTCTACGTAGATCCATATTTGTGCCCAGGCCTAGTCTTTTTCACCAATCATAATTTTTCTGTGTAATTCAGAGAAACATTTTCCTTAAACCAAATAATTTGATTTTCGATTAAAAATATCAGTTTTCAAAGAGAGAGAGATTGAAAAAGACTGATTTGAGAAAAATATTTAATGGAGTCTATATCTCTCTCTAATTTACAATGCTAAGTAACAACAAATCACTTGATGATCCCACCAACACTAACGAATACAAGAATCCATGTGCACTACTACATAATTACTGTTCTTATGATATATAGTTAAGAGTATTATTAACATATCAAATATCGATAATTGAAAAAAATATGATAGAAGAGAAGCAACTTTAGGATTTGGATGTTGTTGTGGGTCGTTGCTTCTTACGGAAGATGTAGTTAAGAAGCATCCCAAGTAAAGGGAAACTTGTAACCACGCCTATGTAAGCAAGCCACCATACCGACCGGTTTGTCTGCCTACACAGCTCCTTAAAGCTTCTCTTTGTTACATCTTCCTTAGGCTTTGGTCCTCTCTGCTTCGATGTGGTCTTATTGGTGTCTTTCTCGTACTTGACTGCTGCCACCAACCCGTCTTCTGCAATGTTTAGGTACGGGCCTTGGTTTATCGAAGGCTCCTGTTTCCCTGATCTTGAGCTTCTTTTATCTTCAATCTGCAAAAATTTGATAATCTTATGAAGAAAGCAATAGAGAGAAGAGTTGAATAATCTAAACTGCAATTCTAACAAACAGAAATTTACTTTCTGTATATGCATATAACGACTGCAGCTAAGGGCGCCAAGAAACTCGTTGGTGGCTCGAACCCACCTGTACACAACATATATAGGCAGTTAAAACAGAAGTACTATTATTACTTAGTTAGAATCTAAGATATACCAACCATAAGCTAGATCCAGTTAATCCTTCGAAGAACGCTAGATGTCCCCCGTGATTTGTTGTAGCCAAGACAATGTTTTTGTTTGCCCTTTCAATAGAAACTTCATGTTAATCGCTGTAACATGATTTAAGATTTTAAAAAAGATAGATCATAGCGTCTTACCTGCATTCGTCCCAGGGAATAGCTTCCTTTGTGCATAATGGATCATCTAAAGCACTTATACAGAGTAGCGGCACTGCCACATTTCCTACATATTGAGTACTGCTCGATTTTCGGTAATACGTATCCACAGTCTGCATAAAGGTGCAACCCATTGTCACTTTATCAAATCAACAAAGAACTTAATGGTGATTATGAAGAGCATTGCAAAGATGAATATATCAATTACAAAGCGAATTCTTGGGGAAAACTAACATCAGAAGTTAAGATAATACGGAGGAGAACTAATACCTCGAATTTTCCAACTAGACAGGTAGCATGGTTGTCAAAATCGCGGATGGAACGTGACTGATGAAGTAATAAAGTCGGGCATCAACAGACAACGTTGATAGCAAAAGAAATATGTAAGTTACTTGCTCAACAACTCTGATTGTTTCAATGCATCTACCAAGTAGACTGTATAACTTATGGGTCTGTGGTAAACTACTAACCTTTTTGATGCCTTCCCAATTAGCAAGCCGTAAAAACTGAGGTTCATGCCTGCAATGAAACTAAAAGTTATAACTGAAACATGATCTTCTCAGAATAGTAAATCGGAAATATCCCCTCTCAGCCCATCTTACAAACTCAAAAACTAGGCAGTTCTTGACCAAAGTGGTGGACATACAATTGGGCATAACCTTGGAGTCCGATGGTGAGAGCTTTGTCGTAGAGCTTTTGTTTTAACGTCCGACAAATAAACCTGTCACCAATCTTGTTGGGAGGAGACAAAGGAAAGGAAAAAACATAATGTATCAAGCATCAACTTGTATCAAACGAAACCCTTAGTACTATTTACAAGTTCAAAGGTCTGGAATTGGAACCCAATGAAGAAAATAAAAGAAGTCTTAATTTCTCATCAAGAGAACTTAAGACACGAATCAATAGAAGAAGACAGTTATTAAAAAATAGCTCACCAAGAGGTCCCATGGAGAGCAAATAGCTACAGCACCCCTCAGAGGAGTCCTTTCACCCTCTTCCCCAAGGTATTTGACCTGAAGCATTAGATAGATTCAGGAACTTCCTCATGCATATCAATGGTAATTGAAAAATCTAAATAGGCAAGCTACTCTTTTAGCCTGAAATCTTTTTTTGAATTTAGCTTATGGTGCAGCCAACAGAGCAATATGCAACAGAAGATCCATGAAAAACAAGAAAACCTTCACACTTAAACATCATTCAAAAACTAAGTAAAATACTGAGGTTTCTGATTTAGTACCAGAACATTTGCTCCAATGCTAGTTCCAATAGCAAAGAGAGGAGCCCTCGGGTATTTCTGTTGAAGATAACCAAGAACTATCCTTATATCCTCGGTCCATCCAGCATTATAGAACCGATCTGACTACATCCGTTTGCAACATAACAAGATTATAGAAAACTATCTACAAATAATAAATAAGCACAACGTTTTGTAGAACATGAAAACAGAATCCTCTATGAAACTTACAGTAACAGAAACACCACCCAATCCTCTATGGTTGCTAATAACAACATTCCAACCTGTTTTTGCAGTGTTGTAAGCAAGATGCTTCAAATACTGCAAAATCACTCAATTAAACACATTTAACTAACTTCTTGGGTAAGATTTACTGTACAAAGCACACTCCTGAACTTACTGCAGACGAAGAATCACTAGTTAACCCTGGAATAATAACTGCTATAGGCGTTGTATCTTCTTTTGTAATCTCACTCTGATTTTGAAGAACTTCATCAAGAACTACACAAATCAAACACAAATTCAAAGATCCAAAAACACAAAACAAATGATTAACAAAATCAACGTTCTCAGCCACTAAATCTATTACCATCAGAATTCGTAAGCCAATCCAATGCAATCGTTCCACCATCAGAAGCACGAAATAGCTGCCTGAAACAATGCAAGAATCTTATCAAACAACGAATGATTTACAATTTGTGACTCAAAAAAAAAAAAAAAAAAAAAAGCCAAATCACCTTTTATAGCTGAAAACTGGAGGCAATCCATGAAAATTCAAGAAACAAGTCTGAATATGAGGACTCGCTAACCATGGCGTCGCCACATATCTGAAAAAATTTCAAAAATCAGAAACCGAATCCACAAATTTCGCTCAAAATCTAAGTACACACTCACCGGCCGTGAAGAATCCGACACCGAGAAACAACACCGTGATAAAGAGGAGAATCGGGATTATAAATGAGATTGACGCGGCATCTGAAATATCGAAGAATCGTGTCCCCAATGAAGTGAAATTCGAGGAAATTGTAGAAGAAGATGGTCCAGAGAAGGAAGAGAGCGATGAGGTAGTGACGAATTGGGATGAGTGATAGAGCTTGGAAGAGAAGATCGTATGGAGATGGAGATAGAATCGGATCTTGTTCCATTGATTGATGTGTGATTTTTTTTTGCAGATCCGGCGATAAGAATTAGAGAAGGATCTTCTTCATGGTTCAGTGGCGGGTGAAGATTTTTTGACGGAATTAAATGTTTTATTATTATTTTATTCATTTTTTTGAAATTCTTTGTTTAAAATAATTTACACGCCAATGCTTTCGTGTTCCTTTAGAGTGGGCATAATTCTTGTTCCGTTCCGTTTGTATCCGTTTACGTGTAAACCTCTTTGTGTTTTTGTTCTTTAAACGATTAAAAAGTACTTGTATAATAAATACATCAACATTCAATTCAAGCCTTGAAGCCAACTAGTTTTGAAAAATTTTACATTTACTGGAAAGTTATTTTCAAATCTAAAATACTCTTGTCTCATATGTAAAAAAAAATAAAATACAACATTGCCTTTCAAAATTAATTACAGCAATTTTACAAAAGTCTGCTATCTAGTTGTGACAGATTAATTTACATATTGGAGACTTATTTGTCCATGACAGATTTTTTTGGACAGACTTATTTGGTTGATAGATTTTTTGGAATATGGTTACCACAGATGTATTTACAAGGTGATTTTTCCACATGTATACGTAATAAATTATTTATTTTTTGAAAGTAAACTAATTTAGAAAATATCAACTGCCAAATACATACTGTAGATAGTAAAAATAGGGTATTATCACACAATAACAACAACCCACATCAAGAAGCTTGAAGCTTTGAATAATATAAAACAACAATCAAATTATAGCAGACGCACATAGACACAAAGAAGGCCTTATCTAAAGAGATAACACGAAATTCTCAAAAGATAAGAATTTAACCCCAAGGGAATTGTCTTGACCTTTACCAAGATAAAAAGCAAGAGAGGGGTCGACAAGCATGAAACATAGCAAGGTTGTCTATAGACAAGAGTCCATCGGTGGAGTGACATAGCTCATAGTCTCGAGACTCTCTCCCGCACTTCTCAAGGGTGTTCGTCTTGGCGTCATAGCATATAAATAGTCTTTTCGACGTCGATGATAGCTTGAACAAAACTTCGTCTGACCGAATATCTAGCATCTTCACTTTGCAATCAATTTTCTTTGGATGGGTTCCTTTGAGGTTGATCTTATGAATGTTGGCCCAGCCACCACGTCTATCCTCCATCTTCCAAATCTCCATGATTTGAGACGGGACATCGTAATCTACCATCCATAAGTTTCCGCGCCTTCCGGATAACGTGAAATAGCTAGACTTTTTGGATCCTTGGGTGTCAAGGGAGAAGCAAGGGGGTTTAGGGTTTATAGCTGAAAAAGTCTCGTCTTGTAGAGAGAAAGACACGATCTGAAAATCACTAGTGGTCCAATAGATATATCCATTCACGTGAACCTGAGAAGAGAGTTGTAAGAGATAGGGACATAGTCTACGCCGCAATCTCCAAGGGGATACTTTAAGACGACCATCTTCAACAATATCGATATTCAAGACCTCAAACTTAAGTTCATTGACTTTCTTCCAAACTGTGATGAGGCCACTTGGCAACCTTCTTGTACGGTTTTCATCTAAGTCATGAGGCCACTTGATGACTTTGTACTGCATCGTGGCGTCAACAAATCCAAAGGAGACGAGACAATCGCCAGGTTTATTGAAATTACAGCACCGAGAAAAGGTAGGGTTAGGTAAATTCTTCAACTCCTTGTTCAAGGGGTCACAAAGATGGATCCCACCTTCACAAACGAAGCATAAGAGCTGGTGGTGGGAACTTAACATTCTGATGGAACTTTTATGTGTTCTATAATCTTCCGTGAACTCGCCGATGGGGAGGCCATTGGCCTTTGGCCTTCTATGTGTACTAAAATCTTCCGTGAACTTGTGGATGAGGCCATTGGCCTTGTTGGTCACATAGAATTTGTATCTTAGTTTATAGAGGTTGCTCAGCTCATTACTGAATGCCGTGAGAGTAAAAAGGGAATCACGTGAACGGCTGTGGTGGAGGCGGAGGAAACAAGGATCAGAGAGGAGAGACCTAAATTGCTTTGAGACTAACCTAAATCGGGCTAGGGATTTGCCTGGAACTCGGGACATGATCTCCATAACAACGTCACTAGGCAGAGAAACAGAGTTCATGTTTGTTTGTTCGACAAGCTCTTGATCTAGTTTTGATGCTCAAGCGTGTTCAACAAGCTCTTGATTTCGTTTTGGTGCTCTCTTTATATACCGTTTGGGAGATAATATAATAAAGAAATTCGCTAGAATGGAATGAAACGTTTTTCAATATTAATATAATTCCTAAATAGAGAAGGAAACTGTTTTATCACCCAAAAAAAAAGAGGAAATCTATATTAACTTTTTTGAAATTACAATAATAGTAATATATAGTCTATTAGTACTAAGAATTTTGTAAAAAGGAAAAACAAGATATATATGGAAATAAAAGAAAACCTAGGCCATAAATGTTTGGAAGATTTTAGGAGGTTTTTAAGATTATAGATTTTAGTGGTTTTTGGATTGTGTAAAAATAAAATAAAATAAAAACAAATGGAAATTGAAAAAAAAAATCGTAGAGAAAATTCTCAAAATTCAATTGAAATGATATTTTGGATTTTGTTAAGATATTAGTAAAAACTCGTAAAGTAAATTCTCAAGATCCAAAACCTAAATGTTTTCATTGTCTTTTTTTGTTCCAGGTCCGGCCCGCCACACATTTCTAAAAAACATGTGGTATTGGGCCTCCAGAAATTTTAAACTTTTTAGAATCAAAATAAAGCCTCAAAAATATTTGTTATTGCAAATAATAGGCCCCATTCTTCTGAAATTTTCTGATATAGTCTCAATTTTTAAATTTTATCTATTTGTTTTTGCAAAAATAGGTCCCATTTTTTTAAAATTTTAAGATTTGGTCTCAAGTTTTAATTTCTTCTATAAAACCCATCAAAAAAAATTTGTTTTGTATTGGGCCACATAGTTCTAGGGGCGGCGTTTGAGGTGTGCAAGAGGAGCAAATGTGCCGGCCCCAATTTTTTATGGGTAAATTTAAGGGCCCAAATTTTTTTTTTAGTATGAAAAAAAATATATTTTTTTAAGCTTTAAGATATTTTTAGCATGAAAAAGGCCCAATTTTTTTATTTAGTATGAAAAAGGCCAATTTTTAAGAAAAAATTAACATAAAAAAGGGCCAATTTTTTAGATTTGTACAGGGACTCCAAATTTATTGAGCCGGCTCTGATAGTTCACAAGGCGGTACTGTTTTGTTCCTGTACGGTTCTTCTTTCATCCCAAGGTAGAAACAAAAACAGATCTCCTTTTATATTCCTTTTAAGGATTGCATCAAATCATGTCTTTGAGAAAGCAAGAACCAACAAAGAATTTTGGTAATATCTCTCGTTTTTTGTTTTGATTTTTGGGGCTTGATGGGTTGTTCGTCTGAAATTCTAAGGTTCAGCCTCGTGAAAATGTGGCACGTACTACTGGTGAACGTAGGATGCGTCGGAGACCTGCAACTTCTGGACCTAGCTTCTATACATCCAATGTTCAAGATTTGTGTTTTGACAACTTCTGTTTCTCTTTTTCCTTGTTTTATGTCAGATTCTATAAAAAAATGTGTGTTTTTAGTTACATCAGAAGCTGCATGTCTAAACTCGAAACCATTTATTCAAGAATAGTCCATAACTTTTTTTGTTTCATTTGTCATGTATCTTGCTGTGAATGTAGTTTAAGATTAGAAAGGTCTTGGAGTTAAGTGATTGGCCTTAGAATAATTCTTTGGGTATATGTGAAGCATAAAACATCAGTGGGAGTGAAGATGAAGATGAAGCTGGTGGATCCCAATCCTGAGCATCAAAGAAGAAAGAGAAGAAGCGACAAGAGCGGGAAGCACAAAGACAAGTGACCAACAATCTCTATATGTTTTTGTCTATATATGATTCTAAGTTCTAAGTTAGTGTTGTTCTTATTACTCTTAGCCATACGTAAGCTACTAAATGAGTGCTAATCAAGAATGTTTGTTTGATTTCAATGGAGTAATTAAGTGTGACTGATGATGCTTTTATGTTGTTTATGTATTCATGTCTCTTTAATTAACTTTGTTTTACTCTGTTTTTATTTTACTCAAATGAATCATATTCATATCTCTTTAACTCAAACACCAAATGAATCATATGTGTTGTAACCAAACGAATTATATTCATATCTCTTTAACTTAAACACAAATTTCTTATACTTGATCTTTTTTCATAAACCAATTTCATACATTTAAACTAATATAATAATCAAAAATTTAATTCTTACACTACAAGAATAATAGGTTTTTATAGCAGTATAACATAACGTTTGTGGGCTAAATGCTATGATTATGAAACCACTTTATTAAAGATAGCGTTTGTGTATTTTTAAACGCTATGATATATTGTAATATTAAAAAATTTGGTCACGTTTTTTCTAAAACGCTTATTAATAGCAGACCCCTAATTTTAAACGTTATGATATGATTAGGCGGTAATAATTAAGAACCCGCGATACTTAGAAAATTTTTGGCTCTTCAGATCAAAAGAACAAAAATCCCCAAATTTCTTGACCTAAAATTTCTCCCTCTCGATTTTGGCTCGATTTTCGCCAAACCATTCATCAATCAGACTCGAGCCTCACAAATCTCAGTCACATGCCCTAAAATCTTCTCGTCTCCCACACAAATCTTCTCGTCTCCCACACAAATCTTCTCGTCGTCTCCCACTGTGAAAGCTTAATCGTCTCCCAGAGAAATCTCGTATCGATCTGAAATTCTTCTCGTTTCCAGCTTCAATCTCGTGTCTGTAACCAAATACACTTCAATCCAGCTTCCTCTTTCGCTTGTGGTGGTGTCTCGCTCGATTTACACAAATCTCGACTCTGTAACAAAATACTTCAAATCCAGCTTCCTCTTTCGCTTGTTTTGGTGTTCTTGCCCGATTTGTACCAGGTATCTCACTTGTTCTCTATTTTTGTTGTCGATATCAGATCTCGTCATTCTGTTGTTGTGGCTTAACTGGAATTGTTCTGTTGTTGATTGTGTATACACCTTTTTCGGAGCTGTTGTTCCGATGGATAAAGCTTGGGTTTGGTTACCAAGGTAATTTCTGTCCCTCGATTTTTTTTACTATACTTCTTTGATTTCCTTGTGATAAAGCTTGAGTCTGAGATTTCTTTTTTGATTTCTTTGATTGCTAACAGGAATAGCCTTGAGTATGAGGAAGGAGCAACTAAGTTTGTGCTTGATGCAGCAAGTTGTTTGGGTAATGTATTAGCTATGTTATGTCCTTGCGTTGATTGCCGGAATGTGGTTCATCAGTCAAATGAGACAGTGTTGGAGCATCTAGTGATTAGAGGGATGGATCTTAAGTACAAGAGAAGCAAATGTTGGAGTAAACACGGGGAGATAAGTGATAAGACAACAAATGTTCATGCGTCTGAAAATGAGGCTTATGACTTGTTTAGGACAGCTTTTATGGAAAGCGAGGGCAAGCAATCATCTCAGCAGAATAATGTAGAAGAGTCTGAAACAGTAGAGAGTAAAGAAGAAGGGGAGTTTAGGAAGAAGTTAGAGGATGCAGAAACTCCATTGTACTCTACATGTATGAACTACACAAAGGTTTCTGCAATCATGGGACTGTACATGATAAATGTCAAGAGTGGTATGTCAGAGAATTTTTTTGATCAGCTTCTGACACTAGTGCATGATATGCTACCTGGAGACAATGTGCTGCCTAAGTCTACAGATGAGATGAAGAAGTTTCTGAAGATTTTTTGTTTTGGTTATGATTCTATTCATGTTTGCAGAAATGATTGTATCCTTTATCGGAATCAATATGAGGAGTTGGTGAGCTGCCCAAGATGTAGTGAATCAAGATGGGAAAAGGACAAGCATACAGGTGAGGAGAAGAAAGGTATTCCAACAAAGGTGCTAAGGTATTTTCCGATAAAAGACAGATTTAGGAGGATGTTTAGATCAAAAAGGTTGGCTGAGGACTTGTGTTGGCACTCCACTAATGCTAGTCAAGATGGTACAATGCGGCATCCAGTAGACTCTTTGACATGGGTTCAAGTAAATGATAAATGGCCAGAGTTTGCAGCAGAGGCAAGAAACCTTAGACTAGGTATTTCTACTGATGGGATGAATCCTTTCTCCATCCAAAACACCAAGTACAGCACATGGCCAGTGCTGCTAGTCAATTACAATATGGCTCCAACTGAGTGTATGAAAGCTGAGAACATAATGTTGACAATGTTGATACCTGGACCAACCGCACCAAGCAACAACATTGATGTATATCTACAACCTCTGATAGATGACCTAAAAGACTTGTGGAATGAAGGTATGGTAGTTTATGACTCATTTAAGAAGGAGAGTTTCACTCTAAGAGCTATGCTTCTATGGAGTATTACTGACTATCCAGCATTAGGTACATTAGCAGGATGTAAGGTGAAGGGGAAGCAAGCTTGTAATGTTTGTGGGAAGGATACACCTCACAAATGGTTAAAGTTCAGTCGCAAGCATGTTTATATGGGAAACAGAAGGCATTTGAGGCCTGATCATCCTTACAGGCGTAGGAAAGTGTGGTTTGACAATACAGTTGAGCTTGGTACTGCTAACAGGATTCAAAGTGGAGCAGAAATCTATGAGTGCCTTAGAGATTTTAGGAATGAATTTGGTAGACCTTTAGAAAAGAAAGGCAAGAGAAAGAGGATGAAAGCAGATGATGATGATGATGGTGTGATTGCAGCTGAAGAGTATGAAGAAGATGATGATCAATGGCGGTGGAAAAAAATGTCAATCTTCTTTCAGTTGGCTTACTGGAAGGTTAGAATAATCATTACTATCATCAGTTTTAATTTAAACTAATCTTTATTATCTGTTATTGAGTGTCTAACAATAACTTGTAATAATTTTTGTAGGATTTGCCTGTAAGGCATAATATTGATGTAATGCACGTGGAAAAAAATGTTTCTGATGCACTGCTATCAATTCTGATGCATAATGGGAAATCCAAGGATGGTTTAAAAGCAAGAAAAGACTTAGAGGACATTGGTATTCGTAGCAACTTACACACACAGAAGCGTGGGAAGAGAACTTACTTGCCTCCAGCTGCGTATTGGCTTTCTAAGGAGGAAAAATGGAAATTTTGCAGAAGATTATCCAAATTCAGAGGACCAGATGGATATTGTGCCAACATATCCAATTGTGTGTCAGTAGATCCTCCCAACATTGGTAGTATGAAGTCACATGACCACCATGTTATGCTGCAAAATTTGTTTCCTGTGGCATTGAGAGGTTTACTGCCTAGAGGACCTCGTATTGCAGTGAGTCGTATCTGCAATTTCTTCAATAGATTGTGCCAACGTGTAATTGATCCAGAGAAGCTTGTTACATTAGAATCAGAGGTTATAGAAACAATGTGCCAGTTGGAGAGATACTTTCCACCATCACTTTTTGACATTATGTTTCACCTGCCAATACATCTAGCAAGAGAAGCACGCTTGGGTGGCCCTGTACACTTCAGATGGATGTATCCATTTGAGAGGTAATATTAATGGTCTTACTATAGTTATACAATAAACTATTTGTATGATTTCTCTTATAGTTACTCATAGTAAGTTTTGTTATTGCCATTAGGTACATGAAGACACTTAAGGCATATGTGAAGAATTTTGCAAGGCCAGAAGCTTGTATGGCTGAGGGCTACTTGGCTGGTGAATGCATTGCATTCTGTTTGGAGTTCCTCCAGAAATCTGTTCCAGTACAAGAAACTCTTAATCGTAATGAAGATCTTGAAGCAGATCAACAAATTCTTGAAGGCAGACCATTACATAAAGTTACAGAAAAGACTCTTACAGATAAAGAACGAGACATAGCTCATCAGTATATTCTCATGAATACAGCAGTCATGGAACCATACATTGAGTAAGTGCAAAGCTAATACAGATTTATGTTTAAAAGCTTGATGATTAAAGTGTAACAAAGAATAACTTTATTGAAAACAGGTTGCATTTGGAAGAACTGCAAGCTACAGATGTAAGATGTGCAAAAAATGAAACACTCTTGTGGAAATATCACACAGAAAGGTTCCCACAATGGATCAAAGATAAGGTTAGAAGAATGTCAATTGTGTAGTGTTTTTTAATTTCATGTCATTGACATTATGTTTCTCTGTTTCATGTTAGATACCAAGTAACTCAAAACATCATTCTAGTAGACTGAGATGGCTTGCATTTGGACCAAGACATATTGCTCAAACTTACAAGGGGTATATAATTAATGGTCAGCGGTTCCACATTGATGATGTCAAGAGGAAAACCCAGAATAGTGGAGTAACTTATGAAGCATTTTCTATGTGTAGATCAAGTGCTAAAGATACTAGACAAATGGCAGATATAGTATCATTTTATGGAGTGATAAAGGAGATCTTGATGCTGGACTACCACATGTTCCAGATTCCAGTTTTTAGGTGTATTTGGGCTAACAAAGGGAATGGAGTGAAAGAGGAGGATGGTTTCACACTTGTCAATCTCCATATGAACCAGTCAGCATACTTAAATGATCCTTTCATTTTGGCATCGCATGCTAAACAAGTTTTTTACTCTAGAGAAGATGACAGCTCACCTTGGTATGTTTGTATGAAGGCGCCACCAAGAGGGTACCATGAGCTAGAAACAGTAGAGGAGATTATTTCTGGACCATTATCAGTTCAGCCATTTGAAGATTTAGGAGATCAATCATCTGACGACGAGAGTTTTTCTGTTAGGTTTGATTGTGAAGGTGTTATAGTAGAGGACTAATTAAAACTTTGTTTTTGTTTCAGGTAATCAAAAACAATGAACCAAGTTACTGCAATCCGTCGAAGTAAGCGCCAGGCAGGCCTTGATGTCACTCCTGTAGTGTCATTGAAGAAGAAGAAGAGAAACAAGAAGTCTATCATTGAAGAGAATGAAAGAGACAATGAAGAAGAGAGAATAGAAGTGGCTACTGAAGGAGATGATGGTGTAGAGGAAGAAGATATTAATGGAGAAGAAGATATTGAAGAACAAGAGAATGGAGCAGAAGATAATGAAGAACAAGATAATGGCCAGTCTCAAGAGAATGAAAGAGAGAATGAAGTGGAAGATCCAATCCCTCCTTCCACAGCAGGTGCCTCTGAAACCCAGACAAACCAGTCAGACAACAAAAAGAGGAAGTCAAGAGGTCCAACTAGAATGCGTAAAGTGGCAAAGAATCTTGAGGATAAGGTAGAAGTGGAGTTTAATGCTCTTGGTGAGCATGTTGGTAAGGGATCAGTGACACTCTCCTCTTTCCTTGGTCCTCTAGTGAGAGAGCATGTGCCTGTACTGCTAGATGACTGGAGACAGCTTGATCAAAGGACAAAAGACGTTATGTGGGAAGAAATTCAGGTTATTTTTCACCTTTGCTTGAATAAAAGTTATATGAGAGTGTTGTTTGTGTCTTAACTTGGCAATGTTTGACAGGGGAGGTTCAATTTAAAAGAGGATTGGCAGAAAGAAGCAGTATTTAAGCAAATGGGTGGTCTGTGGAGGGCTGCCAAATCCAAGCTTGTTACCAAAGTGAGATCTACTAAAAGCAAAGTTGCTCTACAGCAACTGAAGCCTAGCAACGTCCAATGTACATCAGCCTGGAACAGTTGGGTTAAGAACAAATGCACAACAGCTTTTAAGGTTATTGTGATAACTCCTTTGATTAATTTCTTTAAAATAGTTATATTCATCTGACTCTTTTTGTCTATAGGAACGAAGTGAGAAATACAGGCAACTGAAGAAGGGTCAAATTCCTCATACTACAAGCCGCAAAGGAATGACTCGCTTAGCTGATGAGATGGTATGTATTTTGTTTTGCATTGGGTACTTTTATTAGTAATTTACTCATGAGATGGTATATGTGCATGAACTTGTAGAAAAAAAACAGTTCTGATCCTAGAAAAGTTACTAGAAGTAAGGTGTGGATAGCAGGACATACACATTCTGATGGGAGACCTGTGAGGGAAGAGTTTGCAGAAACTATTGTAAGTAGCACTTAAAATCTTTTTCAATTGTTATTCAGGTTACTTTAAAGATTGTTTCTACATATTGTGATATAAAATTTGATGTCAGGAAATGATCAAGACCATTGATAGTGAAATGGACTCCACCACATCCACGGATAATGTTAGGGAAGATGCTGTGAGTCAGGTACTAGGAAAAGACAGACCAGGAAGAGTAGGGGGATGGGCAGAGGAGCAACTGTTACTAAGTTAGGATTCTTACAGACAAGAGACTCTCATGTCAAGAATCTTGAAGCTTCTCAAGCAGAATTGCAAAGTAAGCTTGAAAGTTTGCAGAATCTGGTTAGTAACTTAGCAAGTAAAAAGGTAAACCTTTTGGCACTCATTGTTTCACAATGCCAACTTATATAAGTTTTGGTTAATTAAGTGTTTTTTTGGTCATTGCAGAGACAGACTGATGATGTTTCCATGTCTGACTTAAGCAATGTTAGCATAGGAGGAGTTAGGTGCCAGCTTCTTGATTGGTGTTCAAATGTTGAGGTTGTTGTTGGTGAAGGAGAATTCTGCTCCAGTGAACACACATATAAGATTGGTAGAATACCATTGGGTCGCAATGCAGCTGTTGTACTTGTGAAGTCCACAACAGTTATACATGCATCTGTTTGGAGACCTACTCCAACCATTTTCACACTTAATGAAGCTGTTGGACATAAAATTGCATGGCCACTTGACAAGATTATATTGGATGAGGATATTAACTTGTTCCAACCTACTAAGTCTGTCGAATCAGAGCAGGTAAATTACAACTACTATTGAGTTCCTCTTAAATTCATATTGGTTAGATTACTAATATAGATATATGTTTGCATGATTCATTAGCCAACAGATGAATCACTAGGAAGAATTAAAATCTTTCAGTATTGGAGTGGAGATGATGATTTGATTGGTGAGGGTATGTTGTTGTCAACTGACCATAATGAATTGGTGGATGGTAGACCTCTGGGACATGGTGCTGCAGTTGTTAAGGTCCTGGAGGTGGTTAAACCTGATGCTTATCTGTGGAGACCAAATCCTCCAATATCATTGATGAGTGATGCACTAAATGAGACCATCGCATGGCCTATTGATAGAATATACAACTCCTTGATGTACCTGCAAATAATGAATCAACCAGAAAATCACCTCAAGTAAGTTTCTCTGCAACTAGTTTTTAATTTAAATGGTATGAATACTTAAACTTGGAAATCTTAGGGTAGTCACATGTTGTATTGGATTGTGTTGATGTTGCTATGATGTTAGTTGATAAATTGATGAGAGTAAAGAACACAAAGGTGTTTAGGAAGAATTATAATTAGACTCTCATAAGAATAATTGTACAAGATACATTCTCTTATATAGAGATGAGATTTCCTAATCTAAGATAAATATAAATGTAAATAATATATTTAGAGATAATGTTAAACTTCCTAAACTTAAGATATGACAACTTATAGATCCTTCTTGATCTTCATGATTTCCATAATCTTGGACGATCATCTCGACCGTCGATCTCGGTCGATCTCCGGTTCTCCCAATACCCCCCGGCAAGCTCATACGTGGTAACACGTGTGAGATTGGACAAGTCTTCAGAATAGCGGCTTTATACCCGGCCGTCGGGTCATCATCGACGTTTATACCCGATCGTAGGGTTCAAAGCGGCTACAATACCCAGCCGTTAGGTCATCGACGTTTATACCCGATCGTAGGGTTCAAAGCGGCTACAAAACCCAGCCGTTGGGTCATCGACGTTTATACCCGATCGTAGGGTTCAAAGCGGCTACAAAACCCAGCCGTTGGGTCATCGACGTTTATACCCGATCGTAGGGTTCAAGTAATAGAAAATAACTCCCGCGATTGCGAGGTTCGGATGTAGCTCGCGTGATTGCGAGGTTCGGATGTAGCTCGCGATGGCGAGACTAAAAAAAACAACTCACGAGGGCGAGAAGTTTAGTCAAAAGGAGAGGTCAAACTCGCGAGGGCGAGAAAAACATCATTGTTCCCAAAACTGATTTTTTCTTTTTCTTTGCGGAAGCTAACATAACGGATCCAAAATCCACAGAAAGGATCTTGGCTCTGCTACCATGATAAATTGATGAGAGTAAAGAACACAAAGGTGTTTAGGAAGAATTATAATTAGACTCTCATAAGAATAATTGTACAAGATACATTCTCTTATATAGAGATGAGATTTCCTAATCTAAGATAAATATAAATGTAAATAATATATTTAGAGATAATGTTAAACTTCCTAAACTTAAGATATGACAACTTCTAGATCCTTCTTGATCTTCATGATTTCCATAATCTTGGACGATCATCTCGACCGTCGATCTCGGTCGATCTCCGGTTCTCTCAATATTAGTCTGATGTAATTCTTTTTATAATGTTTGATTTTAGAGTGCAACTACTCCCAATTCTACTACTCCCAGCACTGCTAGTAGCAAAGGTGCTAAGCAGAAGTGTTTTCTATTAGATATTGATAACACTGGGCAGAGAGTTGCAATAGGTCGGGTGTCTTCAACTGATCCAGCAGAGAAGGTCCATCACGTCCCTTTAGGTGCCAACGCTAGCAAGGTCTGGGTAGAGGTTTCCAAGGTTGAGGGTGCACGAGTGTGGAGAGCAAATTCTGAAGTTAAATTCATTGCTGATGCAGTAGGAACCACTGTGGCTTGGCCTAATGACAAGATTATATTCATGTGATTTGAGTTTTAGTACTTTTGAACTAAGTGTTTAAAAATGTAAAACTTATGTTTGACTCTTTTGGAACAAATAATTAATGAAGTATTTGATAAAATAAACCCAGATTTTAATATTTTTATATCGATTCAAATTATATAAAACAGAAATATAAAAAAATTAATATAATGCTATTATAAATTAATAATTAACATAACATTGCCTAAAACGTTGTTAATAATATTATTCATAACAACATAACTACGCTATTATATAATATTTAATTGCATTTACGAAAGCGCTATTGTATATAACAGTTACATAGCATTACGAAAAAGCGCTATCTAAAGTGTCTGACCTATTATGACGGGCACAGAAATAGCGCTTGTCAAAACGCTATAGTATCGTTAGATAGCGTTATTCGGGTGCTACGAAAAGCCTTTTTTCTTGTAGTGAATTAAGAACACCACTTTAGAGTCCACCATTGGACAATGCCAAAATTAAAAACCCTAACACAACCTCTTAACTATAAAATTTTCAAAAGTAATCTATACTAGTATTTTTGCAACACTTTGGTGACGGGTGGGTAAAAATGCTCTCGGATTATTTGGATATCCGACCCGTTTCAAAAAATCCTTCACAAAAAATTTGTTGGGTCGGGTTATATTTAACCCAACTCATACACCGTATATTTCATATTTAATAATTTAGATTTTTAGAAGATTTGATTAAGATTTAGAATTATGATTCTCCTATCATCTTTGTTTGATTTGTTTTTAATTGTTTTGAATCATCATATAATACATAAAGTAAAAAAAAAAATCAATATTTTTTCTGCATATACTGTGATTCGAAATTTAAAAAACGGACATATATTATCTAATTGACGAAAATGTGTGTTCAACGTTCTACATCGAATAAAATATTTAGACAATGATTCAGAATCATATCATAAATATGATCAACATTAATAAAATAAATGAGTTTTTTGGCCAGACGGGTTTGGCGGGACGGGTTTTTGAATCAACAATAATAAAAAGATTAAAATATCATTAATCCGCCGCTTCAATACGGATTAAATCTTTATTTTAATACCACCAATATTAGACATATTAAATCAGTCTCATTTAGAAAAGAATGTATAAAACCAAAAATTGTCCCGTGGTATAATGTTACTTAATAACAATATTTATAAAATTTTAAAATATCATTAACATGCCGCTTTAATACATATTAATTCTTCAGTTTATTAAAATATAAATGTCTTAGAGAATGATATGATTTGTAAACTTTTATATATAATAAATAATCATTAAATTTATAATAAAAACAAATCACGGGATAGGTTAAGAAATTACGGAACGGGTTATATTTCGGAAAGGATTTATATGGCGGCCGAATTTGAATCAATATTTATATACCTCTTTAATACGGGTTAAATCCTCAGTTTATTAATAATTGTCTCGTGGACTCGTGGTATACCGTTACTTAATAACAATTGTAAACTATAATATAAATAAATATGTTATAAGGAGATACAATTTACAAAATATTTTTATACTAACTTTAAAATTAAATCATCCCGCGGTGTACCGCGGGTTAAAATCTAGTATTAAATCAAATCATAAGAGTTAATATTAAGAACCCATCAAGATACATGACAAATGAACGTTAGGTAATGTTGATGAATATTATTACTTTGAATAAACGTTTTTCTAAATGGTAAACATTTTGAGTAATAAAAGTAAAACATTACTTATCCTAAAAATTGGTCACCAATTATAGCCTTAATTATAATCTCATATACCTATCGTGTAACTGTGTTGGTCTCTAAAAATTTCAAATATTTTATCCTACCGATTTGTCATTCAGAGTTTAAAATTCGGTTGCATCACATATGTACATTATCTAATCTTATGAGTTAATCATTAGACCATATTACTAAAAAAAAAAAAATCATCAAAATCAGGAGTTACATTATAAAAAGCAACGAACAAATCTACGTGAAAAATACACACAATAGAATAAGAAGAGAATTAGATAAAATAACACAAAGTTCAAAATGCAACACACTGGTCAATGTACAAAAAGGAATAAAATGATATCAGAAATTTTCCGTTGATTATTTGAAAGTAGAAAAAGAAAATGAACAATGGAAAGACAGATGCGAGATTTGATAGATCTTCAATTGTTGAAGACTCTGCAGTTTGTCCTGATCTCTCCAGAATCTCCCGTAAGAACTCCTATTTCACCCATTTTCTGCATTGCTTCGACAAATTTCTCTCTGAAGAATCTATCACTTGATGCAAACGTTGACACAAACCCCTTGGTTAATGAATCGAGACCCAAGTTTTGATCAATTCTAAGGATTCCTCTTTGATTTAATATCTGTCTATAGATTGCATTGTCTACTCTAAATGGGCTCGTTTGGTCCAAGAACACTGATGGGTCATTTGGGCCACTACATGTTTTGTTTAACTTAGCTTTTAGTCTGGGATCCATTGCAGGATCCTTAAGCCTATCCTGAAAAAGACTGCAATGTGCGACACCAACGGTGTGACCACCACCAATAAGTGTAACCATGTCCATCAGAGTCATACCTTTAGCATTAAATGCTTTGATTGATGCAGCCACGGAAATTGTTGGTCCGGGCAAGTTAACATCACTGGGGTTTGATCTTAATCCATCACGTCTTCCTAATCGTACTGTGAAGCGTGCACCATCAGCTAATGCAATGGAGTCTCTTGTGGCTAGAGTTACAATGTCTGCGCATGAGACTGTTTTTGGGCAAGCAATCTCGAGCTCTTTCTTAGCCTCATCAATGATCTCGAAGCCTCTCACGCTTGCATTTGGTCCTGCGCTTTTCTCTGATGGCCTTTCGGATGTTGAGTCGATCAAGAGGGAAGCATCACAACCCTACACAATCATTCAAAATATTGCTTGATCAGTATAATTATCTATTAGCTAGTTTATGATACATCATACATACATATACACACACACAAAGCAAGGAGAAGCTTACGTTGACAAAACAATCATGAAACTGCATGCGAAGCAATGCTGCAGTAACGTTTCGGTTAAGCAACACATGTTTGGAAACAACTCGAGCCACGATAGATTCAGCGAGAGGGCATGTAACGACGTAAAACCTATGTCGGAGCTGCGCCAAAACCGAGGGAACAAGGAAACAGAAAATGAAAAACGAAGCTGTGATGGCCCTCATTTCTAAGTTTTCTCCTTCCCTCTCTTGTTAAAACTTAGAAATATTTGTGGATTGTGTTTATTTTTAAGTTTTGGTGATGAAATGGTTAGTGCCCGTGAATTGCATATTTATACGTAAATATGGGGACAAGATATTGTTACATTTCGAAGACGTGCAGAGGGTAAAGGTATCAAACACTAGCAAGGGATGATTTAAAAAATTATATCGTGTATAATAGTGTTGTTCATCAATGTGGTATAGAAAAATATTATAAGATCGTTGTCAAAAGATTGATGATGATATGCAAATATTTTGTGATATTATTCTTTTTTTGGATCCGTTTCATTTTATCATCTTTTTGTTCTCTCATTTAAATTTGTAATATGTAAAAGATGAGAATTTTTTTTTGCAAGGATTGATTCTTGCTGTACAAGAAACCAAAAACAATATAGAAAACGAAAGGTTTTATTTAAAGAAATAAGAAAACTAGGAAGAGCTAATAAAGAACCGATGAACTTTTATGGAAAATAAGTTTCACATGTTCATTTTTCTTAGCTAAATAACCTATCCGGACATTGCCTGCTATAAATATTTTAAATATATCTGTTAAAAAAAAATCAAAATAGAGTATTTATAACTTTTATCTTTTTGGTTTATAAATATTTATGATATTATTTAAAATATTAAATTAAACTGTTTTTGAATGTTCCAATTTAAAATATTTTAAATTTTTTATTGTAGTATATAAAATTCTGAATTTCAAAAATAAAATTATATGATCATAACTCATGTCAAATAGTTATAAGGATCATACCTCATGTCATCATAAATATTTATAATAAGCAACAGGTTAAATATTATTTGATATTTAACCTGTTGCCTATTATAAATATTTTAAAATATAAATTAGAGTATTTATAATTTTTAAATTTTTGATCTATTAAGTATTGATGATATTCTTTGAAAATATTAAATAAAACTATTTTTCAATGTTCCAAATTAAAATATTTAAAATTTTATTGTAGTATATAAAATTATATATTTCAAAAAAAAATATGAAATTGAATATAAATACTCAAATTCGGACTCGTTAGAATTTTTGTTGAATTTATTAGTGTTTAAAAGAAATATATTACTCAAGTCTGAATTTTTGATCCGTTACATTTTTTCCTTCATAGATTGAACAATTTATATTCGTTTTTAAAAATTCAAATCATGGCATATGCAGAAAAAAAATTACTTTTTATTATTATATAGATGATATGATGATTTATTTGTTTCACAAAATTAGAATCATATAAAGATGAGAGTTGAAGTACTATATAATGATTAATAACAAATTAATAAGGTAAGTTAGATATCAAATCTTATATATTCATTTTGATTGGTCATTTGTTTTACAATTAATAATGTATTTTCGTTTTATAATTAAATTAAATTAATTAAATTGCATAAAATAGTATTTGACTTGTTTATCCTTAATTAGATGAATTAATTTACTCTTTGAAATTTTAACTCTAATGACATTCTTAAGTAAATTCTTACAAAGGGGAAGGTTATTAAGGAGGGGTTATTGGTTCAAGGATTTATGAGGAATTAGAAATCCAAACAAAAATCATTTGTTATTCAATCATTGATTTTAAAATCTTAATTAAAATCATGTGTTATTGGTTCTATAATTTATAAATACTAGTTAAAATCCTATGTTATTCATTTAGTCTTTTGTTTGTTGATTTGAAAATCCAAATTATGTTTTAAATGGATTTGAATGGAATTGAAATAGCAAAATAGAAGGATTCAAATCCATGGGTAAACACATGTTATTTCAAAATCTATATATCTTGATTTCATAATTAATAGAAAATTTCAAATTCTATATGGATTTACAAATTAATAAACCAATAACACACCCTAAAGGATAATTATAAATTGTACTCCCCAAATAATAGTATAGGATTACGGCGTTTTACAAATGTTAATTACTGCTAATAATTAATACAAGACAATATGATTCTCAATTACCAGTTGCTTCTCTGGTGATTTTATTAGTATAAAAGAAATTTTCACGTTTGTGTTGAAAAAAAGATTTGCTCTCACCGTTTGGCAAAATGAGATTTGCTTCTCACGTTTTGACATTTAAGCCAATTTATGACGAAAATGCCCCTAAGGAGTTAAACCAAACGGCACAGTTACTTTGCGGTTTAGTTTCTTTTGATTTTATTTACGGTTTAGTTTCTTTTGGTTTTGAATTAAAAACAAAAAACAAAATTTTCAAGAAAACGAAGAAGAAGAACGACAGAGAGACGGAGAGATTCGAGAGAGAAGTAGAAATAAGTTCTGAATTCATTCATCCATCTTCGTTTTCGACATCCCCGTTCGAATTATCCGCTACTTGATTTGAGGCACCGCATTGAACTCCAAAAACCGGCGAAGAGAAAGTTGCAGGTTTTCCGGCGAAGTGGAACTGAGAAACTTCCGGCGAGATAGCAACCTTCGAGATGGCTGGGAAAAAACCAAACGACGAAGTAGATACTCAGGTGGAAGATTAATGACGGCTGTAAATTTAGGGTTGCAGAAGTAGATACTCAGGTGGAAGATGACTGCACAATTACAATTATACCCTTCAGCGAATTTCTTCTGTGTACGTATATACAATTTACGGTGTACGTAGCATTGATTATGTGGACGTGTTAATATTGTACGTTAATTACGTACATGTGAAGTAGTATACGTACATGTGTCGAATAATCAACTTTAATTACGTAAAATCAACTTTAATTACGTAAACCAATGATGTTTTATAAATCACGTACACGTTTCTAATAATCAACTGAATTTTTATGCTAGCTCCACAGTAAGTTGAGTGTCACCAACATTCCTGACATATCTTATCCCATATTTCTCAACAAAAAAATCAGTCCACTTGTTGTAATGTAATTTTCGCCATTACCTTTACTATTGTTCATAGTCGTCATCTTTATCGTCCTCTTTCTTCTCTTCGTCATCCTCATCTTCTTTCTTTTCATCCTCTTTATCGCCCTCTATTTTTTCTTCCTCATCTACTTCTTCATTGTTTCCACCTCTGACCCATGGTTAGTTTCATCAGCAAGGTTATTCATCATGCACACACTATTCACACTTTCCTTAACGGGTTAGAAAAAACGATACAATTTACACTTAGATCGCTACTATGAATAAAAAGAATGTTCCAATCTCACTTGTTTGTGATAGTTTTACTTCTCTCTTGGCAAGACCCTACACATGGTGGTAATAACACCATTCTCTCTGTCATGACCACTACCTCGTTTCTCACGTATACAGTATTACATGTTTACGTACATAGTCTCCAATGGATGTACTTGTGTACGTTAACTTTCCTAATATGCATGTGTATGCGCCTATTTACGCTAGTACATTGTCTCAACAATGATATTTGTATCGTCCTTAACATACATAGTCATCATGATAATTCATATTAGTCCTAAGCATTAAGATATTCGGTTTGGTTTCCATGGGACTCATTTGGTACCGGGTTTTTAGAGTATAGGGATTTCCCGCTAAAAATTGTCTTTCTATATTGTACTATTTTACTTCTTTCTTATCAGTTAGACATTGGTTAAATTGTCGAAGAAAAGAAAAAAATCATCATCGAGTCTCTTCGGCTTAGTGCTTAGCATTGTAGAAAAACAATTATACACTTCGTAAGACTCATTCACATTCACTAAACTGTACTTTGATTCAAGTAATATCCCCTTTGATGATCCTCCAATACCAAACCATTACCATGCACTTCACCTCTACCATGTCCATATGTATTCGTGTAGGTCAAATATTCACCTTCATATAATGCCTCGTCTACACAGTAATTAGTGTACTTACAATCTTCCAAATCATGTCTTATCTCCCAGTTAGGACTAAAAGATTGTTGAATGTCACCATCTTTTTAAAATCATCGATGCTTTTTCTATCACATACATGTTCAGTAGTGTACGTACACGTTTCTAGTATATGATATGAATTTCCCTATTAGTTTCATAGTCGGATGGTGTTACCATTTTCCCCGACATGTCCTATTGAATATTTATCAATAACAAAATCACTCCACTTGTTATAATCGCAATCTTCATTAGACATTCTTCCCATCCACTTGATCCGTCATTGTCCTCGTCATCTTCATCGACGTTTTCGTCGTCCTCCTCATCCCCATCCTCCTCTTTTTCGTCATTTTATCATTCTTTTCAACATCTTTATTGTCATCTACTTCTTCTTTCTCGTCTACGTTCTTATTGTTTTTTTCACATTTAGAGCCTCCGATATGGTTTTTGTTGTGTTTTCACCTCTAACCAAGGATTGGTTTCATCAATGTTGGCTTTCTATCATGCACACACTATTCACACCTTTCTCGAAGTGTTGGATAAAACGACACAAATATATTTACACTTGAATCTCCACTAAGAATAAAATAAAATGTATCTAACCTCATTTTTTCTTCCTCAACTAAAAAATCCATCGTCGCCCTGGTGATCATCATATCCATCACCATCTTCGGTGTCCTCCTCCTGTTCATCCTCATCTGTTTTATAGTCTTGTTCATCTACGGCCTCATTATTTGCATCCACATTTGAAGCCGCTACGATGGGATTTGGTGTCTTTGTACTCCCACACACACGGTCACTTTCAGCATCGTCACCATCAGTCCTAGGGATATTATTCCCGAGTGCCTTGACGGTTGTAATGAAAGAGACAAACAAGTTAACACTAGGATCCCCACCACGAATCAAAAAGAACGTATCCAGGCTCATTTGATTGTCAATGTAGACAGGAGGGCGTTTACTTTCTATTATCACTGACATCTTTCCCGGCATCCAGTAACTAATTATTGGATTGCATTCGGTAGACTTCAAACTGAAAACCTCGCATAATGTACGTACAAATTCCGTGTACGTCATGTTTTCCTTAACACGTACACGACGACCAAACCAGCCTTCCCATGGTTCAAATTTCCATTCTTCTTCTTTGCATCTCCACTCATCCACCATAGTAAATACGGGAATATCCATTACCCACCTGCATCATAAATTCAGCAGAACCCCATTAAATGCAAATGAAAGCATGATTATATCTACAAAAAACAAAAAGAATTCCCAACTACACACTTATATACATAAATCTATCCTCATTTAGCATTTTCAACTAAAAAATTGGAAATAAAAATATTCTGGGTTTTTATATAAAAACAATGTTGATTTCGAACACAATCAAGACCCTAGTGTGTTATAACAAAAAACTTCTTAACCAATTTCATTACTTACACGATCAATGCTTGTCTTGGCTCCAAACTTTGTAAATCAAGAAGATCAAAACTTCTCCAGCATCACATTCGTTCAGACTAATTCTCCAGCATCTCTTACAACTATTCACACATATAAACTAATATTAGAAAAAGTAATGATGAGTTTTGCATTAATTGTGACATGAGTCATGTCTAAACTTTTTGGGCATTAAATCCTGATGTCTCATTGTTTTTTAATGTTATTAATCCCCATTTTTCACTGTACAGCCGCAGAAATCAATTAAAAACGAAAATATATTGTCTAACCGGAACAGTGTACGAAACTGAACCGCATAACTGAACCGTACAGTGAACAGTACATCGTTACGCTGGCAGGGGTAAAATGGTCAGATTTTGGCTAAATTGTCAAAACTTGAAAATCAATTCTCACTTTGCCAAAACATGAAATTAAAAGATGGTCTTATGCCCTGGCCTGCAATTTACCTTTAGTATAAACTCGAATTTAATCCATTTGAGAAGATAATATATTTTTATTCTCGAAATATATGTAGTAACGTTTCTTGTATGTACACAATACAACTAGTCTACAACAAGAAAAAGAACAACAATACAATGGAAATGCTACAAAACCAAACCAAATTACACCCACAAAAACCAAAAAGAGTACAAAGTTACTACAAGCTTCGAATGGTGTCCACGCGATCAATCACATCGAGGGCTTTCATGCGATCAATGTCAAAATCGATGATGGGAACAGAAGAAGGTCTTCTGGTTGAGAAAGTATCCTTCTTATTTTTCATCATCTCGCCCATCATCGGGGAGTGGCTACTGCTTTTGCTTAGCCTGTGGTGCTTACAAAGCCGTGTTTTAGCCACCGTTTCAAACTCTTGGCTCTTGCTTATTCCTGGCGTCTTTCTCCGCTTGCTTACGTCTCTAAGCATCTCTTGATCCTCCGTAGTCAGCAACGGAGAACCCAGACTTGGGTTGTGCGAACCGCTGGAGAGTTGGATCGTTTTCTGGTTTGGTGATCTGATTGGAGACTTAACAGGAGATCTTAGGCCATAACCTGTAGTGGCCCTGACTTGGGTTACGAGATGATGAAGCCACACCACCAGGTCTAATATGTAAGCCTCGGTTTTTTCTTTATCTGCATGGTGAAGAGTATCTATCCTTAGTATGGTTTGACCTGCAGGTCTCTGGTTCGCCTCCGATCTGAAATTATTTAGCATAATCCAACATTCAGCAAGGAATGCAAAGAGAGAATAGCCTAAGAGTCAGCTTGTAATCAGGGCTTACCCGGAACTTGCCCATTCTCCAACCCATCCAAACCCATGATGCGCTCTGGTTGAGAAAAGAAAAGACAGAAGAATAAGTCTGGCTTACTTTAATAATTAAAACTAAAGGGGATTGATTTGACATGCTTTTGTTGAAAGAGAATTAAGACAGATAAAATGATCCATTGATTTAAGTGAGATCAGAGTTCTAATGATGACACGAAACCAAGATAAAGAAAAAGAAAACATCACAGAAGCTTACTTGGTAGTGTTTGTAGCAACAGGAACAAGCCACTGCAACGTTTTTTCCATTTCGGCTTTTATTTGAGGAACAGTGAGCTGGTGAAATCAGATCAGATATAGTGAGGTGAGCAGGCATACAAATAACATTTCAAGTAACAGTGGACGTGGTAAATTCATCTTGTCAGCACTTAAGCATTACGGGCAGTGTGAAACAGTATTAATACCTCTTCTTTAACCTGGAAGGACTGTATTCTGGAACGTAAAGCAGATTTTATGCTTGGGGGTAAGCCTTGGTACAAAGCATCTCTTGTGCTTGCAGGCATAGTGCTAGACCGGGATACCTACACATTAAAATGAGAAAATAACTAATTTAAATACATTCCACAAACCGACGTCGCTATGGGTCCAATCATATTGATATTACTAACAAGCGGGTAACCATTGGATAAGGGAAACATACAATTCAAAATCCCAGGCAACCAGAATTTGGACAACAGGTCAAACACGGAAACTAAAACTAAGTGACAAAAAAGGAATAATAACTTACAAGAGTATCAATTTGAGTAATGATGTTTGCGTAATGTAAGGCAAGACCAGCAGAGCCTAATTTTTTATGATTGATTGCTGAGTCATTTGCAGGCTTATCAAGATCTGCATATGAGGTAGAATGATCATGATTTGTAGGCATTTGTTACATTTTGGATACCGAAAAAAGGAATACACTAATTACTCAATCCTCCTGATAGCTGAAATAGACTAAAATGGTTTATCTAATAAGAGCCTCACCTGCACCACCAAAGGCTTCATGAATCTCCAAATGCAAAAAATGGACAACATCTACGAGTTTCTCCATCACCTAAGCATTATTAGTATTGTCAAGAATTTAGAGTGGAGTCCATATGTCCCCATAAACTTCACGAAAAAGGAAATCGTAATGATTTATCAGTTTGCAGCCCTTACCTCTTCCAAGATCCTAGACCAAAGAGATTTTTTCTTTAAGTTTCTTACATGCTTCTTCTGACTCTTTAATTCAGTTCTCAAGATAGCGAGGGTATCTCCTACACCTAGCAAAAATGGAAGAGAATTTAGAAGCAATAACCAACAAACAGAAGAAACTAGAGTGTAAAACAATATCATCCATTCCTAAAGATATTTCTATTTGGTACTTACCTCGTTGTGCTGTGCTTGGGTTCTCTTCTTCCTGGATCTTACGTTGGTAATCTTGTTCAAACCTATCCAGCGCATGGAGTTCATGATACAAGTCCTGAAAGCATAGCAGATAATCAGAGTAAGTCGCCATCAAGAGAGTCAAGCAGGACCAAATATCACCAATTGGCATGAAAATACATACAGCTGTAAAATGAACAAATGACATAAGCTGGTGCATTATGGTTTCTGCTTCCTGTTTCAAATGTTTCTGGGGTGTAAATTCAGAGCCCAACCTAAATCATAACACAGAACTAATGAAAGGTCAGATACTTTCCAAAAAGAATACACGCGTTGTGTGACCAAAGTAACAGGATCTTGTTGGAACCTGTCAAAAAAGCGATCCAGGTTGTGGTATTGAGGATCCTTGCAACGATTCCCAAAACGCACCACTTCTCCAGAAAAAATCCTCAACTCTTCCCTGTTTACAATAAACAATGTTAACTGTCACTTAAACTCCAAACTACAAATAGAAAACAGCATCAACACAGAACATCGTCACATACTGTTGTTACCTTTTATCAGCAGCAGCTATCCTCAACAGTTCATCCATATCTTTCGATATTAAATTTTGAACACCTTCTGAAGGTAACACTCCCTCTTTTAAATGAGTAATACTATCTTTCGAAAGAGAATGCATAAGATTAGCACCTTTAACAATAGTATTAGCAACTTCAAACGACAAGATTGATATCTTATTCCCTTTAACCGTCGTCGCAGAAGAAAATCCGCCACTAAGATTCAAATTCGTCATGCTACTCCCTAATGTATCCAACACATCCACAGCTTTACCAAGTCCCATAGTACCAGCTCTACCCAAAAGAGAGCTTACTTCCGAAACCTATAAACAGAAACACACCTTAGTATAACAAAATTGACTGAGAAACTAAACCCTATAGGAAACAATTTCTTTACCTTAGCTACAGCAGCTTGTCTAGACTTAGTGGATCTAGATTTCTGAGATAAAACCCTTGATAACCGAGGAATCCCATCCTCGATATTTTGAGGATGAGATCCACCAGAGACTATAGGAAAAGAAAACGATTCCGAAGTATGCTTATAATTAGTATCCACATTCTCCCTAACAGGAGAAGGATCAGCAACATCTTTCTCTCCACCACCTTCACCAGAAAACTGAAAATTCACTTCAGAGCCATTATTGTTATTGAGATGACCATTATGAACATGTGCAAAGCTTCCACCAGGAGCATTATTTACAGATGAACTCCTCGAACAAAGCCCACCCATCACAACAACAAGTTACCAAATTTGTTTATCCAAATTAAACTCTCTCGAAACTCTCCATAAGCGAAAAAAAACTCAACGGAGAAACTTGAAAAACTCTGATCTCGAATTTAACTCTTCTACGAAATTCAAATCAGTAGCTTTAGTGAAGAGTCGAGATTGTGAAAACTCTGATCTCGAATTTAACTCTTCTACGAAATTCAAATCAGTAGCTTCAATGAAGAGTCGAGATTGTGAAAGACCTAAGAGTCAGAAACTCGGATCTGGGAATCAGATTGAAGTCAGATTCTTCTTCTTATTCGCTGCTTGAGCTGGTTCTTGAGCTAAGCTGTAGAGAGAAGTGACAAGTTCTGACCTGAAGAATCGTGAAGATGTCTACAAGGAAAAGAGAAGAAGAAACGCGACTCGAGAAAGAGAGAGAGAGAAGAGAAAGAGAGATTAATTGAATTTTTTGGGTCTGTTGAGAGTTGGAGAGTGTCAGATGGTGAAGTTAGCCAAAAAAATTCAACCCCCAAAGGCCTTTTCTCGTTTTACCCATTTTTACACTCTTCAAAACTCATCCCATTACACATTTTTTTTTAAAAGAATTTACTAACAAGTTGCAATATATTTGAATTATCAAATACTATTACTCCATAATTAGAATTATTTTAGATCGTTAAAAAAAATATTTACATATTTAAATTTATGTTTATATTATTTTTTAAGTGAATTTCATTGAAATTTTTTCAATGAGAATAACTTGGAGAAAAACAGATCAGCGATAGAGAATTCATCCATTTCAAAAAATGTGAGGTGTCGTCATCGAATTATCATTACATGTGTCAGTGTATAATTTCATAACTTGTTGTTGTGAAAATTCATTTTATGGGTTTTCATGACTCGAATCGAGAGTAAATATTGCTTTTTTGTGATTTTTAAATTGTTTTTTTTTGTTTTTAATTATTTTAATTTAATATTATTTAGACGAAAAGAAAAAAATATGCTTTTATAAAAAAGTACAAGATAAGTTTTTTTTTCTTAAATATTCCAAATAGTAATTTAAGTTGTATCAAGTAGTTAATTTTAAATATTTTACCATTTTGTTCTTTTTGTTGTGTGAATGAAAAAAGTCTTTGGTAAATATTATTGTAGATCCCTGAAATAGAAAAAGAGAAGAAAAATCAGTCAACATGTGTATGCATATCTAGATTTGAAAATGAAAGTTGACTTTTTACCAAATAAAGGACGACAGAATCTAAAGTAGGCTTCAAATTACAATGTTTTACCAAATTACCTATGTGTGGCAATGTCATAATAGCTTTATAGCAATGGTCAAAGGTAGGAGGAAGCTTGAAAGGAAAAATAATTTGTTGATATCATATAGAAAAATAATTGTTATCATCATTTAGTATTTTATTAAATAAATGGAATGCGATGGCCCATAGCTTATTTATTACATAAAAGATAAAGCTATGAATGATTTGGAACTTCAAATGGTATGATCATTTCTTTTTGGATTGTAAATTTGTATTACTCATTACTCAAAAGAAAAACAAAATTACAAGAGACACTTTTATGTGAATCATATAGAGTTGATGGGTCGAGAATTCGAACACATAAGCTCATCACAAACCTCGATTTGAATAAATATGATAGCTTATTCTTAGAATTTTTCACTAAACTCTTATGAATGATAGTAATAATTTTTTAAAAAAATGTTTTCTGTTTGTACTTTTTTTTTTATTTTTTTTTTTATTATAGTATATATAAAAAGAAGTCTTAAGATTTCAATAGTAGTAGTTAGTTATAAAAAAAAACAGAAATTGCTTTCAAAAGTAGTTTTCATAAACATGATCCTAAACCAGTATCAATGATGAGCAAAGTGAAATTATTTCTGATCTACGTATTTAACTGCTAATTTAATGATAATATTGCCTCTTTTTTGGACCAATTCCACGTCAACAAGTTCACATTGGTCAATTTTTTTTTGATAAACCCTATCGGCTGATCCGGTCAGCCCCGGTAGAAACGTACCGAAGTGCTTCAGAGTGTACTACTCCCCGAAGGGCCATCACACTGTCTGTCCCGAGTTTGGAATGCTTTCGACTAATGTCAGGGGGTAGCCAGATCGTCTGTTACTGGACTACCAGATAAACTGTTTGGGCCTTTTTAGCCCAAACCCAGACTTCCTTTTTTTTTGTTTTCAGCGTCGATAGAACCTCATTGGTCAAATTTTCATCAGTTTGATTTATATTCTTCCGTCTCCATCGCAATTCATCATGAATATTTTGATTCCACATTTCTTTTTCTTTCTTTTTTTTGCTTCAAAGTTTTTGGTCAAATGATTCCAAATTTCAATTTATAATTTTTGTAATGTTACGAAAGTCAAGAAATACTGCGAAGGATAAAAACATGCGTAAAATCATTCGTAATATATTATTTTGTGTGGAGCCCACCGTCACTATGCAGCATAGTAATTTACTTTTTCTACCTCTATATAAACGAACGAAATCGTTCGTTGTAAATCACAATTCGCATTACTTCAATTATAAGAGAAGTAACAAACATCTCTCTCTCTCGTCTCTTTACTATTCAGTATCCGATCCTTCTGCGGGTATAAAATTTATTTCTTATTTATTATTTATATTCACCTATAAATAAAGTAATTATTTATAACATGTAACTAATTCTTTCGCCTCCACAGTCTTAATACAAAGAACATAAAAAGGCACCTGACTTATTTATTCTACGCGTTCAAAAATTTATAGTGATTAGACATATATATGTTTGTTGAAAAATTAGTGGGTGACTAATAATTATGAGACTGTATACTATAAATTAACATAATCTATGGGTGTTGGAGTTTGATGATCAAACAAAATGAGATAAACCAACTTTGACAAATAAATATCTTCGCGAGGATCGAATTTTATTTACGGCTAATGATGGTAATTTGGATTCACTTCGTTGAATGTGACGCAGTTTTTATGATTATAATTTTTTATTTTAACCTTTTTTTTTTTTTAAAACCTTTTTCTGGATTTGATGTCTCTAGAATTAAGAGATGTTTAGTTTTTTTTTTTCTTTTTCATTTTAATTTATTAATTTATTAAATTTGTACAAATTGCTTAATTCCGTCGACAAAATTTATTAAAATTTTTACAAAAAAAGTTATACATATAACCAAATAAACACAAATGACTTGTTGAGTTAACAAATGTGGGAGCTTTTGATTTACTTTTCTTCCCACGACGAGTTTCTCTCATACTCCTATGGCACGACGTACACGCAACAATATTGGAACAAAATAGAGATCTCAACCCCGAGATCACATTTATAGTATATGCAATTTTCCCTTGAAGGTCTAAATTCTAAAACCATTCCACAACTTTGAATATGCATTATTTTATCAAAACAAAACAAAAACTCTGAATATGCGTATATAATTTATTTCAGATAAATAGTTATTCCCTTTGCAGTGTTCCTATACAATTATAACGTATGCAATAAGTAAATTAAAACAAACCTAGACATTACTAATCACAATACAACAATTTTTTATGATCCAAGCATAGAGCCTTCACTGATCCTAGTGGAAGCCGGTCCAGACGATGTGATCCCCATTGTCTGAAACGACCGTGTAGCAGACGAAGAGGATGATCGAGTCGGACCTGAAGCAACCAACATAGATGCACGGCTTGTGCTCATACTGTTCCCTGAAAACGATACTTCGGTTATGGTCTTTGGACATGGCGGGTTCTTTATCTCTGTGATTCCTTCTAGCATTTGAACCACTTTCCCCATTGTCGGCCTCTGCAATGGCTGCTCTTGTATGCACCAGAAGCTTGTCTTAACCATTCTCATCACTTGTTCCATATCAACAGTTTGATCTTCGCCTAAACGTGTGTCTAGGATCGCCTCGGTGTTGCCCTTTTCAAACTCCTCGAATGCCCAGATCGAGAATTTCTTGTGGTTCGTTTTCTCCGAGACATCAAAGTTCCTTTTTCCGCTGACTAGCTCTAGTAGAACCATTCCATAGCTATAGACATCCGATTTTGAGGTTATGGGAAGATTTGCGAGCCATTCAGGAGCTAAATAGCCTCTTGTTCCTCTAACGCTGCTCATGTTGTATCTGTTGTCTTTTGGGTTCAAGAGTTTGGCGAGTCCAAAGTCCGAGACTTTGGCAGCGTAATTGTCATCCACGAGAATGTTCTCGGGTTTAATGTCGCAGTGGACAATGCAGTCGCGGCACTCCTCGTGGAGGTAAGTTATTCCCTTTGCCGTCCCAAGCGCAATGTTAAACCGATACTCCCAAGTCAAGAACTTTCCTGAATCAGTAGTAAAAAGGAAGTTATCGAGAGATCCATTTCTCATGAACTCATAGACAAGAAGCCTGTGTCTTCCCTGGGAGCAAAACCCGATCAGTCTGACCAGATTCAGATGGTGTGTACTGCTGATGGTAGCAACCTCCATCCTAAACTGCTTCTCTCCTTGCTCTATTCCTTCGAGTTGCTTCACTGCAACCACGGTTCTATTTGTGAGCACCCCTCTATACACAGTTCCAAACCCTCCAGCGCCAAGCTTCTCTTTGAAACTTTTGGTGCAACGCTGCAGCTCCTTATAGGTAAACTGCACAGGTGCACCAGAAGCGTACTCAAGCAAAGTGTAGTGAGACGATAAAGTTCCAAACCGAGGATTATTTCTACAGCAACACCACCAGAGACCTACCTCTACTGCAACCAAACCAAGAAGCCCAGCCATTACAGCAACTGCGACAATCCACAAATGCACTTTCGAGTTGTTACTGTCAACTTTTGTTGCAATCAAAGGTGGGTTAGAAACCACTGGAGCACACACTTTAACATAAGAAGTACTCGGAACCGATGGCCTCTGATACCCGGTAAAGAAGGAACCGGGTTGTTTTTGCCAACAATTGCCTGACCCATCAGACATCGAGACAGAAGCAAGACAAGTAACGCTACTAAGACAATTAGCTCGACAAGGCGAACTACCCGCAAAGAAAATTTCCGAGTTTGGATCGTTTTCGTAAGTAAATAACCTTGTGTGAGGCAAATCAAGCATGGTTGTGTTGCCAGAGCAATCACTTAGCTCCACTTTTCTTCTGCATCCCTTTCTTCTATCATTCACATTAACAAAATCAAAGTTACCAGACGGACACGAGCAAATCGGATTAGTATCGTTGTAACTACAAATCCCAAAGTTCCCACAATATCCATAAACAAGGCACTGATCAACAGCAGACCAATGAGCATTCACAGGTCCACTGTTTCTACTCGCAGAACTGTAAATTCTCAAATTTCCATCATCATCTAACTTCAAGAACCTAAACGTATCGCTATCACCGTAATCGCCACTGTAAACGGTGTCAACTCCGCCACGAAGATTCGAATCGAAGATCGACACAACTCCATTAGTCCGTAATACTAAACCTAAGCTAGGAGACGTTAGATTCGAGCTAATCGAAGAATTGAGACCAAGATTCCAGTAAATCGTGCTAGTGTTCCACCTAAGAGTAAGATTCCCACTTCTCTCTAACTGAAACGAGTAAAGACCAGATCGGAGAATCTTACCGACGGTGAAATTCTGCGATTGGACGATTGTATCCGTTGGATTATCGAAGGAAGACCAAACCGGAACGCTTCGGTTGTTGCGGAGAACAAGTTCACCGGAATCTTCAATCGAACCGGAAGTAACACCGAGACGATCTGTACCGGAATCCCAGACTGTGGTTCCGGAGCCGTTGGTAAGACGGAGAGAGCCGGATTTGAGAAGTCGAAGAGATCCTTGCGAGTCAACGGTTCCCGCTGACCATATCGGAACGCTTCCGGCGAAAGAAACGGCGGCGAGGAATGAATTTGGTGAAGAACCTGGAACAAAGGAGACGGAGAAAGTTGAATTGGGAGACGGCCAATTCTGGTTGGAACCGGAGGCGAAAATAACAGAGCCGAGAGGTATGGTAGACAATGAGAAAGGGAAGTGAAGCAGAAGAAGAACAAGAGGAAGAAGTTTGAGAAATGGCTTCTTCTCCGCCATTGTTGCGATTGTGAAGCTTCTTCTTCTCTCTCGCTCCTCTGTTATCAATGAAGACTGAAATGACTTTTGTTTTTCTCTTTAATTAATTAATTACTCTCAGATAGTCTCCAAAGTTGACATTTCAAAATTAGACATCAACTAAAACAACAAGCAGTTTTATAAGAACGGCAAGAAGTTCTCAATACCCTACAAAAACGGCAGGTTGATTATAATGCGTGTGCCTCTGATTCAATCAGAGGATTCAAAGTTACAAGAACTTATCTCTCATGTGAAGCAAAAGCAGAGATCTTTCATAGAAGATGGTTCCTAAGATCGCATCAATGGCGTCTACTAGACCTCTCTGTTCAATTCCTTCTATCTTCCTCTCTTTCTCTCTTCTCTTCGTCGTCTCGCTTCTCTTCTTCTTCTCCAATTCCTTAATCTCTAACCCAAATCCGATAATTTCACACAATACACTCCAAAACGGCATCAATGTCTTTGTAGCTGAGCTTCCAAGATCCCTAAACTATGGTCTTCTCGAAAAATACTGGTCCTCTTCTTCTCCAGATTCACGCATACCCAGTGACCCAGATCACCCGACCCGTAAAACCCATTTACCCAAACCCGGTAAATACCCACCGTACCCAGAGAATCCGTTGATTAAGCAATACAGTGCCGAGTATTGGATCATGGGTGACCTCGAAACCTCACCGGAGAAACGAATTGGATCTTTTGCTAAAAGGGTTTTTAGTGAATCTGACGCTGATGTAGTCTTCGTGCCGTTCTTTGCGACGCTAAGTGCGGAGATGGAGCTTGGAAATGGAAAAGGTTCGTTTAGGAAGAAGAATGGTAACGAAGATTATCAGAGACAGAGACAAGTTCTTGATTTTGTCAAGAATACTGAAGCTTGGAAACGATCCAATGGTCGTGATCACGTTTTTGTTCTAACTGGTACTAAAAGTTTCTCTTTTTTATATGTGAAAGTTCATCTCTTTGTAACTTGTTTGGACTTAGTTTGACAAATCTGGATCTTATAGTTTATAGATTTGAGGAAGTTTGTCATGTGGGTGTGTCTAGATTTGGTGTAGAAGCTTATATAAGTGTGGATTGTGTGTCAGGTTAAGTTAAAATGTTGAAGCGTTCTTTGGCAGACCCAGTTGCAATGTGGCATGTTCGTGAGGAGATTGCTTTCTCGATTCTTCTTGTGGTGGATTTTGGAGGATGGTTCAGGCAAGATTCTAAGTCATCTAACGCGACTAGCTTGCCTGAGAGGATTGAGCATACTCAAGTTTCTGTCATTAAGGATGTGATAGTTCCATACACGCATCTGCTTCCTAGACTAGATTTGTCTCAGAACCAGAGACGTCATAGCCTTCTTTATTTCAAAGGGGCTAAGCACAGACATCGGGTAATCACTTTTACGAAACTCGCTTCTTTATTTCGAGTTTTTAGATTGCTTTATGCAGAGACTCTTTTGAGTGGTAATGGCTCATGAGGTATCCCTTATAGAGTGAATGTACTGGTGTTTTGGAAATTCTAGTGTTGCCCAATCTTGAAAGGACTTAGGCCTCTTGTGTTTGTTTGCTACGTGTGCGCATTCATGTGTAATTTTTCCTAATGAATCCATAACCTTTAGCATGTCAAACAAATTTCTTTTGGGAAAAAGTATATACATTTCATATGTAAATGCTAACGCAGAAATTGGCATTTGAAACAGTGGCAGCCTAATTTGAATTGATTAGTCTTCTGTAATCATAGCAAATGGTCTGCTCTCTACTAAGTTTTTTGGTATCAAGATCTCTTAAATAATTTGTATAATTTTAACTTGACAGGGAGGGTTAATTAGAGAAAAGCTATGGGACTTGCTGGTCGATGAACAAGGCGTTGTCATGGAAGAAGGTTTTCCTAATGCAACAGGAAGGGAACAATCGATAAAAGGAATGAGAAACTCAGAGTTCTGCTTACATCCAGCCGGTGACACTCCCACTTCATGCCGTCTCTTTGACGCCATTCAAAGCCTATGCATCCCTGTGATTGTCAGCGACACCATAGAGCTCCCGTTTGAGGGAATGATCGATTACTCAGAATTCTCGGTCTTTGTCCCTGTAAGTGATGCATTAACACCTAAATGGTTGGCTAATCATCTCAGAAGGTTCTCTGAAAGAGAGAAGGAAACATTCAGAAGTAGAATGGCAAAGGTTCAGACAGTATTTAGGTATGATAATGGTCAAGCCAATGGGATTGGACCGATCGAGCCCGATGGTGCAGTGAATCACATATGGAAAAAGGTTCAGCAGAAGGTGCCAATAGTGAAGGAAGCAGTGATTAGAGAGAGGAGAAAACCAGCAGGTGCTTCCGTTCCACTTCGATGTCAATGTATCTGAATTATTGCAACCAAATCCAAAGAAGAAAATGTTTTTCTTTCTTTTCTTTTGTCTTTCGTTTTTGAGTTTTTGTTACTGTCATTGTTATGGCCTTTGGCATTCCCGGGTTTAGCGAAAATATAAATCCAAAATTATATTTCCCATATACGTATTGTAAGAGGTTTCTAGTAAATGTATTATAAGTTTATAACTATTAACTGCCGAACCTTGCATGATTTTAAAATGCCTACATTTGTTATTTCTGTGTTCCAACTTCAACGTTTGCCTTGCCAGAAACGTCCATATCAAATACACCTTGTCGAGGTAAGTGCGAGACTGTGGCTTAGTACTTGAAACCATGATTTGCGGTCCATGCGGTTTGATCTAATGGTCATGTTATTAATTTGTTCGATTAAACTGATTGATTGTTATAGGAAAACCGAGCCATGTTTTGAAAAAACGCCCTTTTTGGTGGGATTTAGTCAAATCCATCTTTCTTGAAGTTTCGCGGGGGACGAGTGGACGACCACAGAGAAAAATCATGTGGTTTTTAAAAAGATTTACAGAAGCTGGAGGAATAGCAAGTTGAACCCATAGATCTATGATCTCCTGAAGCTCTTTTACCAATAGGTGGATTCAAGCTCTATAAGACCATATGCAAGGGGGGAACTTTTGAGTGTGTTCTTAGGATTTAAAAATAGGAAATAAGGTGAACAGTGGTAGAACAGTTCTAACTTATCCTGCAAACTGTTCTTCCTGAAGAACAGTTTTTATAATTTTAAGAACAGTTGTATCCACTATTCAACATTTTTATTATTTTAAAACCCTTAAGAACACACCAAGTGTTCCCCTCTTGCATATGCTCTAAGAGCTTATTGAGAAATAATCAAATAAAACGAACTTAGAAAATAGATAGCTCGTAGAGCTCTATTTTAGTGAAAACAAAAAGAGAAAGAAGGAAAAAACTTAAAACTGTCATTAAGAATGAAATGGTTTTAATTAAATTGTGATTACATAACATGCAACTCTCAAAATTAAGTTTTTCATTACACAACATGCTATTTATATGACAACACTTGCTGCAAATCTTTCACACATGAGCCTTTTTTGACAATTCATTAGTTGTTAGAACAATTAGTATTGGACTTGGGCTCTACTTTTCTTAATAAAAAGGGAAAACAACTGCTATATCTTTGAAGTTTGACATAGAATTATTGGCTTTTGTGGCTTGAGCTGGATACAAATAGTGTAACGATTTTTGTTTTTTTTTGTATATTAAAACGAAAATTTAGATATTGTTTAGAAATTTCCCTACTTACGTGACGAATGGGTTAGAACTAAAAAAGTGATATGAGTTGACGTTTACTTGGGAAAGAACTTCTGTATCTTTGAAGTGTGATGCGGTCATCAACCCAAGAACCAACCATGGAGAAGATTATGGGCGAGAAACAACAACCCAGGAGCAGCCAAGTGGGAATTTTAACCAAGTTTTACCCAAAACTTCGGGCCAAAGCCAATTCAGCCTACCCGAGAAGACCCCTCAGCCTTTTTCAGTCCAGACGAAGGCCAAGATCTATTCCTCCTGCCCAGAAATCACTTGGAATACATTCTCAGCTCAACTACCGACAACCACGAAGAAGAATCAGCCCAAACGGAGTTCACACGAAGGAGTTATTCAATTTTCAAACCAGATGATGCTCAGCTTGCCTTATTTGGAAGCTGACGGGTTTAATTACTTGCAAACCAAACTTTGGCGTCCAGGAGAATTTCTATTACAACTAGAGACTCCTAATATCACCTCAAGCTTAATTCTCAGCCCTTGGATCAAGTGGATTCAATCTTTCCTAATCATACACCAAGAGTTACCATATATGGACCCGAGAGCATTCAAAGCCCAACCCCAACGTCTATCTTCTGATTTGGTGCGACTTAAGGGAGTTATTAGAAGATTAATAAGCCATGGAATCATCCAGAAGCTGTCAAGATACAAGAGCCCACGAATTACTCCTTTTGGCCTAAGCATTCAAAGCCTAACGGCTATATTCTTTCAAGGCACATCTCCACTTGATTTCTTTGATTTATTTCGTGTATTGCTTTCCTATTTTGAGTCATTAGACTGTTGTACCAATCCTAGAGTCGAGCCTATATAAGCTCAAGTCATTTCTTTGTAAAAACCACCCTTGATCATATTAAAGTAATAAGAACATTTTCTTCTTGTCAAAGTTTGAGTCTTTGTCGTTTGTTCATTAGTCTTAAGTGAGTGAGTCTCTTAGGCCTATTTGAATCTGCGGATTAAGTTTGTTGATAAGTTCAACATCCTTGTTTCGTTCATTGATCGAGTGAGTCGATTAACCCATTGATTGAGCGAGTCAATCATACTATCTCCACATCGTTTCCATCCTTCCGCGGGATTAAGCTTGGAATCTCTTGATCATTGAGTGATCATAAGTTGGATTGGTTCCAATCTTATATCATTTGGTATCAGAGCTCAAAGCTCCTATCAACTTAGGTGAATTCGTTTCACTTATATCTTTTTCAATTTTCAGTTTTATTATTTGTTTCCTATAAATCAAAAATCAAATAAATTTTTGTTTCTTCCTTTTGTTCTAATTAATTTGCTTCAGCACCATTATAAACCAAAAAAAAAAAAAAATTGTTGTGTTTTGCTATTTATTTTGTTTTATCAAAAGAAAAGCCAAAAAAAAAATTATTTTGTTATTTTAATTAATTTCCGAAAATTATTGGTATAAACTCAGAAAAGAAAAATAAAAAGTTGATTTTTGTTTGTTCTGAATTTGATTTATCATAATTAAAAAGAAAAAGAAAATAAAAATATTCCCTTTTCATTGTTTCCTTATTTTTGCTATTTGCAAAATTCCTTTTTCTCCTTCAATTGATTACGTTTTTGATTCCTCTTCTTCTTTGTCTTGTGTTACGACTTACGAGATATTCCTAGGAGGAAAAGAGAGCCATGACGTCTTATTATATGGCAAAGGAAGACTTTTACTCTTATGAATCCGATTCAAGCCATGGAGGAGACCAAAACCTAGTTGGAGAAGATGGTGACTATGGAGTTCAACCATGGTATGGAGATGACTACGCCAGCTCTGAGTATGAGGAAGAACCAGGAGGTGAAGAGCATGAACCAGAACCACCAGACCGTTTCCCTACAAGCCAGCACCATACCAAGCCTCAAACCGCAACAACAACTTGGATTCAACCGAATCCTTATGTTTATGAAGATGAGTATGAACGTGAAGAAGATTCTTATGTAGGATACCAGTACCATTCTCCCAAGCGCAAAGAGAATTCTAGCCACCACGGAGTTGCGACATACCGAGTGCAAACTCGCACCACACCGGCCAGCCCAAAGAAGCGATCTAACAAGGTGTGTGATTACACATCTAATTCCTTAATCTTTACAGGAACTAGTAAAGACCCTGAGGTGTATTTGAGATGGGAGACCAACATGAAGCAGTGGTTGCGCTCAAACAACATACCTAAAGAAGAAAAGTTGTACTATGCCCTTAGTAAGCTTAAAGGAGATGCATACGAATGGTGGTTAAGAGAGGATGCTGCTACTTACTACACTACCAAAGCTGTTCTTGATTGGGGAACTCTCAAATCCAGAATGTATAGAGAGTTTACAAAGAAGTATCAGCCCCGTATTCGCACCACCAAGCCCTTATACATGGAAACGCCGAAGAAAGTGGTGACTACACCAAAACTGCAGCCTATCTTTCAGCCAATGAACGCACGAAGCCATGAGCCAAGGAGAGCGTCGTCAAGCACCCGGGGGACTCCAATAAAGGCTGACCAGTTCGTTCAAGTAAAAGAGGTTCAACCAGATTCAGCCGCAACACTCTTACATGAACCACAAGGCAAACCGGATCGAGGTAAGTCCTCTAACTCAGTTTTAAAAAATTCTAACTGCTATAAATGTCATAAGAGAGGACATTTTGCTGCCAATTGCCCTCCAAAACAAGTAGATAAAACGTCACAAAGTATCGATGAGATGTTTTCCAAATTAATTGATATGTTGACACGACGAATTAAAACTTCAAATTCTGTCATATCACACTTGTCTTTGCCAAAAGTTGTTGATGCAGGTTCAAGTCATACTATGGAGAAAACGGCTGTGTTGATAAGCCAAGAGACTACATGTTGTGATTTAGATTCACAAGCACCACATCAATCTGCCATTACGATTCAAGAGGACAAAACACCTACTCTAAAGCAAGAAACAAACTCCAATCTGATTGGAAATCAAGGTAAGTTTCTTGTACCTAAAGATTTCAAAAGACTAACTTGTTATAGGTGCAGAAAGAAAGGACACACAGCAAATTTATGTCCCACAATGAGAGATGAAGCAAAAACAGAACCGGTCACACCAAGTCTGAACCGTGAGCCACAAGTAAATGCCAAACCTATCACGGAATCTCTGACTGTAAGTCATAGTGATACTTTTCTTAAATTAGATAAGAACTTTGAATATGTGCTGCAATTACCTAAGTCCAATGTTGAACAAGAGTCTTTAGATGCTAAGGTGACACAAGAAATTGTTTCAATTCCGAGAAGTGAAAAGGAGCAATTTAAAAATTGCCAATTCGATTTACATGCTTCCATGACTGTTTTAACACACTTGTCTCTTGTCAAAAGTGTTGAAGTTATTACAGGTACAAAGGATGACAACAAAGGCGATACATTGAAAAGTAAGGAATTCATGGACCAAAACAAAAATCGTGAAGAGTACACGCCTTTACTTATCAAACGAGCTGCCAATGGGGATGAGAATTTCAATGAAACCATTCAGATCAAGGAGAAGCCACCCGATGAAAAACCACTTGAACCGATCCAAGGTAAGATTCTACACCCTCATATAATTCAATGGACTAACTTGACTTATCTATGTGTCGGAGATCAAGTTTTGAGGACAAAACTTCTTGAAGAGGGAGGGTATGATGCGGTCATCAACCCAAGAACCAACCATGGAGAAGATTATGGGCGAGAAACAACAACCCAGGAGCAGCCAAGTGGGAATTTTAACCAAGTTTTACCCAAAACTTCGGGCCAAAGCCAATTCAGCCTACCCGAGAAGACCCCTCAGCCTTTTTCAGTCCAGACGAAGGCCAAGATCTATTCCTCCTGCCCAGAAATCACTTGGAATACATTCTCAGCTCAACTACCGACAACCACGAAGAAGAATCAGCCCAAACGGAGTTCACACGAAGGAGTTATTCAATTTTCAAACCAGATGATGCTCAGCTTGCCTTATTTGGAAGCTGACGGGTTTAATTACTTGCAAACCAAACTTTGGCGTCCAGGAGAATTTCTATTACAACTAGAGACTCCTAATATCACCTCAAGCTTAATTCTCAGCCCTTGGATCAAGTGGATTCAATCTTTCCTAATCATACACCAAGAGTTACCATATATGGACCCGAGAGCATTCAAAGCCCAACCCCAACGTCTATCTTCTGATTTGGTGCGACTTAAGGGAGTTATTAGAAGATTAATAAGCCATGGAATCATCCAGAAGCTGTCAAGATACAAGAGCCCACGAATTACTCCTTTTGGCCTAAGCATTCAAAGCCTAACGGCTATATTCTTTCAAGGCACATCTCCACTTGATTTCTTTGATTTATTTCGTGTATTGCTTTCCTATTTTGAGTCATTAGACTGTTGTACCAATCCTAGAGTCGAGCCTATATAAGCTCAAGTCATTTCTTTGTAAAAACCACCCTTGATCATATTAAAGTAATAAGAACATTTTCTTCTTGTCAAAGTTTGAGTCTTTGTCGTTTGTTCATTAGTCTTAAGTGAGTGAGTCTCTTAGGCCTATTTGAATCTGCGGATTAAGTTTGTTGATAAGTTCAACATCCTTGTTTCGTTCATTGATCGAGTGAGTCGATTAACCCATTGATTGAGCGAGTCAATCATACTATCTCCACATCGTTTCCATCCTTCCGCGGGATTAAGCTTGGAATCTCTTGATCATTGAGTGATCATAAGTTGGATTGGTTCCAATCTTATATCAAAGTGACATAATAGAATTATGGGAAATTTGATTCTATAGCCAACAAAAAATTAATAATTAAGAAACTAACGCTTCAAAAAAAAGAAACTGATATTGTGTATACAGTATTTTATGTAATAAAGACAACTCTAGCCTCTGTTTGAAGTGCACGCGCCTCTCATTTCTCAACTTTGTTTGAAGTCCATGTCACCCTATTTCTCAACTTTGTCAGCCATCTTCACGCGCCTCTCATTTCCATCCTGACGGTGAGAAGGAGTTTCTAGTCTTTTCGGGTACCTCAGATGCTACGGACTTTTTTTTTTTTTTGGTCATCTGAAATTTTATTATTGAAGCTTGTTTTGGTACCAAGGTGAAATACAAATCCCAAACAAGGGAAGCTAAGCCGACGGACGAAAGAAAAGTCCTCGGAAACTAAGCCGGATGAAAACGTGAATTCCCCGGAAACTAAGCCCTATGAAAGGGAAACATGAACACATTACAAACAAGAAACTTTAAAACCGAAATCGAAAGAGATCGAAACCAAAACCTAAAGAAGCACACAAACTTAAACCCGAAGAAAAACACTTGACATAAGCACCAAAGAAGACCTTTTCTTTAGAAAATCCTGAGAATGCGATTTACCAATGCTGCCCGCGGCCAACCAGATGCTACGGACTTCATTTCCAACTTTGTGGTGCTATATATTTAATTCCACCTGCCAAAAGCGTCACTTTTGCAAATCACCCTAGAATTATTGTATATGGATTGAGCTGGAAAGACTTCCTTGTTTGCTGAGCTCCAAAAAAAAAAGGTCATGAACCAGTTTTTTCCCCTTAAAACTTTAAATAAACTGAACTCTAAACACCATTCAGGAACTTCAGTTGTTCAACAACAAAATTCTCAAAAGATTGCTCCATATAGTAATTTTAGATTTAAAATGTTTAAAACAAAAGTGAGAAACATATTATCATATTTGTCTTGTTCGAGAACAATAAAATTGAATTAATATAGACCATATAATAATCTTTATGCAAAACTGATGAAAAGTCATATAGCCATATCACATATGTGTTGACTAATCAATAACTATATAAAACATTCATTTTCTTCCGATTGATTGACCATTATATCCCAATGAAATGAGCAAACTACTAAACATCACCCACTAGAAATCTCACAACCTCTTCCTACTCTTCATTCTCATCCAAAAACAACAACACAAAAGCATGGTTCTCAAAATAATCTCCTCAGTTTTTCTCCTCTTCATCTTTGGTTTCTACTCTAAAATTGTCAAGTCGCAGTACTGCGGCTGTTCTCCGATCCTGTGCTGCAATAAGCGTGGGTATTGCGGTAGCACCGACGATTACTGTGGCTCCGGTTGTAAATCAGGTCCTTGCAGAAAAACTAGAGAGCCAGTTGACAGGATTGTGACACAAAAATTCTTTGACGGAATTATTAGCCAAGCCAGTAATAGCTGCGACGGAAAAAGATTTTACACCCGTGACTCTTTCCTTGAAGCTGCTATTACCAACTACTTGGACTTCAATATGTCTGTTACCAGGCTTGAGATCGCTACCATGTTTGCTCATTTCACCTACGCGACCCAACGTACGTAAGAACTAGTCATTTCCATAGGTGTTCTTTTTTTCTCTTTCCTTTTTTTTTCCGATATACCAAAAAATCGTTTACTCCGGTCCGAAATCATAATATTATTCAGAAAAACTTTATGTCTAGCCGTATTAAAAATTCATTTTAATATTTTCGAAAAATTAAATAAAATTTTGTTTTTATATGAATCTCAAATTGGTACCACTTATTATAGCTTGACAAAATTTTCCACATTTAGATTTCTGCTACATAGACGAGGTTAACGGGAGTTCACATGACTACTGCAACGAGACCAACAGGCAATATCCATGTGCACCGGGCAAGAACTACTATGGTCGTGGTCCGATCCAACTATCATGGAACTACAACTACGGACTATGTGGCCAGAGTCTCAGACTTGACCTCTTAGGCCACCCTGAGCTAGTGGTTAGCAACCCAACTGTGGCTTTCAGGACAAGTCTGTGGTTTTGGATGAAAAGCGTAAGGCCCGTAATGAACCAAGGATTTGGCGCCACCATTAAAGCCATCAATAGTCTGGAGTGGAACGGTGGGAATGCAAGTGCGGTCACGTCAAGGGTTGAGTACTATACAAACTATTGTAAACAGCTTGGTGTGGACCCTGGTACCACATTCTTTATCTTCTCCTTTGTTTTATGCTATTATTTTATTTTTGAAATACATCTTAAAAACAAAAAGTCAATAAAAATGAAAACCCTTTGACAAAAAAAAAAAAATCTTAAAAACAAAACTTTATTTTGATAAATATTACACTACTTATATTCATTTATCCAAACAACCTAACAATTAATTTTCTACTATTTATAATTTATATAACCAACTACACTTAAAAAATATTTTAAAATTAATTATAAAATTAGAAATATCTATATAATCTATACTAATTAATTGTATAGATATTTCAAATATTTTGTTAAGATTTAAAATTATGATTCTCTATCATTTTTGTTCGATTTTGTTTTTAAAATATTTTGAATCATCATATAATACATAAAGTTAATACAAGTCTATTGGTTCTGCATATATTGTACTTCAAATTTAAAAAAAACAGATACACATATTACTCAACTAATGAAAAGTGTGTGTTCAATGTCCCACATCGGTTAAAAGTTTTAGACAGTAATTGAGAGTCATATTATAAATAAGATCAAAGTGAGCATAAAGCTTAACTTGATAAGTATCCAAATTTAAAAGTTTATATGCAGTTTAATTCAATTTTTTAGTTGAACTGTTTAATTTACCATATATAGTAAATTTTAAACTTTTTAAACATTAGAATTATTATATTTAAACTTAACAAAAAGCTTAAAGTATTATGAATATTTAAACATATTAAAACTTTAAAATAATATGGGTAGGTTATATATATTGTGGGACGGGTTATATGGCGGGACGAGTTTAAGTTGACATTAATAAAAATTTAAAATATCATTAATCCGACGTTTTAGTTTGGGTTAAATCTTAATTTTCTTAAAATTGTTATGTACCGCGGATTAAATCCAAAAATATAAAATTTGTTAATGTTATTATAGAACGTCTTAACATTCTCACTAGAGCAAAAAATACAAAACTATTATCCTACTTTTGTTGATTTTTTCGTTGTTAATATATTCAAAAAATATTAAAGTTCTTTATTCTACAGAAAAAAATGGAAAAATTCCCAAAAAAACCCCAAGTAATTTTTATTTGGAAGTTTAATGTCCAATTCTTTTGCGTTGGTCTAAAAATACCTTAGTTAATTAATTATTGTCAATTAAATCGTAAACTTATTACTGATGGTCGTTTAAGTCATTCGACTTAACAGACGTTTAATCGGCTGACGGAATCCCTAAACCGGGTTTACTGGTTAAGAAAACGTGGTTAATTGGCCTAATTAAAAGACTATAATGCCCTCATTACTTTCCCCCAAATCGATATATGAATATGAGACAAAGAACCCTAGATCAAAACTTCCATTTTCACAACAATTAGAGAGATGTTGAGTCAATGTTCTGGGTCTGATGCCAATTCGGTGAGCAGAAGCTGGGGTCCTCTTTGCAACTGTGGTAGGGCGACAACGATTGTTAAAGCATGGACAAACGAGAATCCGGGAAGAAGATTCTCCATATGTGGTGTTCATGGGTTCTTCGATTGGGCTGATCAAGAGAAGCCATATGGTTGGCGAGAGGTGAGCTTATTAGAAGCAAGAGATGAGATTCGTCAGCATAAAGAGGAAATAAAGATGCTTAAAGAATCTGTGAAGACCAAGAATGATCAAGGTATCAGTGGTTCGACGAATTTGGAAAGTGGTTTAGGGAATAGATACGAACAAGAGAAGGCAAAGCTTGAAAGTGAAGTTATGGGTGCTAATGAGAGAGAGAAAATGCTTCGGCAGTTCATTGTGTTGTCTTGGGGATGCTTCATTGTTGTTATTGCCATGATACTTGCAATGGGGAAGTAGTTTTCGTTTTGTTTGTTGTTGTTGTTGTTTTCTGTTTTGTTGTTATTGTTGTGGTATGACAAGTTTGTAAGTCTTGTTTGAACTAATGGGAGTTTCAAAAAAAGTTAATCCAACATAAGAGCCAAAACGAGCCGTTTAGTCATAAGGATCCCACCAAAAACATACAAGGATCCCACCAAAACAAACATCATCCAACTTAAGCATCATCCTACATATCATATCATCCTACATAAGCCTAATCCTACATCAGAAAGATCCTAAAAGACATCAATAAGATCAGCCTATTTCTTGCCAGGCTGCCAAACATCAAACACTTTGTCAGTCCATGGGGACATAAAGAAAACAGGCGGTTTAGGAGCTTCATCTTTGCCAGCACCTTTGCCACGACCCTTGCCTTCACCATTCTTAGTTCCTGGAGGGCGTCCACGAGCACGTCCCCTACCACTTGGATTAGCTGCTGGAGCACTTGAATGCTGAGGTACTTGTGTGGACTGACTTTGAGAACCAGATGGTGTGGACTGGCTTTGAGCTTGCTGCCACCTCTTTGGAGCATTGTTAATGCTCCATGGATCATCATTATCCTATTAATAAGACATACCTTGATCAAATCTGAATAAGACATAACTCAAAAGAGGCAATACTCAAAATGTCAGATTACTTACAAGACATTTCCTTGGTCTGCCTCTTTTGCGTGGAGGAGCTGCTTGTACACTAGCATCTTTGCATGTTCCTTTATTATGCCTTGACTGCTTACAGTTTGAACAACTCACAGTGCCTCCTTCTCTTGTAGCCTTTGTAGGATTAGTTGCTGATTCACCTGGTTCCAGTATCCTAGCTCTGCACCAAGTACTTGGCTCTGTTTTCAGCAAATCCTCATGTGCAAGTGGATCATAGCTTTTCAAAGCTGCCATGTTATAAGTGTAAACACCTTCTGTTGAACTGTAAGCAATTTCCCAGAAGTATCTCTCATGACAATAGTCCCCATACACCTTCTTCCAATTAGCATAGATGTGCCTAGCACAATGTCTATGTTCTGCCTCAGGAAGTAAGTCAGCTATTGCATTGAGCAATCCCTTCTGCTTATCTGAGATCACAGTCAAACCACTACCTATTCCCAAATCCAAATCCTTCTTAAGTTTCTCAACAAACCAAGCCCATGAGTCATTGTCCTCCACTCTAACTACAGCCCAAGCAATAGGATAAATCCTATTATCTGCATCTCTCCCCACAGCTGCTAGAATCTCACCCTTCAATTCCCATTTCAAGAATGACCCATCTAATCCAATGATAGGCCGATAGGAACTCTTCCAAGTTTTTCTTAAAGCATCAAAACAGATGTAAAACTTGTCAAATCGTTGCTTACCAGACGCTTGAGGAATGGTCACAATCTCTGTCTTGGTATCCTTATTAGACCTCTGAAGTTCAGCCTCATAATCTCATAGCTTTGCTAATTGTTGCCTTTGTGTTTCTATCACCAAATCAAATGCCATTCGTCTTGCTTTCTGGCATATCCACTTAGAAACAGAGAGTGTATACCTCATCATTATCTCATCTTTGATGTCAGTCCACCTCAATCCAGGCCTTCTTCTTGCTTCATCTCTGAACATTCTAGCAATGACTTCCTGCTTCAACATCCTTGCTTTCCCGCTAATAGAATGGTGGTGTTCATCAACATAAGTCATGACTACCCATTTTGCTGGACGCTTATGTGCAGAGCAATAGATCTTCCAATTGCAATTCTCATGACTACATATAGCTGCCAGTTTTGTTGCACCCCATCTACAAAGCTTCACATCATAATTAGTCTTCAATACATACCTCAAGAGCTGATCCTTGAACTCGTCCCCACTGTTAAATTTCTGAGCTATCCAGAGGTAAGGAGGTTTATCCTTGGAGTAGTTCTTTCTTGATGATCTTCTTTCTGCTTGGTCATACGCATCCCATTTTTCATCTGTGTCCATGGCAGGATCCGGACGGTCTGCATCAAAACACTGTCTCTCAAATTCTTCTTCATCCTCTAACTGTTCACCCACTGTTTCTTCTTGATCTCTGTGAGTCTCTTCACCACCAGCTTCAGTAGCTGCTTATGTACCATTGTGAACTTCTGCAAAGAAAGCTTCAAACCTAGGATCATCGTGCACACGTTCTTCTACTGGATCTTCCCCTTCATCTGGTACACCTTGTGGCTCTGCATTTGTTTCTTGTGCAGCCTCGTCAACACATTCTTCATTCCCGTCTACAGAATCTGCACCATCATCACCTGCTACTTCTTCCTCGTCTTCTACATCAAGATAATATGTAGGTTCACAGACGCCGGAGTCAATGTATATGTCGACTTCACCACCAACCACAGCCTCACGACACTACTCCCTAATTCCACCATCTTTATCTGTCTTGATAACCCTTGCTGAACTTATGTCCTCATGCGGAAGCTTGTACCAAATCGCTTCGACTTCACCACTCACTCCCTTTTCTTTGCAAAAATCCTCGAAGATTGACCATGTCATCAGATCAGGATCCATCAACATGTCTTTATCCTCGAACCCTCCAATGTAATCGAACGACTGCTCCTTGATTGATACATCTCCTCGGTAGTGAATGTTGAGTTTCAAACACTCGAAATCACTACAAAATATGAAATTCACTTGTTAATCGTTGTAAACAAAGTAAAACAATATAGATCCAACCCAAACCCAGAAATTTTATGAAATCGGAGAACCCTAGAAATTCTAATCGACAGAGAAAAAATGCGAATCGACATACCTCATCTCTTCGATATACAATCCACTGACTCAACACAGATGCAACCAATCAAACGCTTACAATCATCGCCTCACTGAATTTCTTAGGAGATGAAACGAAGGAGAGAATCGAGAGAGTTAGAGAATTAGGGTTTCTAATTTTTAGGGTTTGTCGAAATCGATTTGGGGAAAAGTAATGAGGGTACTGTAGTCTTTTAATTAGGCCAATTAACCACGTTTTCTTAACCAGTAAACCCGGTTTAGGGATTCCGTCAGCCGATTAAACGTATGTTAAGTCGAATGACTTAAACGACCATCAATAATAAGTTTACGATTTAGTTGACAACAATTAATTAACTAAGGTATATTTAGACCAACGCAAAAGAATTGGGCATTAAACTTCCAAATAAAAATTACTTGGGGTTTTTTTTTGGGAATTTTCCCTAAAAAAATTTGTTAATATTTGTTATAGAAAGTTTTAACATTCTTAACAAAGCATGGCCCGTGGCACAACTGTAACGCACGAAATTACGACATGTTGCAATTAGTTGATTATATTTTCATACATGATTTAACATTTATCAGTTTTGTAACTTAAATATATTTATATTTTAATTATAATTTAATACATGGTTTAATATTTATCGGTTTTGTAACTTAAATATATCTATACTTTAATTAGTTGATTATATTTTAATACATGGCTCGAATAAGCTCCATGAGTTATGCGCACTAACAAAGTAGCCCGCCTTTACCGCAACAGTAAGAATCCCAAAATCGATCGAAGTAGATTGGGGGCAAGCTGGGGAAGAGCTATTTTTAGGTGTTGTAGGTACAATACTAATACTTCCAGAAGTGGGAAGAACAAACCGCAAATTTTGAAATAAGTTTCATAGAGTCAGGCCTGGAGAATCAATGTTGCAGATAGGAGAACTCATGTCAAATTAAAGACTGGTTCTTGAGAATGAGGAGTCAAGAAAATAAAGTTGAAGATTGAAGAAATTTCAGAACAGAGAGAAAGGCGAAAACAAATAAATTTATCCGGCGATAGAGTTAAGTACTGAGGTAACTGAAAAGGTAGAAGAAGAGGTTATCTTTTAACCGGTGGACGAGAAGAAAATTCCTTGGGAGTAGTGGAAAAGTGGAAAGTTTTCCCGTTTAAATAATAATAATTTAGAGTCATAAGAGTTAATGTGACATATGTCAAGACTCTCAATCAAGGATGTGATGGAGTAAATGAAAGAATGAGAGATCGTGTCGAGCAATCTTCGCCATTAAGTATTTAAATTCTCCGAACTTGAGCATCAACTCGAAGAACTTGGGGGCTAATTATTTGTGTCGGATCCTGAACTCTAGGTTTAGACCCCATTAAAAGATTGTCACATGTCAACCAGACAAAAGTCTACATGGAAATACCCGAACCAAAGTCTCGGAAAGGTGCTAAGCAATTACGCTGCCTGAGTGACGATCTATATTACGACAATCAATGCAAGGACATATAATCTAGGCATGTCAATCGGGCTAGCCCGGCCGGGCCCGGCCCGAAGCCCGCAAAACCCGTACATATTTGAGCCCGGCCCGGCCCGGCCCGTAAAAATTCCGAGCCTATATTTTAAAGCCCGGCCCGGCCCTAACAGGGCTACAGGGCTTTTTCGGGCTTTTTTGGGCTTTTCTTCCGACAACAAAAAAACAAACTTATAAGTTATAATATCTCTTAAAAAAAATCTATATATGAAACAAGTCAATCTAAATTTAAATAACCACTAACGCTAATTTAGTTTTTAAAAAAGAGAGTTAAAATCAAATAAATAATCCAAATAAATTGTTTAAACTTATACTAGATAAAATATAAAATCAAAATAATTCAAATTAGGTAGTAGAGCTAATATTTGCTTTTTTGATTTATAGTAATACACAACAAAAAAAACTATGTTTAGAGTTTTCAACTCTACCAAACAATTTTTTTACAACAAATCTTATAATTAAAGGAAAATATTAACAAAAAAAAGATCAAAATATTTTTTAAAGGGCTTTTCGGGCTAGCCCGAGCCCGGCCGGGCTAAGCCCAAAAAACCCTTTAGCCCGAACGGGCTTAGCCCGAAAGGCCCGATATTTTCTGGACATATATTTTTAAGCCCGAGCCCGCTGTTTTTCAGGGCTGGGCCGGGCTAGCCCGCGGGCTTTGGCCCTAATTGACATGTCTAATATAATCATATCAACGTCTCCCAAAGCTGCAGCCACAGCCCGTACAAACTTTGTAGCCCCTCTCTCATAAGCAGGATCAGCTCTTCATTGCAGAATAAAAGGGGAAAAAAAGAAGAAGTAAAGTCTCTGAAACCCCTACAGAAACCTAACCTATATAATTAAAGTCCTTACCTGCCAAGATGCACCCAATCCTTGTCCAACATTGAATGTTGATACCGTAATATAAACCTTTAATACCATAAGCAAGTAACTCAATATATATTCAGACCAGTAAACAAATAACTCATACTTATATAATATTCAATCAAAGCAATCTCAATAATTCAATATCAGATTATATAATTACACTAACTCAGTTATAGTAACATATTTGAGACAAATTAAACTTAAAACAAAAAGCATAGTAATCAATCAAACCATATAAAAGAAACTAGAAACATGGTACTAACCTGTCCTCGTATATAGTAACATAACCAACAAGACATAAACAGTAATGTACTAGATTAAGTGTTTTAAATCTCAATAATTCAATAGCAGACAAGATAAGTACAGTAATTCAACTTTAGTAGCATATTTAAAACAAATAAAACTGAAAACAAGATAACACTGTAATCAATCAAACTCATATACTAGAAACAAGAAATACGGTACTAACCTATCCTCATATATAGTAGCATACACAACAAGACATTCACAGTAATGTAATATAATCAAGAAAACATGGTAAACAATCAAACTCATGTAAGAGAAGATAGTACTAACCTGTCTTGTGATGATAAGAGCAAATGATTAGCTTTAAAGTCCCATTATTTCACTCAGCAACACTTGCAAAACAAAATTATAGAATGAGTATAAAATTATGCAAGAAAGTGAATCACTGGAAGTTTGACTAAACAAAATAACTTAATCGATCTAACAATAACAACAAGATTCAGACAACAAACAAGCTAGAATACAAATAAAAACTGAACTTTAAACCTGATAAATTAGCCAATCAAACAAAAGAGATAAACACAATCTCAGTAAGAAACAAAACTGGAAAAAGGACAAATACTAGAGTAAACAGATGGGACCAAACACAGAAAATAGTATGAGTTTTAGTGAACATGCAATTTAATCCTGTTACTGGTCCCCGCAATTCACTGATAAGTTCTTGTTTCTTTTTCAAAGTACTAAAAAATCAGACACAAGTTATGATGTCAGAAGAAACACAAGTGAACATGCAAGTAATGATGTCTGGTTCTTTTCAGGGTAAACACAAGTAAGGTATTGAATTAACAATCAAGAGAATATATATGACAATATCAAAACATAATTTCAGAGCAAGTAAAAACTCAATTTCTATCAGACAATAACGAAAAGAAGATCCAAATTACATAGCACAGATCCAAGTTTTTAAAGAAATTTTGTTCAAATACGCCTAAATCAAACCACAAAAACAATAATGTTATGAAATTGTTCTGAAATCGCAAATAACAGAGGCATGCAAAACAAGAATCGATTAGACTGACCTAGATTTGAGCTACCTATAACATCAGACTTGAGCTAGATTTGAACTACCTAGAACATCAGACGTGAGCTAGATTTGAAAGAAAGAGACCTAGAACAAATCCGAAAAAGAAGAAAAAATCAATTGAATAAAGGACATGCCTTCGATTTGAGCTCAAATCCGACAGATCTAAGGCGCAATTAGTGCCGGCGTCAGGTTCAGTTTCACGGCGACCTTCAACGGCGGCGACAGAGGGCTTAATCGCCGATTGGGAGAGTCAATTCGTCGGTCAAAGAGAGTTATGTCTGATAGAGTTCTGTCTTAGGGTTTTCGAGAAAGAGGGAAAACGCGTCTTTTGGCTTAAGTGTTTTTTGGGAATTCTGACTAAGTGTTTGGCGGAATTAGGGATTTTGGGTTCCCGCTCATTGAAATTCTATCTTAGCGTTTATGAAATGCTATCATATAACAACCATAATTACATAACATCTTCAATAGCAGTTTGGTAAACCGTGCTATTACGGTATGCTATCAATGAGGACTTTTTTTGTAGTGCAAACCAAAGAGATCGGAGGTCGTGGCCGAAGTGAAGAGAATTTGAGGCTGAGCAATAAGGGTTCAAAAGGATTCAAACAGAGTCGTTATAAAATTTATTATGGAATCAAAACGGACACATTTATGGATAGTTACTATATTGGTTAGCCAACCAATGCAAATAATTATGTATAAATATATGACCACTAGACCAAAAAGGGTACATCGAAATCTCGATAAAAAGCCAATATTATACTATTTTCTCTCGACATTTTGCATATATATTTTCATATTGTTTTCTATACATTTTGTGTCTTATATTTTGATATTGAGAGCTTTAAGCCCACGAATAATATAAATACTTGAGTGTGTGAATCCGATATCCACAGTCTTTGCCGTCAAGTTATGATCAGTTTATTCTGAATTACAACATGAATAACTTGATAAAGACTTTGACTGAGCTGCATGGAATGCTCAAAACTGTTGAACCAAATATCAGAAAGGATACTCCAAATGTCCTCATGGTGCAAGTGGGCAAAAAGTTTGAGAAATTTGGTAAGAACAAAGGAAAGGGTAAGATAAGCAGGATTGAGAATCCTACTAAGTCTGATCCTTCTTCTAAGTTCAAGCATGGTCCGTTTGGTAATGACAAACGCCATTATTGTAATGGCCCTGTGCATTGGAAGAGAAACTGCGATAAATTCCTGGAAGATCTAAAGAAGAAGAAGACTTTTAAGACTTATTCTCCAGGTATTTATGTTATAGAAGTAAATGTTGCTACTTCTAGTTCTTTTTTTTTTTTTTTTTTTGATATATCCGATCGGCTGATCCGGTCAGCCCTGGGGGGAACGCACCGAAGTGCTACCATGTGGACTCGTCGCCAACACCTAGGTGTTGGACTACCACACTGCCTAACCCCAAGTTTGGAATGCTTTCCGACTAATGCCCGGGGGTATCCAGTTAGCCTGATTCCGGATACCATGTGAATTGCTTGAGCCAAGGCCCAAGCCCAGACTTCCCACACAAATGTGATTTTTGTTTCCAGGGTGGATCGAACTTGGGTTAGTTCCTTCGAACTTTTCCCCAATTCTCACTTACCACTAGACCACAGCCGTGTGGGCTAGTTCTACTTCTTGGAAATTAGATAGAAGTTGTGGTGCTCATATTTGTATAAATATGCAGAGCCTAAGCAATAGTAGAGCTTTGGAGATAGGACATGTGGACCTACGAGTGGGAAATGGAGCAAGAGTTGTTGCGTTAGATGTGGGAACATGTCATTTGTCTTGACCTTCTGGCATATTTTTAGAACTTATAAGTGCTACTACGAAATATTATTTCTATTTCCTATTTGGATTTGGAAGAACTTCATTTTTCGATTAAAGATAGATATTGTTCATTTGATCGTGGTGATATTGTTATGGTAGCGGTCTATAAGAAAATGGACTTTATATTCTGAACCAAAGTGTGCATGTCTATAACATCAGTACCAAAAGATTTAAGTCAAACGACTCAAACCCTACTTTTCTTTGGCATTGTCGTTTAGGCCACATAAATGAGAAACGCATTCAAAAGCTTCATAGTGATGGACTTTTGAATTTATTTAATTATGAATCATATGAAAAATGTGAATCTTGTTTATTTGGTAAAATGACTTAGACCCCTTCTACTGGACAGAGTGAAAGGACTAGCGATTTGTTGGAAAAAGCCATTAATTCAACTAAGAAAAATGAAAGTCACTAGCTATTCTCACATTCTAATAATCTTGGAAGCCCTTGTAGGTTCTCCTGTTGTTCCCTCGAAGGCCCAAGGAAGCCCAAAAGACTATGTAAATGCTCACAACCAGGCACGATCGGAGGTAGGTGTAGGCCCCATGCAGTGGGACGAGGGGCTTGCAGCCTACGCAGGGAACTACGTAGACCAACTAAAAAGCGACTGTAGACTTGTACATTCCGGTGGGCCTTACGGGGAGAACTTGGCCATGAGTACCGGCGACTTGTCTGCCGTAACTGCCGTGAAATTGTGGGTAAACGAGAAGGCTAACTACAACTACGCTACAAACTCGTGCAACGAAGTTTGCGGTCACTACACTCAGGTCGTTTGGAGAAAGTCGGTGAGACTCGGATGTGCTAAAGTGAGGTGTAACAATGGTGGAACCATCATCCTTTGCAATTATGATCCTCCTGGGAACTATGTGAAGGAGAGGCCTTACTAATTTGTGATCATGTTACATAAACACATATATATAACACGGACCTGCACAAAGGATATGTATCAATATTTATTAAAAAAAAAATACAAATAATTTAAAGGCCTCTAAAACCAAAAGAAAATCTAGGCTTGCTCTAAAAAAAATCTATATGCATTTCTGTTCTCCGTTACATATTTCTTGGCTGCATAAGGCAAGATGCCATAACCGGAAATTGCTACAGCCCAGAAATGCATCTTTGTAATATCTTCATAATTAGACTTTTTTACTAAACCGTTAAGGGTTTTAAATCCCAAAAATAACACAAGTATGCTGTGCTCGTTTTTGAGTTTGTATATTTGGACCTCATTTTCTCACCAACGTTGTTTCATTTTTCTTTTAAAAATTTGTTTACGGATTTTAAAGTATTTATTGGTACCACACATTCTTCATCTTCTCCTTTGTTTTATCTATACTATTATTTTTGAAATACATTTTTAAAACAAATCTTTATTTTGATAAATATTTACAGAAAATGCCACTACTTATATTCATTTATCCAAACAATCTTACAATTAATTTTCTATTATTTATACATAGATGATGTCCATTATAAGGCCTATTTTCTAGAAGCCTTTAGAATTACAAGCACGACGATGATGATGCCTACATAGGGATGTTAATTCTGGGCTTTAGCCCGCTGGGTACCCGAAATCCACGCCAAATAATGAGCCCATAGATCTGTCTTTTTATATTAAAAACGCGGGTTTAAAACGGGCTGGGTACCCGAATAAATAGAATCTTATACGGGATCGGGTTATGGGTACTCACATATTTTTTAAAGACTGTACTAAACCGACGTCGTTTACATCTTTTTTTTTTTTTACGTCTCATCCTAATTCTAACCCTAATTCCCAAGTTGATTGAAACACTTTATCAAGTTTATCTCCTTCTTCGCTTTTCTCTGAGAATATATGTTCTTCCATTGTTGGGAATCAATTCTTAATTCGGACTCTTTTCAAGGTAAGGATTCTGTTTTATAAACATATATCTATGTTTATTGGTTATTAGAATTTGACAGTTTCATTGTATCAAATTAGTTCTTATCTCGATTTTCTGAATCTTAGTTTTGGTTTTTTACTTTGTATCTCTACGGGCTTCGTGGGTGGTTTTCAAAACCTGATTTTCCAGATACTGGGTTCATGAAGACGAGTCAAATTTAAGTATGATTTTTATAAAAGAAGTGGATCACATCTCTTTGACGTTTGCTATGTTTGCAAATTTTGTACATGAATTTGACGTAGAAACTAATTTAAAGAATGTTTATCTAATTTAATTTATAAATTGAATTCACTTTTTTTTGTATGAATTGAATTCACTTATAGTTTCAAATGTTGTATTAGAAGAGTTAATATATGTCTTTGTATTATAATTAATAAATTAAAACGAGTAAAATACAAATACATATAAAATCCAAATATTTATAATTATGAATCCAAAAAAAGAGAAAAAAAAATCAATATTAACTGGGTACCCACAGGTTACCCAGATCGCTCGGGTTTTTTTTCGGGTTTACCCATCAAAACCCGAAACCCATTGGATTTTTGAAATTTGGGTTTTTGGTGGGCATGCTTATTTCGGATTCGGGCTAGGCTGGGTTTTTTTACCCACCACAACATCCCTATGCCTACAGCTGCGCTTACGACGACGAAATAAGCACATTCATGTACGTGAGATAACTACGAAATCACTTTCTGCCCATAAAATTGAATTTCGGGTGTAGATTCGGATCGGGTTTCTTTTGCTTCTTATGTACATAAAAGTAAATAAGGAAAGATAAGGACTATATGGTTTATAAAATAGTAGATAAGTCCTGACTGTTTAGGCAGGTGTAAAATATAAATGTAAATTTTTATGGATGATATTTGAATTTGGAATAGTAACCCCCACACTTTTCTATATTTAATTTTGTATTTTTTTAAAACCAAATTTCAATCTTACCTATTCTATTTTGCAATACAATTTAACTATTTATTTCATCAAAATAAACTGGATTTTAATTATACACACTTCATCTTAATGAATAAGTGCTAACAATTTTATATCAAAATAATATGTATATAATATCAAATCGAATATAAAAAAATAACTAACATATAACATAACAAAATTAATAAAAAAAATATAAATTAACAAAAATAATTAGAAAACAAACATTATTTAAAATATAGTTTCCTATATGGTATCTCGTAAGTTAATTTTACTTGATGTCAAACTTATTTGAGAAATTCCTAAAAATGGCCCTAAAACAAGTTTTATTGACAATAATAGCACACACTCCATAAACTTCCAAAAATAGCACTAGTTAACTTACTATTAGTGTTTTTGTTCTAAAAATTTTATCACTAGCTTTTTTTTCCAATAATATCACAACTTTTATATAAAAGCTATTAAACAAAATAAATTAGAAATAAATTTAAAATATTATATTTGGGTTCTCTATTTCCAATTTAGGGTATATATTTCCACCATTTAAAAGAGATTTTGATTCATTTTAATATTAGTTTATGGTATTATATTTGGGTTCCCTATTTCCAATTTAGGGTATATATTTTCATCATTTAAAATAGATTTTTATTTTAATATTAGTTTGTGGTATTATATTTGGGTTCCCTATTTCCAAATTAGGGTATATATTCCCACTATTTAAAAACAATTTTGATTCAATTTAATATTAGATTAGTGTTTGCTTTCTTTTTTATTTTCTATCTTATATTTTCATTAAGTTTAATTGAAGTTTATGGTGCTATTTGTGGAACTTTTCAAATGAAGTGCTATTTTTGGAAAAAACAACTTTTTTGAGGCTATTTGTGTCAATCTCCCAACTTATTTTATATGAGTTAAAAATTAATAATAAAACAAATATATATATAATTAATATATATATATATATATATATATATATATGTAATCGAAAATTCAATCCTATAAAAAAAATTTCCCAAATTATTTGTTTTTTTTTCATTTATGAGTACATGGGGTTAATTTCTTAAAATAAAACAGAAGTATAACGATATTAATATTCTCATCATGTATTCAAAATTTCATTTTTATAAACTCATTACTTTTTCAAATTTTTATGTTTTCATATAGCGATTAAAAACACTATATTACAATAATAAATACAATTTTTATCAACTTAAATTAATTATAAATAACTATATTATTATTTTAAACTTCAATGGTCATTGTTTATTAGTTAATATCTATCTTAATTAAACTTCACGGGCTTACCACAACCACAAAGCATAGCCAATTCTTATCTGTAAAGCACTAGGTTATATATACAAAACGTCTGACAAACTGACAAACGTATCCAATGTGTTTGTCGTTCTGTAGTTTTGAACATATGCGAGAAGTTCCAAACTGATATGAGTCCAATCCCAAGTTAATTATACGTTAGAAATTAGGGAGATTGACACAAATAGCCCCAAAAAAGTTGTTTTTTCCAAAAATAGCACCTCATTTGAAAAGTTCCACAAATAGCACCATAAACTTCAATTAAACTTAATGAAAATATAAGATAGAAAAGAAAAAAGAGAGAAAACACTAATCTAATATTAAATTGAATCAAAATTGTTTTTAAATAGTGGAAATATAAACCCTAATTTGGAAATAGGGAACCCAAATATAATACCACAAACTAATATTAAAAGAAAAAAATCTCTTTTAAATGGTGGAAATATATACCCTAAATTGGAAATAGGGAACCCAAATATAATACCATAAACTAATATTAAAATGAATTAAAATCTCTTTTAAATGATGGAAATATATACCCTAAATTGGAAATTAGAACCCAAATATAATATTTTAAATTTATTTCTAATTTATTTTGTTGAATAGCTTTTATATAAAAATTGTGGTATTATTGAAAAATAAACTAGTGATAAAAGTTTTAGAACAAAAACACTAATAATAAGCTAACTAGTGCTATTTTTGGAAGTTTATGGAGTGTGTGCTATTATTGTCAATAAAACTTGTTTTAGGGCTATTTTTAGGAATTCCTACTAACGTAGATAACACTTTATGATTTGAGTGGCACTTTGCTACTTTACTTAACTATACTTTTCTCCAAACCCGAATACAAAGACTTCATCACGTACCTTTAATTTCTTCTAATTAAGCATGCTTTCCAAAAACCCTAGAAAATCACCTTGTGTTCACAAGAGTTCTCACCTTGTCATCTCTTTGTAAACACATTATTATTCAATACAATTTATTCGTACGTTAATCATTCCAATTGATATTTAGTTATCGAGTTTGTATAACAAAGATTTAGAACCGAAATTCCTTTTGAACATTAAAAATAAGTGTGGACCTTGCTTTTTGGCGCCATCTGTGGGGAATTTATTGATTTTGTGACATGGAATATAATGCCCAATTTCAAGACCTGTTGAAACCATATGAAAATTATTTTTGTGCACCACATTATTTACCTATTATAATAGTTTTTGTTTTGCATATTCTGCTTGTTTCGTCTAATCCACGCTAAATATACTTATTCCATCCAATCTATTTGTTTTGCATAGTGTGATCCACTATTACGTTCATCTCCTTAGTACCAGTACGTCCCACTTGTTAAGAGCATCTCCAATGGTGAGAGCCTTCCATGGGCTCTCACCATTTTTTTAAGAATAAATTTTTCAAATTTATGAGATGAGAGCTTTTGTTAAATTTTTTTAATTTTGCAAAGTCCAATGGTAGGCTCTCTTTGTGGGGTTCTCAGAAAAAAATTGAATTATTTTTTTAATTATTTTATTTCATAAAACTAAAAAATATTACAATTCATAACATTAAACATACAATAATTTCATACATTTGAAAATAAAATTGCAAAAAAAAAAACGATTAGTTATTCTGTTGATTGTTGCGAAATTTTCTCCATATATGCTCAACCAAATCACTTTTCAATTGTTGATGCATATTAAGAGAAAGATTGTTGATTGTTGATGCATATTAAGATATATATAAAAGCTTTGGTGATTGATTGTTTTGTGGTAGAAGCAAAGAACAATTAAGAGAAAGATTGTTTTTGTAGTTGAAGCAAAGAACAATAATAGAAAAGATTGATTTGTGAGATATCGAAAGACGATTCCATTAGTTATTAACTATGTACCTAGATATTCAGAGACACAAGAATGTTGACAAATTTGCAACAGCAAAGTAAGACTACAGATAAACAGAGGAAAGAGCAATAAATGGCGATTGAAATATAGTAAATGCTGGTAGTGGAACAAGTAAAGATGCTGGTAGTGAAACAAGTAAAGATGGTAAATGGCGATTGAAATATAGTCCATAAGGCATTACCTTGACTCGCCAGGTTTAGTTCTCTTTGGATCAGCAAATCGAACAATCAATGGGAAAGGATAGAGGCCAGTAAACTTATGTGATTCACAGCTTACTCTCATGGTATAAGTTCCATTGAGACCATCGATAGCTGCCATTGCCGTCTCTTTGCTTAAATATTTAACAAACCCGCATCCTACAAAGTGAAAAACACAGTTTGACCATCTCAACATCATCACGCATCAAAATATTTATAGAATCTAGTAGAAGTTACAAGACATACCACGACTTTGTCTATATTCATCACGCATGAGATAGACATCTTCTACGCGACCAAATTGTAAAAAGATCTGTTAAAGCAATAACAGTCAAACAGTTTGTCGAAAGACTACATGAGAAATTAAACAAATACTTTGAACTAATTAAGAATCCACAAAAATGATGCAATTCTACTGATTACTCTTATTTGAAGTCAAAACAAAAGCTTTTACCTCAGAGCTACACGATACTTCTGCCCTAACTTCTCCAGCTCAGCCATGACACAGTCCGTGATACAAGGAGTGCCTTTAAATCCGAAACGATTCAAAGTTTAACAAAGAGAAAGAATATTGCATAACTGTAAACTAAACAATTAAGTAACTCACATTTTGCGTACAAACAGTCCATCACTACAGGAATATCGGGTTTTAATAGCACTATACAATAGCGTTTGTAGTCATTCTGCTATTGTTAGAGGACCTCTGAACTTTCAATAGCGTTTCTACCTTGTTGAAACGCTATGGATAGTGTTTCACAATTTTTAACAATGACGCGGAAGTATATTTAATAGCATTACCATATTAAAACGCTATTGAAAGGGTTGGGCGCTAAAAATTTCCCATTCCCGCTACTACACTTAGAAATATTTTTGGGCATTTCTTTTCTTTTTCCCCTTAGCTCATCTTTGTCGACTTTACTCTTCAATTTTTAGGGTTTCCTCTTTCTCTCCTCTTTGCTATCTCCGACAGACACAAAACAGAAATTTCCGAAAAATTTCAACCTCTTTGCTCTCTCCGCATCTTCCTTAGGTTCTCCCATCTTCCTTGTATGCTCGATCTGTTTGGGAATCCCACTAAATCGAAGGTAAATCCCACTTAATCACAAATTTGTTCTTGATTTGTAGAGAGAGAGCTGCGAGATGACGATTTGGGTTTGGGTTTGGTCGATTTAGGGATTTGAGGATTTAGAATTTGGGGATTTAGGGATTTGAGGATTTAGGTAGAATCGCTTACACATTTGAGACTGTATCTACATGTTCTTTGAACTGCTTTGAGCTGCTTTGTGTATCTTTCACATCTTCCTTGTTAACTGAGTTATGTTTGAACGAGTCCTAACAATTTGAAACTAGATCTGGTCTGACATTTACTTCAATGTGCAGGTCGTAGTCGAACCAGTATCCAAACACATCACTTGTCCAGATTGAAGGAGTCAACACCCAAGAGAAGGTAAACAGAGCCAAATCAAAGACTAATAATGAAATCGATTTCTTTTAATTTTTGTTTGGATTTGTAGATTTATTGATTTGAGTTTAATTGATTTCTATTTTTGCTTTTTCTGTTGTAGTTCGAGTTAATCAGAAGAGAACAAACTCTATCAGGTATATGATTCTTCTATCAGATTACTTGTATTGTTGTTTTGGCTTTGAAAGTGACTGCCTCTGAAAATTACTTGTATGCACATTTGGTCGGAGCTCTTGTGAAATGGATAAAGCTTGGGTTTGGTTGCCAAGGTATTAACTTGTTCTTACATATATGCATTGATTTTATTTTATGATTGACTGTTCTCAGTTTGTAATGGGTACTATTTGTTAACGTGTAGGAATAGCCTTGAGTATGAAGCAGGAGCAACTAAGTTTGTGGTTGAATCAGCAAGTAATTTGGGTAATCCATCAGAAATGTTCTGTCCTTGTCTTCTTTGCCGCAATGTTTGTCATCAGTCAATGGATACAGTGGTGGAACATCTAGTCATCAAAGGGATGGATCAGAAGTACAAGAGAAGTAAATGTTGGAGTTTACACGGGGATATAATGAATGAGAAGACACCTAATGTCGATTCATCTGAAAATGAGGCTTACGAGTTGTTTAGAACAGCTTTTATGGCGACTGAAGGCACTCAACCATCTCAGCAGCAGAATGTAGATGAAGTTGAGGATATAGACAGCCAAGAAGACTTTGAGTTTAGAAAGAAGTTAGAGGATGCAGAAACTCCATTGTATTCGACATGTCAGAACTACACCAAGGTGGCTGCAATCATGGGACTTTACCGGATAAAAGTCAAGAGTGGGATGTCAGAGAACTACTTTGACCAGCTTCTGATGCTTATTCATGACATGCTACCTGGAGACAATGTCATGCCTAAGTCTACAGATGATATTAAGAAATTTTTGAAGCTCTTTGGTTTTGGTTATGATGTGATTCACGCCTGCAAAAATGATTGTATCCTTTATCGGAATCAATATGAGAAGTTGGTGAACTGCCCAAGATGTAGTGAGTCAAGATGGGAAAAAGATAAGCACACTGGTGAGGAGAAGAAAGGGATTCCAGCAAAGGTGCTTCGGTATTTTCCGATAAAAGACAGATTTAGGAGGATGTTTAGATCAAAACGGTTGGCTGAGGGTTTGCGTTGGCACTTCACCAATGCTAGTGATGATGGTTCTATGCGGCATCCAGTGGATTCATTGACTTGGAGTCAGGTAAACAATAAATGGCCAGAGTTTGCTGCAGATTCGAGAAACCTTAGACTAGGGCTTTCAACAGATTGAATGAATCCGTTCTCTATTCAAAATACCAAGTACAGCACATGGCCGGTTTTCTTAGTCAACTACAATATGGCTCCAACTGAGTGTATGAAAGCAGAGAATATTATGCTGACATTGTTGATACCTGGACCAACTGCACCTAGCAACAACATTGACGTCTATCTACAGCCTTTGATAGATGATCTAAAAGATTTATGGACTGAAGGTATGAAAGTTTATGACTCTTTTGCTAAAGAGAGTTTCAATCTTAGAGCTATATTGTTGTGGACTATTACTGACTACCCAGCCTTAGGGACATTAGCTGGATGTAAAGTGAAGGGGAAACAAGCGTGTAATGTTTGTGGGAAGGATACACCTCATAGGTGGCTAAAGTTTAGTCGGAAACATGTATACATGGGTAATAGGAAGCGTCTCAGACCTGGTCATCCCTATAGAAGAAAAAAACATTGGTTTGACAACACTGTGGAGTCTGGTACTGTAAACAGAATTCAGAGTGGAGCTGAAATATTTGAGAGTCTTAAAGACTTCAGAAATGAGTTTGGACGACCTTTAGATAAGAAAGGTAAGAGGAGAAAGAGAGATGTGGATGATGAAGATGTTATTTCAGCTGAAGAATATGAAGAAGACAATGTTCTTTGGCGGTGGAAAAAACGGTCAATCTTATTTGACTTACCTTACTGGAAGGTTAGTAGTTTGTACATTCTGTTTTTTGTATGTGTTTTAGTTTAAAGTATTAAAATGTGTTTCTGACAACTCTTGTACTTTATGTGGCAGTATATGCTTGTAAGGCATAATATTGATGTAATGCATGTTGAGAAGAATGTATCTGATGCACTGTTGTCTATTCTGATGCATTCTGTGAAGTCAAAGGATGGTTTGAAAGCAAGACAAGATTTAGAAGACATTGGAATTAGAACCAACTTACATCCAGAGGTACGTGGGAAGCAAACTTATTTACCTCCAGCTGCTTATTGGCTTTCTAAGGAAGAAAAACGTAAATTTTGCAAAAGGCTATCCAAGTTCAGAGGTCCAGATGGCTATTGTGCAAATATAGCAAATTGTGTATCAGTTGATCCTCCCAATATTGGTAGTCTGAAATCGCATGACCATCATGTTCTAATGCAAAATTTGTTTCCTGTGACATTGAGAGGTTTACTTCCAAAAGGACCGCGGATTGCAGTTAGTCGTCTCTGCAATTACTTCAGTAGACTATGCCAACGTGTTATTGATCCAGAGAAGCTAGTTACACTAGAATCAGAGGTCGTGGAAACAATGTGCCAATTGGAGAGATTCTTTCCGCCTTCACTTTTTGACATCATGTTTCACCTTCCAATACATCTAGCAAGGGAAGCTCGCTTGGGTGGCCCCGTACATTTCAGATGGATGTATCCATTTGAGAGGTACTTGTTTTTAAATTTTGTTATATTTCATTATTAACTACTAGTATGTGTATCTATTAATCATACATTCTTTTCAAAATGAGATGTAGGTACATGAAAACACTAAAGGCGTATGTAAAGAATTTTGCAAGGCCAGAGGCGTGTATGGCTGAGGGATACTTGGCTGGTGAATGCATTTCATTCTGTATGGAGTTTTTAAAGAAATCTGTTCCAGTGCAAGAAGCTATTAATCGGAATGAAGATATTGAGGCAGATCAACATGTCGCTGAAAGCCGACCACTGCAGAAAGGTACAGAAGTTAAACTAACTGATAAAGAGAGAGACATAGCTCATCGGTATATTCTTATGAATACAGCAGTCATGGATCCGTATATTCAGTAAGTTCTGATCTGAGCCAGTATTTGTACTTTTATTAATACACTTGTAATATTTCTCATAACTAATTAACATGCATTGAAAAAAAACAGGTTGCATTTGGAAGAACTACAGTCTACAGATGTAAGATGCGCCAAAAACGAAACACTTCTGTGGAAATATCATACTGAAAAGTTCCCACAATGGATCAAAGAAAAGGTTACAATACAGTCATATTTGAATTGTGCTCTTTTTTAAGTTTTATTTATAGTTTCATGATAATGAATTGTTTTATTTCTCATGTTAGATACCAACAAACTCAATTGGCCATTCGACTAGGCTGAGATGGCTTGCTTTTGGACCAAGAAGTATTGCTCAAACATATAAGGGGTATATAATCAATGGTCATCGGTTCCATACAGATGATGTAAAACGGAAGACTCAGAACAGTGGAGTAACCTATGAAGCGTTTTCAATGTGTAGAGCTAGTGCTAAAGATACTAGACAAACGGCAGACATAGTAGTCTTCTATGGAGTGATCAAGGAGATCATATTGCTGGACTACCATATGTTTCAGGTTCCACTCTTTAAGTGTATTTGGGCTAACAAAGGAAATGGACTGAAAGAGGAAGACGGTTTCACGTTTGTGAATCTCCATATGAAGCAATCAGCTTTCTTGAATGATCCTTTCATTATGCCATCTCAAGCTAAACAGGTTTTTTACTCTAGGGAAGATGACTCCTCACCTTGGTATGTTGTTATGAGGGCGCCACCAAGAGGATACCATGAGTTAGAAACAGAAGAAGAGTTTGTTTCTACACCATTATCAGTCCAGCCAATTGAAGATTTAGGCGATCAATCATCAGATGATGAGAGTTTTTGTGTTAGGGATGATTGTGAAGGTGTGCTAGTAGAAAATTAACAAGTTATTGTTGTATTTCAGGTAAAAGAGGATGAAAACTGGTGCTGTTAAACAAATTCGTCGCAGTAAGCGCCAACAAGGCCAAGATGTGACTCCTGTACCATCACTGCCTCGGAAGAGACAGAAGAAGCCTGTTATAGAGGAGAATGAAGGAGAGAAGAGTGATGCTAATTTTTATGAAGAAGAGGATCAAGTTAATAGGGAATCACTGCATAATGGAGAAGATATTGGTTCAGCAGAAGAAGTAGAAGCACAGTCACACCGGGTACAAGATGAACAAATCCCGGCTTCCACAACAAATGGTTCTAACCCTTCTGAAGCACAGACACAACAATCAGAGATAAAAAAGAAGAAGACTAGATATCCAACTAAGTTGAGGAAAGTGGCCAAAAATGCAGATGAAAAGTTGGAAGTTGAATTTAATGCTATAGGTGCGCATGTTGGTAAAGGATCAGCGGCACTCTCCTCCTTCCTTGGAATACTTGTGAGGGAGCATGTCCCAGTACTGCTAGATGACTGGAGACATCTTGATGCAAATACAAAAGACAGAATGTGGGAGGAAGTTCAGGTTAAGTTTTTTAGCCTTTTGACTGAATATGAGTAATTTGTTTGTATTTCAAATTGTGTTTTAATGATTTTACTTGGCAATGTTTGACAGGGGAGATTCAATTTGAATGAAGTTTGGCATAAAGAAGCAATATTAGGTCAGATGAATCATATATGGCGATCCTCTAAATCAAAGCTGGTTACAAAAGTTCGAGCAACAAAAAGCAAGGTTGAAATCCAGCAAATTAGGCCCAGCAACATCCCTTCTACATCTGACTGGAACGCTTGGGTGAAGAAAAAAACTAGCACAACTTTTAAGGTATTTATTTCATGTGTTTTGATTATTTGATATGGTGTTTGTGAGATTATTCATATATGTCTATTTGTGTCAATAGGAAAAAAGTGAGACAATGAGCAAACTTAGAAAATCTCAAATTCCTCAAACCACCAGCCGCAAAGGATTTCATAGGCTAGCTAATGAGATGGTATGTACTGGTATATGTATTGAATTGGTTAGTTGTTATATTAATTCAAATATGTATGTATAACCCTTTATATGAACTTGTAGAAACAAAAGGCTCCTGATCCTAGTAAAGTTACTAGAAGTAAAGTTTGGATAGCAGGTCACACGCATGCTGATGGAAGACCCGTGAGGCCAGAATTCGAAGAAACTATTGTAAGAATGATTTAAATTTTGATTTATTGTTCTTCAGATTGTTTTTAAAGGTAGATTCTCCATATTAAGTATAAATCTTTATTTCAGGAAAAGATCAAGTCAATTGATAGTGAAATGGACTCCACATCCACAAATAATATTAGAGAAGATGCTGTGAGTCAGATCCTAGGAAAAGACAGACCAGGAAGACTTAGGGGGATGGGCAGAGGGGCTACGATTACTAAGTTGGCTTTTCTACAGGCCAGAGACTCACATGTGAAGGAGCTTGAAGCTAAGCTTGAAAAATTGCAAACTGTGGTTAGTGACGTAGCTGCTAAACAGGTAACTTATATTGTTTTTGTTTCACAGTTAATTTTGTTGTTTAATTAGATGCCAACTTATATGCATTTTGTTTATGTGTTTAAAACAGAGTAATGATGTTTCTAAGTCTGGTTTAAGCGATGTTAGCAAAGGGGGAATTAGGTGCCAGCTACTAGATTGGTGTTCGAAAGATGACATTGTTGTTGGTGAAGGAGAATATTGCTCCTGTGAACCAACATACAAGATTGGTCGCATTCCTATAGGCCGTAATGTTGCTGCTGTACTTGTCAACTCTGTATCAGTAATAGGAGCATCTCTCTGGAGACCTACTCAATCCATTGGCTCACTTGGTGAAGCTGTAGGAGTTAAAATCCCATGGCCAAGTGATAAGATAATTTTGGATGATGATTATAACTTCACAGAGCCTCATAACACTGACAGATCCGAGGTAATTTAAAATTGAGTTTGTATTTCTCTAAATAACTAAATTCATAAGGATTAGATTACTAATACATTGTGTATAACTCTTTCAATGACTCATTAGGCTTCAGATGGATTGATATCTTGTATTTTTGTTAGTTTTATAGCTTTGTTTCTCTTAGTTTTCAACCATTTTGCATTCATGTTTAGGTTATTAGGTGCATATTTGCATTGCATTTCTTACTTCTAGGTTCATGGAGTGGATTTTAGAGTTTTGATGGCAATTGGAGCACTAATGGGGTAAAAAGAAGTAAATCAAGCAAAGAGGAACTAGAGGAGTATGAAGAGATGGAGAAGAAGATGCATCAGGTTTATACGTCGACGTATGCACCCTGATGCGACATGTCCTGAAGACCCTGAATTCCTTCTGTTGATACATCAGCCATATGCATCGACATATGCACCCTGATGCGAGTTGTCTTGAAGACTCCAAGTTATTCTGTTGATACATCAGCCATCTGCATCAGCTTATGTACCCTGTTGCGAGCCAATTTTCTCTATTACCCGAATTCAAAAACCGGATCCGACCCGCCTGTTATGGGTCGACCCGGTCCGTTTTAGGCTTCTATTTAAGTGATTTTAGACCTAATTTTCTGGGAGAGGCTACCTAAGCCTAGTTTTCTTCATTTCTCTTTGTAATCAACTTTAAACCTTTGTGATTCTTGCTTTTATATAAGTATTTCTTTAGATTCAACTTCTATCTATCTCTTATACTCTTCTTCTAACATGAATCTTCAAGGATTAATGTCAACTCCTTGGATTTTCATGGCTTTAAGTGAGTAGTCTTCTTAGAGCTTTTGGGTCAAGTAGATTAGGGTGATTAGGTGATGATTTGTGATGCTTAGGACTTAGTCTTAATATATCCTTACTCTCTAGGTGCTCTTAGTGCTAGATTAGTCTTGATTAAGCTAGTCTAGATCATAGGAAGTTTCATGCCCGGAAGGTGTTCGATGAAATTCCCGAAAGAACTTAGTGAGTGCTTAGCATTCCTAGCCAATGGAAATTGATGATTAGGGTGCTAGGTGGTTAGTTAGGCTTGAAATTAATGCATATTAGTCTTGTGATTGCCAATGGAAATTGATGTTAATTGCTTGATTAGTGTAGAGTTATTGCCATGGAAGTGGATTAGCTTAAATTAGTGATCTTAGACCTAAGGATTAGCAAATGATTGATTGTATTAGCATCATAGATTATCCTTTGACCACCCAAGTCAATAACCTTAACCCAAAGGCTTATTCATTTAGCATTTTCGTCTTTGACTTTTTTGTTGACTTTTATAAATTGCATCTTTCTCATTTATTTTGCTATTGCTTTATGTTTATGAGTTATTGCTTAGCTTAGACACTTGTTTAGCTTTGTCAATTGCTTTTGGTTTGTTTATTTCATTTGCATTTTAGTTCCTTTTGTTTTCATTTCACTTAGGTTGTTAGTTTAAAACCAATCCTATATTTGCTTAGATTAAGAAATTTTGTGTATTCTTAGTGTCTTAGATCTCTAGTTCTCTGTGGATTCGACCCTTAAGTGCTATAAACGATAACCATTAGATTGTGGTTTTTGGACCTTGAGGAAATATTAATTGATAGAAAACCTCCTAATCAATTTGGCGCCGTTGCCGGGGAACTAAGTAGATTTATCATTAGGATTTCAAATTTTCTTGAGACTAAGCTTGTTTCATTTTAGTTTGTTTGGTTACTAACTTTCTTTCAAGTGATTGTTCTTTTTCAAGGTACACTCACAAGGGAGAAAGAAGATGTCTTCCTACATGAATTCTATGTTGAAGCTCATATTGGAAGAACAAGAACGAGGGATAGTTTGGAGCCCCACAAGCTATCAAGGAGCTTATGAAACTTCCACCTCAAGAGAGTATCAACCGAATGGAAACTATGCTCAAGGAAACCAATGTGGATATGGTGAGAGATTTCAATCTTCGGAGATGAATTGTGACTATGGAGCACTCTATTCTTCCCCAATCTCTAATGAAGAAGAGAATTACAACTTGTTGAAGTTGATTTTGGAAGAGCAAGAGAAGTATAATGAGAGTCTTCGCATGATTGACACCGAGATAGGTGCTTGGACTAAAGGTTCAAGGGTTTTTGAGACAACACATGTGGAGCCTATCAACACCAACCTTACACGATGGATCGAGGAACAAGAAGAAGAATGCATTCCTCTTAGCGAAACCAAGACAAAAGAGGTGCTTCCCAATGATATTGGAAAAGTTTTTGAGGAAAATGCTCAAATCAAGGATGAATTCCTCCAAGAAGCTAAAGAGTCTATAAGAGAATTGAAATTGCTTCTTGAATGCACGGTTGATGAGAAACTTGTGGTGAGATATGAAGAACAAGTTGAACCCGTGGCAATCTTGAGTTATTCAACCAAGAGGAATGAGAAAAGATTAGGTGTGGTTGGAAAAACATTTGAAGATCCTTGTGAAGGTGTTTTGGTTTTTGAATACATGGTCCGGAAGCATCTTGGTATATTCTCCACCAATGAAGTGAGCATTGATGAACCAAGGAAGGTACTCTTTGAGGAGATTAGGATGAAAAAGTTTAGGGGATGGTACTACGATGAATATGATCCGGGTGATACATGGATTCATCTCACTCTATTCCATAGATTCCTCAAGCTTCTTTCATTACTAGAGGTACCACTCCAAATCCTTGTACATAGTAATATTTTTCTCGTCTTTTGCATTTTCTAATTCGTTAGTATTTTCCTCGTATTTTTTCTCACACCGAGACGGTGTGAAATAAGTTTGGGGGAGAGACTAACCATCTAACATTGTGTTCTATTTTGATTTCTTCCTTTTGAGTCTTGCATTGTCAATAGTTATGTTTTGAGAAAAATCAAAAAAATTTGAAAATTTTGAAAAATCCAAAAAGAATCATGTAGCTTTGCATATTCATTTTCTTTTTTAGGATTAAGTCTAGTAGCATCTAGTTTGCATTTGCATATGCATAGGGGATAATGATTTAATCACCTTGTAGAAATTCAAGCTTAGGATTGAACTTAAAGCCCTTAATCATAGTTAATCGTTGCTTGATCATCTTGGAAAAAATGGAAAATCCATGCTTAGACCTTTGCGTTTTTCGAAAGCAATTTCTACTTGTGTGAAGCTTACATGACTTTGAAACATCTCTATGAATTTTAACTTAATTTGATTTTAATCTTCTCGCTTATGGATTTTAAATGCATTCTCATGGTTGTCTAAAAGACTCATTCGGGTTTTGTTATCCACTTGGCCACTCTTTTGTAAACCCGAATGGCCATTCTCACCTTTAGAATGGTTTCCTTTACCCTAAACTTTAACCTTTTCTTTTAAGCCTATGATTGATTGCGAGTGAGGCCTCTTGTTTGAAAATGCTATAGGTTGTGAAATCTTGAGAGTATTGAGAACGACAAGGTTTTAGCTCTTGTTTTAGCTAGCTTTTGGAACGTCTTTGACTAGCTACTAGGTTGGGAATGAAAGAGTTAGGTGGTTAGATTGAATATTTGGGTTTGGGTTTGGGAAAAAGAAGAAAGAAAATGAAAAGAAAGGTTTGATCATGCAAATAAAGAGTCCCTAGGGAATAAAGTTAAGAGAAAAGTTCTAACTCTCCGAGTTAAAACGAAAGAAAAATGTGAAGTTAGTTCCCCGAAAGAAAAGAGTATTGGGAGCAAAGAAAAACAAAGGAAAGAGATAGAAAAAGGGTTAAGTGTTTAAGAGAAATTTTCCCTAGGTGACTACAAAAAGAAAATGATCTTGAGGTTGGTGATGTAAAAAGACCAAAGTGTCTAGTGTTTGGGGTTGAAAAGAAGAGGAAAAGAGTATAAAAAAGGGTAGAAATAGGAATTTGCATCTAAGGTGGGTAGAACAACAAGAGCTAAGCGTTGTATGCATAAATTATTCTTGGTCTTAGATGGATTTCATGATTGTCTAGCATTCCTTTTCTTGAGAGAAAGCCACCAAAATATGAATCTTTTGAAACCACCTCCAAAAACCTTTGCCAAAACCGATTGAGAATGATTTATTTTCCATTTGCGAGACCGCGCCAAACACTTGAATGAATGTTAAAGAGATGTTTCAACTTGATTGTGACTCTTCGCTAATAGTTAGAATTTGAAATAGAATCATGCATTGAAATGAGTATGGTGAAGTACGAAAGAGTATGATGATTGATTTGAGCAAATTTAAACTATCTTTAAGGACTTTGAGTTGAATCCTTTGTTTGATATTTTGTGGCTATGAATCCCCACCTTCAAACTTCTTTCTCACCTTATTTCTTAGTTCTTGCTTGAGGACTAGCAAGAGATAAGTTTGGGGGAGTTGATATCTTGTATTTTTGTTAGTTTTATAGCTTTGTTTCTCTTAGTTTTCAACCATTTTGCATTCATGTTTAGGTTATTAGGTGCATATTTGCATTGCATTTCTTACTTCTAGGTTCATGGAGTGGATTTTAGAGTTTTGATGGCAATTGGAGCACTAATGGGGTAAAAAGAAGTAAATCAAGCAAAGAGGAACTAGAGGAGTATGAAGAGATGGAGAAGAAGATGCATCAGGTTTATACGTCGACATATGCACCCTGATGCGACATGTCCTGAAGACCCTGAATTCCTTCTGTTGATACATCAGCCATATGCATCGACATATGCACCCTGATGCGAGTTGTCTTGAAGACTCCAAGTTATTCTGTTGATACATCAGCCATCTGCATCAGCTTATGTACCCTGTTGCGAGCCAATTTTCTCTATAACCCGAATTCAAAAACCGGATCCGACCCGCCTGTTATGGGTCGACCCGGTCCGTTTTAGGCTTCTATTTAAGTGATTTTAGACCTAATTTTCTGGGAGAGGCTACCTAAGCCTAGTTTTCTTCATTTCTCTTTGTAATCAACTTTAAACCTTTGTGATTCTTGCTTTTATATAAGTATTTCTTTAGATTCAACTTCTATCTATCTCTTATACTCTTCTTCTAACATGAATCTTCAAGGATTAATGTCAACTCCTTGGATTTTCATGGCTTTAAGTGAGTAGTCTTCTTAGAGCTTTTGGGTCAAGTAGATTAGGGTGATTAGGTGATGATTTGTGATGCTTAGGACTTAGTCTTAATATATCCTTACTCTCTAGGTGCTCTTAGTGCTAGATTAGTCTTGATTAAGCTAGTCTAGATCATAGGAAGTTTCATGCCCGGAAGGTGTTCGATGAAATTCCCGAAAGAACTTAGTGAGTGCTTAGCATTCCTAGCCAATGGAAATTGATGATTAGGGTGCTAGGTGGTTAGTTAGGCTTGAAATTAATGCATATTAGTCTTGTGATTGCCAATGGAAATTGATGTTAATTGCTTGATTAGTGTAGAGTTATTGCCATGGAAGTGGATTAGCTTAAATTAGTGATCTTAGACCTAAGGATTAGCAAATGATTGATTGTATTAGCATCATAGATTATCCTTTGACCACCCAAGTCAATAACCTTAACCCAAAGGCTTATTCATTTAGCATTTTCGTCTTTGACTTTTTTGTTGACTTTCGTTGACTTTTTGTTGACTTTTATAAATTGCATCTTTCTCATTTATTTTGCTATTGCTTTATGTTTATGAGTTATTGCTTAGCTTAGACACTTTTTTAGCTTTGTCAATTGCTTTTGGTTTGTTTATTTCATTTGCATTTTAGTTCCTTTTGTTTTCATTTCACTTAGGTTGTTAGTTTAAAACCAATCCTATATTTGCTTAGATTAAGAAATTTTGTGTATTCTTAGTGTGTTAGATCTCTAGTTCTCTGTGGATTCGACCCTTAAGTGCTATAAACGATAACCATTAGATTGTGGTTTTTGGACCTTGAGGAAATATTAATTGATAGAAAACCTCCTAATCATGGATCAATAGGAAGAGTTCACAGAGTTCACATTTATGATTATTGGAATGTGGATACTGATGTGATTGCTGAGGGTATATTGTTGTCAACTAACCCTAAAGAAATGGTCAACAATGCTCCTCTGGGACCAAATGATGCAGTTATTAATGTCGATAAGGTGGTTAAACCTGGTGCTTATTTATGGAGACCTACTATGAAAGGTTCATCATTGATGGGTGATGCACTAAATGAGATCATCACATGGCCTGCTGATAGGATACAAATACCTCTGTCTACACTTGATGAATCAACGAAAAAATCATCACCTCTGCAGGTCAGTAACACCAACTCTATATTTGTTTGTTTTGATTTGGCTGCTACTAGTAGTTAAGTTGGACAATAGTTTAAGTAGTCAGATTTTTAGATGAGATTGGGAATTATATTTGTTGCATGTTGATGTTGATGTTGATGTGATGGTATTCTGATGAATGTTTTTATAATTTGGACTACTAGAGTGGCACTAACAGTACTGGTACAAGCAAAGGCTCCAAAAAGAATTGCTTTCTATTAGATTGTGATAATTCTGGGGAGCAAGTTGCAATAGGTCGTGTCTGTTCCACTGATCCAGAAGACAAGGTCCATCTCTGTCCTTTAGGTCCCAATGCTAGCAAGATCTGGGTAGAGGTTTCCAAGATTGATGGTGCACGAGTGTGGAGACCAAATTCTGAAATTCAAGTAATATCTGATGCAGTAGGAAACTGGGTGGCTTGGCCTAACAAGCATATTGTATTCATGTGAGCATAAGTTTGTGTCAAAAAACATTGTTCTATCTCATGGTGTAGTACTACTCTTTGTATGATCTTTAAAATGACAGGTTTAAATCCAGTTTTAATTTTAAGTTTAATTTAAAGTTTTTTTTGTCAAAGCAATAATTATAATATTATATATAATATTATATATAATTACAATATTATATATAATATTGAAAAACAACAAATATCAATTTTTCTAAATGCTTAACTTTTTAATAACACACAAAAAACGCTATTATATAATTTATAATAGCAGAAAATAAAACGCTATGTTATATAAACATATTATAGCATTACAGAAAAACCCTATATAAAGTCACTTACCTATTATAGCGGGCGTATATACAGCGCTTTCAAAAACGCTATTATATCTTTAAACAGCGTTTTTCAGACGCTATTAATACCCGATATTCCTGTAGTGCATCATTCCCTTCTGAAGATCAATCTATAACATAAGACAGAAGAAACTAAGTAAAAAATGATATCCATTTGCACCATAAAGAACAAGATTTCAATCAAGTCCACCAAGACAAATCTTTCATTATCATGCACATTCCGATAACAGTTCTATTGTAGATTGTAAATTTGACCGGATTACCTTATTCTGGATGGAGAAGTTGATGAAATTGGTATCCACCAAAACCCGGTAAGGAGGAACCAAACTAGAGTTGTGAGAAAAGAAAAGCCCTGAAGGAACACTTGGACTGATACAAAAAAAATCACCAAAATCACAAATCAAAATCCAAAATTAACCCAAAAAATCATAAAAGCAAAAAAAAGGGCTTATAGCTTACACGTTTCTCGGAAGTTCAGTGAGATCCTTCTTGTTTGGATTCAGAACCTCCTCCTTGTAACTGAAGATAAGTATCCATTAAGAAACCAACAAGAAAAAAATCAAATTTTTGAGGAAGAGGAATTGTTGTTACTTACTGTTTCAAAGCTTTGTGGCCTAACCACTCAATTCTTCCCTCAATCGTCGCCGTCTGCCTCAATCGACGGAGAAAATCGACAAGAAATCGACATCGCCATCGCAAAGAAAGAAAGAGAGAAAACGCGTGAGTTTTTTTTTTTTTGCGTTTTTTTCCTTCTTTTGTCTAAAAATCGACCAATGGGAAGCTGCCACGTCATCGGCTCTCTTGCATCTCAAAATCTCTCACAAGAGAGCTGTCTCTCTTCTTTTAACTAGATTTTGATTTATTTTTGAAATTATATTTGAAGAGAACTGATTGAGAGAACCCAATATAATGGCCATTGGAGATGCTCTAAGAGCACCTCTATTGAACAAACAACTATGTTGGACGGCTCATTTCTGCATCTAAAACATCATCTTTTACAGTTAGCATTAAATATTCTGGTTTTTTATTTCCACATGCATGAAGGATCAATGGTGAATAACAACAAAAACTAAATTGGATTTCATCAACAAACCGGTAAGGAGATCGCAAGATCTTACTTGTTGGGTGGTTTAGGAAGTTCTTAAGCTATCTTGATTCTCCATTGCAATATCTTGAACTGCTTCATCGGAATTGTGTGAAGTATCTTGACTTGGTCTAGAGAAGCTTGGAGTCTCTTGAATCCCATCAACAGTATTTTGAACTGTAATAGTGGGTAAACATAAAACAGGTTTAGGTGGAATCTGCAGAGCCTCTGGACTTCCTTCTAACATTTCAACTACTTTGCTCATTGGTGGACGATCAAATGGATTGGTCTGAATACACCACAGACCCACCAATACCATTTTTTTTACTATCTTCTCATCTTCTTCTTCGGTTATTTGATCTGCCAAAAAACTCATGATTTCTCCCTTCTCAAGATCTTTATAAATCCAGTCTGGGAAGTATATTGAAGTGTTGTTGGATCCATCCTTTTGTGCTCTTTCTATGTTCCTCGCTCCAATCATCTCAAGAACCACCATTCCATAACTATACACATCCGACTTATGAGAAACTCCTCCAAAATTCTTGGAAAACACTTCTGGGGCAATGTACCCTGCTGTGCCTCTCGCGTCTAGCATTGACATGATGCTTTCATTATTTTTGCACAGCTTAGCAAGACCAAAATCTGAAATCTTGGGGCAAGAATCTCCTGCGATTAGTATGTTCTGCGGCTTTATATCGAAATGTACAATCCTCGATACACAACGGTTGTGCAGGTATTCTAGGCCATGAGACACACCTACCGCAATGTTAAATAACGTTTTCCATTCCATCTTCGACGACATTTTCTCGGTGATGAACTTGTCGAGGGATCCATTCGGCATGAACTCATATATTATAGCTTTCTTTCTCCCTTCATAGCAGAATCCAAGCAGAGAAACAATATTAACATGAGATGTCCTACTCATACTAGCTACTTCATTGATGAACTCTTCCCCATTCCCATTTTCCTCCTTCAAGATTTTCACTGCAATATCTCGGCTGCCATCAGGTAACTTCCCTTTATAGACAGTTCCAAATCCCCCTCTTCCAAGAACATCTGCGAATGATTTTGTCATCCTCTTGACTTGTACATAACTATATCGTTTTAACATTACAATTTCTTCGATGTTTTTCCCATTCTGATCACTCTTTTTCATATTATTTGCTCTCACCATTACCACAACCGCAATAATGATCATCAAAGCTAAAGCTGATGAAACTCCTACAAGAGAGCAAGCCTCAAAAGTTAGGTTTTATATACATAACAAGTTAACAAGTAAAAACAGTTGAGAGTAATATCACACGGTTGAAGTGTACCAAGTATGAGTTTTAACTTCCATGTTATGGCTGCCCTGCGCAAAATTAAAAAAATTGTGCCATTTTCTTATTGATGTATTTTTAGTAAATTTGTTTTAAACGGAAATTTCCTACAAAAATTAACGTCTAAACATATAAAGTCTTAAGCGATGGATTCACTTGCCTGTGCTTTTGACCAGTCTTCAATGGAGATTTTTCTGCAAATGTATTAAATAAAGATTTCGATTAACAAAAAAAATTGATACATATCTCCGAATAAAACTTAATAAATCAAAGTAACGTTCTCGAGTTTTGTGGTGAAATTATACGTGTAGAAATAGTGTAGCGTAGAAATCCACCCAAAGTGAAAAACTTTTGGATTCGTTTCTCTACTATATATTTGAGATATTCACCCAATGAAACATATATTTTCCTTAAATGTTGAGAAACCAGGGGGGATATCTATTCATGGAGGTGCTAGATCTAAGCTTCGATTGGTAACCATAATTTAGGAAAAGAATGAGAAGGAATGTGATATTCCTCTTTGTTCCTCAATATTTTTACCATTTACATGTAATATTTTTTCCACTCCATTCCTCTACATTCCTCACCAAAAGAGGAACACTAGAACAAAAATGTTCCTCTCCAAAATTGATGAGGAACAAATGGAACAAAAAAGGAACAAATATTAAAATTCGTTTTTATTTTAAAATAAATAAATAAATAATGTTTATCAATAATATTTGTATTTTATTATATAATAATTTTCATATCTTCACAATATATTAACAGAAAAAATATTTTTGATAAGAATTTCATGTTGAATTACTCTTAAGACTTCACTTGAAAAATATATAAATAGTAAAATAAATTTAAAAATGTTTATATTGTAAAAGAATAATATATTTTAAATTACTCTTTCAATTTTATTTTATGTTAATATTAATTATTATTATTTAAAATGATATATATATATATATATATATATTTAGTTCACAAATTTTAGGTTCAAATATAAATTTTCAAATTAAATAAATATAAAAAATATTTAGTATTTTTCATTGAAATTTGATTTATTTACTATTTAATATATCTTTAAAGATATTCTTAATGTTTGGTTACCATTCATCATAATAGTACATTTTATTCATTCTCTGCATCTTTTCCTTTTCGTTCTTCAAAAATTGTTTGTTCCATTCCGCATTGTTCTTTTTATTCATTTTTTTTTTTTTGTTCTTTTAATGGTTACCAGTCGGAGCCCTAATGGAGACTATGCCATTGAGCTCATGTTGGTCCTTCTCCAACAAGTAGCTTAATTATACGTATCATCACTCATCAATATATATTACATACAATAGCAAACTCATTTGTAGTGTACGAACCTATTAACCCACTATTAGAATTCACATTGTACATTAGTGATTATACGGATCCAAAAAACATGCATGGTGTTTTTTTTTCTTTGTCAACATCATACCAAATTTAATTAAATAAGGATGAGACTCAATAGAAACCAGTAGAATATATGTATTCAAGTGATGATACAAAGCGACCTTAGAATCATATAAAAAGAAATGATCTAAATTAAAATCTCTTTTTTTTTTTAATACTAAGAGGTTCTGGGCCAAAGCCCGTAATCCCCCAGGCCCGAAACCACAACATGTAATATTAGTTTCGTCCCAAACGTCACTCGAACTGACGATCTCTAAGCTTTGTTTAGGGTTTTTACTAGTTGAGCTAACTACACTTGGTAAATTAAAATCTCTTTAGTATATATGAATGGTTGGATTCTTAGCGTTTTGATGTCTGGCCTACCCTCTAACATAAATGATTAGAGATATGAAAATGAATAAACCTGGTTTTTTTATTAGGCTAGGCGGGCTCGGGCAAAACGTGACGACAAAGTTGGAGGAGCCGGGACAAGTGAAGGTACTGATATTAGTGTCGTAGGCGTAGCTATACGCGCCTGGGCACGTCTGGTTAAAAGTCTCCGAGTAGATTGTCCGCTTGCATTCTTCCGGTCCTACAACACTTTCGTCATCGACGTACGATCCAACACAGCAAACCTCCGGCGAGTGGTTTTTCTGACATGAGGTCCTGCAGGCCAATGGATCGTTGGATCCGGTGTCGTTATTGTATAACCTCAGCTCCGATGGACACGTCTTGTCCAACTCAACAACGCATCCGATGCTTTCGCACTTTTTGTTCTCAGGTGTTACAAGCAAAGGAAGGTTGTAACCATTGATTACGTTGACGTCGTAATAGTCATCACCATCGTCATAAGCGAAGTTAAACTCGGCTAGAGTTGCCGGATGCAGGACAGGACCGGAGCACTCGATTTCGCCCGAGTTGCAGTCTCCGGTGACACATGAGAATCCCCCTGATGAGTTGGTCGTACAGAGCGTCCTACCCCAGAAATAACCTATCCATGACGATGTTACGTTAACGGTACGCTGCGTATCTCCCTTCTCTAGAAGGAAACCGGTTGTCTGCAGCTCGCCCGCGTAGGCGTAGCTTGCAGGCCATATAGGGTATTCACATTTGTTTTCTATAGTAATGGTCCTCGACATCACTACAAATAACAAAACGATTAACAAATTGTGATGAAATCACTTTACGATCTTTCAAAAATGGAAAACGTACCCGAGACTAATAGATATGAAGCAAAGAGGAAGAACAACGGAAATCCCTCCGCCATTTACTTGAAGATGGAGTGGATGAAAAAATGACTTTGTTTTGTTAATATTATTGATATATCTTTTTTAAAAAAATCACAACATAATAAAAGTCTCATAATAAATAAAAATCTCATAATAAAAGTCTTAAAGTAGAGTAGTCGACATGCAAACTATGTCGAGAATTTTATTATGTAAGTAAGTTAATTCTTCCAAAAAGAACTAATTACAACATTTATTTTTGCCTTTTCTGTGTATTCTTTCCGTTGTGGTCTTTCGAATTTAGTATATCCCAGCTGTTTAATTATGATTTCAGCTTTGACAAAAACAAGATTGAACATAAATAACGTTGAAAATTTGTTAAGATCTGATATAAATAACAAATCGTCTTAAGAGAAGTAAAATTTCTTCATAACATCGTTTTCAATTAGTCTTGCATGACAATGAGTCTCCAAATAATTAAATTTTACAAACAAATGTGAAGTCAACAAGTCAACTTTGAAAATTTTACAAACAAATGTGTAAACAGCAAGAACAGGTCCCCTGTCGTCAAACGTTTAAATCATCCTCGCCGTACATCTATTTTTCCGCTTAAGGGTCTTTTAATACCTAAATCATAACGCGCTCACTTTGCCACTTCACCAGCTTACCACAACCACAAAACAAAGCCAATTCTTATCTATAAACTAGTAGGCCTGGCAAAATATTCGTTAGATCCGCTTCGATTCGGTATTCGTTTTGATTCGATTCAAAAAATCCGAATATCCGTAAGATTTTGGAGCAAAACAAATAGGAAAATGTAGTATTCATAAAAACCGAAGCAAATAACAAATATTGTGTTTTGTTAAATCGGATATCCGCTTCGATCCGTATTTTTTTATATATATCAGAATATATATATATATATATGCATATCATAATATATTTTTGGCTTGTATTTGTAAACTTAGTTTTTTCTCATTTGGACATGTATTTGCACTACAAAAAAGACGGCTTCTTACGTCCGTTTTTTATATATCTCACGTCGGTACTAAACCGACTTAATTATATTCACGTCGGTTATAAAAATGACGTAACTTTCAACGACGTAAAAAATTTCTACGTCGGATCAAAAAACGACATCATGTTTAGCGGCAAAAATTTAGCATCGGTTTTTACAATAGTAACGTCAGTTATACAACCGACACCATATCCACTATCCAATGATTATTATATACTGCTTTTTTTTCTTCTATTTTTTGTAAATAAAATAAATTCAATAAATAAAACTTTAAATCAACAAATGAAACATACCAAATTTCAATTAATAAAAGATGTAGCTTATACATAAAAACATCAATATCATGGAAAATGCATAACACAAAAATGTCAAACAGAAATATAATTAGCCTATTTCTAATTCTGAGCAGGCGATCACTCTTCTAAATTCAAACCGGAGCTCTTGTAAGCTATTGCCTGAAATCAAGCAGAAAAACAGTCTTATATATCATGATCAGCTTAAGAATCAAACATAAAAGCAATTCTAATTTCATGAGCAGCTTAAGAATTAATGATAACTTGCTCTATCATTTTGTTCAATGGCTAGATAAAAACATATAGTTAGAACCCTTCTCTTGTCATTCCATTCATTGCCTAATATGTCTAACAAATCTTACATAAGAAACACAAAATTAACAAAACCTACCTGCAACCTGTATGAGTCTATAGGGCTACTCTTACATCAACCTGCTCAGAAGTTTACCTGCAACCTGTATTTCATAAAAAATGAGGACTTTCAGGATTACATATAATTTTTTTTGCTTCTATGATTTAAAGACAGTGATAATGATGTATAGTAGAGGCTCAAGCCACCGTTTTCTTATTAGTATCAGTGAAATTGCTTAAGAATGAAACAATTGTGACATAATTTAATTGTTTTTATTAGTGAAGTGGAATTTATTAAAATAAAAAATCAATATCCCTTAAAAATAAGAAGTTGGAATCCTGCGACGATTCCTTTTTCTAAATTTTATTTTCTTCTTCGTAGTTTTACACGTGAGCGCTTAGCTTTTTAGGGTTTTAATAGGTGCAGCAGTATCGAAGCGGATATTCGCAAATATCACAAAAAAAACCCGGATATTTGCCTACTATAAAGCACTAAGGGTATACAAAACGTCTCCAATCCACAAACTGACAAACGTATTCAGTGTGTTTGTCGTTCTGTAATTTTGAACATATGCGAGAAGTTTCAAACTGATACGATTCCAATCCCAAGTTATACGTTAGAAATTTTAACTAACGTGGATATCACTTCATGATTTGAGTGGCACTTAGCTACTTAACCATACTTTTCTCCAAACCCGAATACAAAGACTTCACCACGTACCTTTAATTTCTTCTAAGCATGCTTTCCAATTTAGACCTTTCCCTTAATCTCGCTTTTAATAACTTCAGTGATCCTCACTACCTTCCGAGTTTGGCCATCTCACCAAATTAATAGTCCTTTTATCTCTTTCCTCTAATGGCTTCAATTCTTTGGCGGTTTGGCCAAGTTCCTTCCACAATTAGTAACCTAACTTGGTTAACTGATTTGAACAAAACAAGGTCACTTCCCAAGTTCCCATTTGTACAAAATCTAACTAAGCTCTTTCCCTAAAACATTATGATAATAACTTTTCTGGAGCCATCCCTGTTGGTGCTGGGTTTAGCCTATGGCGAGGCCCCTAATAAATCGATTACAAGCCCTAACGAAGCCCAGGATATGGAAAAGCCTATGGCGAGCTGGCGACAACAACAACGAGATTCAAGGTAGCAAACCACTCGGGAGTATAAAGGAGAAAAAAGCAGACTAGATAAAGGCATCTCATTCTTATCACAAAAACCGTAGAAAATCACCTTGTGTTTTCAAGATCTCTCACCTTGTCATCTCTTTGTAAACACATTATTATTCAATACAATTTATTCGTACGTTAATCATTCCTATTAATCTTTAGTTATCGAGTTTGTATAACGAATATCTAGACCTTTAAAAATAAAAAATGCGGATCATGCATTCACATTTTAGCGCTCTCGATGGGGAATTCATAGATTTTCTGACCCGAAAAGCTCATGTTCAAGGCTAGTTGGAACAATATGAAAATTATTTTGTTGGCACCGCATTTACTATAGTAGTTTTGGTTTTGCTTATTCTGTTTGTTCCGTCCGATATCCACACTAATTACACTCATCCATTCTATTTGGTTTGCATCGTGTTACCCACTAGGCCACTATTACCATTACCATTCATCTCCATAGTCCCTCTCGTTAACAGAGGATATATATTACGTTTTTTTAATGATATATGTGATACACTTTGTATTTTTCTATCAGGATATTTCTGATATGTCTTCATTGTAATTAGATGATCTCTATATATCAATTAAATTTTAAATATTTTGAAAAGTTGTCTGTGGCATTGAGCCACATTGAACAACGATGTCCCACGTCTCATGTATGTATCTAAATCATCATCTTTTACTGTAAGCATAGAATTGATTATTTTTTTTTATATAAGAGGTTGATCCGGATTTTTATCACCAACTAATCTTTCAGACTGAGTGTAGTCGTCGAGTAGCCAATTCACCGAATTTTCAAAGTCTTAAATCATGACACCATTTTGACGGGCCAAATGGACCTAAAAACATAGATTTTTTTCACATTAATGATCAATGGGGATCAAATTTTGAGGAACTTTTCAAAGTTGAAAAACAATCTCCATTTCTCTCGTTGTAATAATTAATTTTATTACTCCATCCGTTTCGTTTTAGTTGTCGTTTAAGGTTTTCGCACACAAATTAAAAAAATCATTAAATTTTTTGTTTTACTCTTTATTAATATATTTTATAATTTTTTTATTGGTCAAAACATTAAAACATTAATGACAAAACATGAATTTTCACCAAATATTTGCATTGAAAACCTAAAACGACAACTATTATGAAACAAAATTTTAATCCTAAAACGACAACTAAATTGAAACGGAGGGAGTATTATTTTTAAAAAATCAAAAATAACAAAAGACTTCATAACCCTTAAGAATATCATATATTTACAACCCAAGCACGGAAGTTTCGTCGGAGGTTTGCTTCCCGCTTCGGAATCGGAAATTCCGTTTGTAGATTTTGTTCGTTATGTTTGTGTAAAATCAAAAGTGATGGAATGGATTGAATGAATGGAAGTTCTAATCTAATCGATTTTGTTTGTAGGTTTGTGGAAGGGGGTAATGCCCGGACAAAGAACCCAACTGTCTTATGTAGAGCCGAATTCCATAGAACCAAAGAAAATCATTGAAGAAGAAGAGATGTCTCGGGAAGTTGATTCTGAATAAACGGATTCAATCTTTCGGGATGAAGAGACGGATTCAATCTTTCGGGATTCAACTGTACATCTCTAAACTGTGTACAACTAAGGAGAACTTGGTATAACTAGGCTGATTTTATAACTTAGAAATTCCTGAAACTAAGAAGTACAACTTAGTAAAACTTGGTACAACTTGATATAAATTGCAGGATTCTGATGAGGAAATCGAAACATTACAACTTCTGAAAATGTACTTCAATCCCACTGAGTATATGAAACCTTTAGCCATTTAAGATATCAGCGAAGTGATATATTTATAAAGCAGTGGAAACGTTGGAGGGTCATCTTAAAGACGACGAGTTAAAATGGTTTAGGGAGCATCTACAGTTCAAACACTTCTTCTACATGCATATAGACTCAAATCATAAGTTGATAGCTATGTGGATGCTCTTTCTTCGCAGATCATGTTAAGAGAAAAAAAAGGAATGTTGGTTTATTGTCAATGGCATTCTCATCCGCTATTCTCTTAAAGAAGTTACGTTTAGGGATTGAACGTTGTAGTGGTTAGGTTAGCAACTTGGCTCTTTGGGTTTACAACACTGAATGCTTTGACAAACAAATGTAACAATAATCACTTTCTTTTTCTTCTTTCATATACAAAAACAATACTTTCACATGTACCAACGGGCACTTCATGTCTTTTTTAGTACACACTTTCACTTGCTTGAATCTGCCTTTCAATGAAATGGAGAAAAGACAAACACAGAGACAATCCAATCACTTAAATCTACCCCAGAAACTTGCTAAAAACTGCACAATGATGGGGTAGATAAAAACTGGAGCTGTCTCTATATACATGTGAAATTAATCAAATGAAAGAATCATATAAGAGATTTTTTTTTCTTTTTTTTGTCAAAATATATATATGAGAGATTTAGACCGGGTATAAGCAAATATCTTCCTACTTTCAAGCTATAATCATATGCTTTTTGCCCTTAAGAGTCTCCTTGATCGCACCACTGGTCAGGGACGCACAAGAAATGTGTCTTCATGAATTTCCTGAACCTCGTCTTGTAATCAATCGGGCTGATCACTGTCGGCTGCACATTCTTTGGCACCACCAAAGACGATTTCACCCACGTCTCTAACTGCTTGTCCCATGTGTATTGTCTCAGATAATCAATGATCCCACACACTAGCTCATGATTATCATCATCAACTCCAACCAGTAGCGAGTAGTCCATCACGTTTATGCTCTGCGATTTGTTTTCCATTTATGATAAGTGGATTGTGTAACACAACAGAAATAGAACTAAGAGAACATATGTATGATATACTGAGAGAAAGAGAGAGATGATAAAAACTCACGGTTAGGAAGCTGGTGTCGTTATAAACCGCTCTTTGAAGATTTTGTTTTGATGTTTTGCTAACGTAAAGCGGGGATTTGTTCATGTCGTTGACAAAGTTCTGATCCAATAGAACATCGTCTGCGCCATTAGCAGAAGTGGCTGTAAACCGAGCATGCAGAGCGCCTTTGAGATCATACTGGCGAGTAACTTTTCTGCCAAAACTGAGATTCTCCATGACCATCAGGTCGTGCCGTATCTCTTTCCCGCCACCCTTTGGCTGCCTTACAGTTACCTGAAAATAGCGATCAAAGATCCTTCAAACTAAGCCCTATCCATTTTATAACGATAATTTAAGGAAAATGCTAATGGTCAAATGATCAAAGGTGATTTTAGAGACAGTACCTGATGGATCCCAAGAACTTTGGCAAGACAAGTCTGGTTGCCTAGATCATACGAGTCCTTCATGTATTTGAAATACTCCGGAGCAAATGTCACAAATGATTCGTACTCTGTCTTCTTGATCTCTTTTACGATGAACCTATCATCCAAAGTCTTAGCGAACACGGATTTGCTCTTCCCACCCTTAGCATCCCATGGCTTACAACGGCTTAGTGAAGCTATATAATCAAGCTCTGATGAACAACAGTGTTTTCTGAGCTCGCGGAAATCATCTGCATATAGGGACACGATAGAGTATTTGGGTTTTCCAATTGATTTGAGTGACCCAAAAGTAACAAGGACCTCTGGAGGGGGTAGTGTTTCCAACCGATTTGTACTCTCACTCGAGAAACGGGAAACCTCACGGTCAGTTTGCTTAGAATCTTGATTATTATCTAAGAACCCTTGAAGAGATCCATGTATACACCTTGAAAGAGGCTTTCTGTTCTCATCATTGTTCAGGTGGGCAAGCGCGCAAGCAATTAGGCTGGACAGCTCATCTTCATAGTCTGACACAATGAAATCATCATCCTTCAAAGAGATGCGCAGACGAGAACTTTCCTCAGTGATTATCTGGTTCACCGTCTGTAGGTTTTCTTGGGTAAAGTTGTTAACATACTCAAATTTCAACAAGTATTCCTTCTCAATATCGACAATCCGCTTCGAGCGTAGCTCTTCAAATGGCAGCCAAAACCACTCATCCCAACCTAAGATGTATGGCCCATTAGAGGCAGCAACCTCATCATCCAATGAATCTCCAGTAACTGGAATGGATTTGTCCGCTTCTTTTCCATTGGTTGAATGGACATTAACAGCCAAATGAGTGTCGAAATGATTGTTGATGGGAGAGGTTGAATCGGGACTGGAGCTGCGCAAAGTTTGTGATTCATTGTCTTCAGGCACATACGATTCTTCCATCTGATCATTGTCCCCAACAGACGCTCCAGCGATTGGTATATCTTTGTCTTTAACAACTGGAGTGTCCATGACTCCATTGCTACCAGAATCAGAAACTTTGTCATCATTTTCATATCTAGTCATTCCAGCCTCGGAAACAGTCTTCAAACCTTGTTCATTTATCCCCGTCTCATCATTTGAAGGTAGCAAACGATCAGATAAAACCAGCGACTGCAACCGGTAGTTCCAGATGAGAGCTTGAAGCAGAAGTTCCCACCTCATGCGGTTTAAGCGGAGCAGTCTGTGTGAAACATCATCTATGGTTTTAGCCTTGTCAAACGAGTTCTTGATGTTTTCCTATTTGTAGACAATAGATATTAATAAGCTTGTCTCTATCACTTAACAAAGATAGTTGTATACCATATGCATTAGTCACAAAGCTAACCTCAAATACGTGACGCTCGTGCTTCAGCAACTCCTCAATGTTAGAAAGGAGTTTGTGTGCACGCTGATATCTGAGATCTGAATTGAATTGTGATCTTAGTCTCTTAAGAAAACCAGTAGCGTCCCCGAACAAAGAGATCCCTTTAGTGAATACCTGAACAAGAATATAGAAACAATCAGCACAAAATTGATCATCTTGCGTATTCATTTTACAATTTTTTTTGCCAGCCCCTTGGCCCAAGCAAGACATACTATTTAGCAGACAAAGTAAACTGAAACGAAAGCTGATGATGCAATATTTGTTTCTTGCATATGAGAAAATACAGCTACAATACTGTTTACTCAGAATAGAAACTTACTATTTGGAATTCTTTCTCAAGCCAACCAGCTTTTATTAAAATGCTAGATTCCAGCTTCATGGGTGGCAGAGACACTGTGTAGGATGTGACTTGGGAGTAACTGAGCATAGCAACCATGGAGCCTAATCTGCAGTTGTGTACAAGTTTAAAGATAATGAGAGCTCGCAAACCATCATCCATGTTACAAAGTTCCCAAAATTTTCATCAAATTTACGTTGTAGCACTAAAACCAAGAATGGACTTAAAAAAACTAAGCCTCAAACATTTGACTGATAATTAATTACTTGGTAAGAACATGTGAAATTGTGAAGCAACATGCAGAGCAAAATAAATAAAAAATCATACCCAAAGAAGTGAAGGAAGTCACTGTCGAAAGAATGCCCACAGCTAGACGATCTATTCAGAAAAGTGTGCTGAGAAAAGCTGAGCTCCAAAAACTTTCCAAATGACAAGCTACGAGCAGCAGTTGATATCAGCACTCGTTTTGTTGATTTCCGGGACGCATTCTTTGCTTTACACTTTCCACAACGACTCCACATCCAGATTTTTCCTTTTGCCTCACCAGACAAACCTTTTGCTACCGGAATTCGCTTGATTTGGATTGTTAGTTGCTTATTTTGATGAGCATAATAGTAAAGATGTGCCTCCGGAAATTCATTGCACGTTTGGCATAGGTTTCTCTGCATCATGAACAGTTCCATAAACAAATTTGAGCCACAAACATAGATAAACCTTAGCAAATGAACAAAACAGCATTTTATTTAAAATTTACAAGAGCACCAGAGTCGAACCTGATTAAACATATCGCGCAGGAATTTTTCCAAGGGAACATCAAAGTGCTTGTAAAACTTAATGTGTGAAAAATGCCTTTGGTCACACATTATCCCCCTAAGGGTATTCCTCTTTGACACTAAAACCAATATACTCTGAGACTCCAAGGTGCTCTCAATATCATTCTCCGTTTGCGACTTGTCTCCATCATCTGAACTCGTGTTTACTGGGAGCTCAGGATCAAGTAAGATTGGTTGTTTATCCTCATTCTTTTCTTCAGTATCTTCTGCAGATTCCCTAATCGAATCAAGATTGCTTACATTCGATACATCTGTATCAACAGAAACTGGAACTGACTCCGGATATTGAACAAAGCCTAAATATTTACTTAATCTGGCAGATAAAGATGAGAACCCAGTAAAAATAACTGGATTATATGGCTCGTGAGAGAACACATGATCTCCATCTGATTCCCAAGTTCCAACATTCTCACCATCTGCTTCCCCATTTATCTGAATAGATTGTTCATCGAATCCATTAGACACTGGAATATCAACTGCTTCAGAGGCAGATACACGAGGAGAAGGAGATAGTGGAAGTTTTTCAATTTCCACATCCACAACACATGATGTAGCTTCCTTTGTAAAGATGGTTGAGAACATTGTATGCCGATCAGCAAGGAAAGAAGCCTCCAGCATTAGATGATATGCCATGATAAATGAATATTGTACTACTTCTTTGACCTTTTTCAACCTATCACTGTGGCATCCTTTAAGTAAAATCTGTCACATATCAAAATGTCAATATTAGAATGCAAGAAAGTCCAAGGTCAAAGTCACGAATTCAAATTTTGAATGAATTTATTATTATAAGACTTTCATACAGTGGAAGATGTATTAATGTTATTGTTACCAAAGTAGAGATATCTAGTAGCATTAATGACTTATGATACTCCACAATCAGTCAAGAACTCACCGTGCAGCCAAGGCGGGTAGGGCAACCCTCTAAAAACATCAGCGTTTTAGTTGGCTTCTTCTCGGATTCGCCCACAGCGTTATGCTCCTCGACAATTTTCTCGATGCGAAAAGAATCACAGTGCTTTAACTTCTGACTAGACAGAGAGTCAACTGACAAAATTGGTGAACCAATGCATCGAGATATTCTCTGTAGACGGTGGAGCTTCATGTCAAACACCAGAGTGACCCCTTTATCAAGAATAGACTTTTGGATATCACGTGAAACAGATTTTTCCACCAGCATGACGTCCGGCTTGGAAGCTTCTATGATATCAACAACAGGCTTCACATACTTCAGTTGATAATCATTGTCCTGTTGGCAATAATAAAAATGAATCAGAAACAAACAAATGAAAGCTTTCAAACTGATGAATGACAAGTTACGTTGCTTCCCGAACCTGATTCACTGATTGGAGAGACGAAAACCCACTTATCGGATGACCCAGTACTCCTTCGACTAACATTATTCGAGGATGCTCATACTTAGTTGCCATATGTTTAAGAGCAGCATGTTTTTTGAAAACCAGGCCTTTGAAAACTTCACTGCAAAAGTGAACAATTATTAGAAGTGTACCAGTAGATAAAAACTGAAATTGAAAGGGTCAAAGAACCTCAAACAATGCAAAGTCTAAGCAAACAATGGGTAGTTTGTAATACCTGTCAATGCAAGAACCAGTTGCTATGCATTTCACTTTGATGTACTCAGTCGGATCAACTGATTTGCCGTCAATAGCTGGCTTTAGCATTGAAGCAGCCTCCCAGCATAACCTAGCAACAATCTCTATCCAATATCCACTTTCTTCTATAGACAACCCAGCCGACTTAATAAGGTGACTAACAATGAACTTAAACTTTGAATCTGCCTCCTCAAGCATCACTCTTCGATTTTCTTCATAAACCTTTTTCTTTTCACTACTTTCCTCACTCAATTCCCCTAACAAACTTGCTTTGTTCCACTTAGAGCCATCACAGCAATCATCATCATCATCAGCAAAAACGCCATCTACTTCATCTTCAGGATTTTCCGGTTCCGGAGGCTCCCAAACTGGAACATCATCACCATCATCTTCCCGATCAGATAAAAACTGCACATTCTCAACACCATTTCCTTTCGATTTCTCATCCAAAATGTCAAGAATGTCACTCGGCATGCTCTTAGACTTACGCTCTAACCGATCTACCTTATGCTCCATATCATCTTGACTACTATGACTTGAACATTCATCTTCATTACCCCTAACAAAAGATAACAACAATCTTGATCAAACATACTGTTTCTCAACATTATCAAATCCAATACAAAGAATCATGTTTATTAGTCTCTTACCTATCATTTCCATCAACCGAACACTCACCTGACAAAAAAAACATTATACAAACCATAAGATTCATCAACTAACCATTTAAACGCGTGTTTGGGTGATTCATACCAGAGAGAGAGCGTTCACTGCTAGACAAAGACTCAGTAGGCGTCATCAATGGAGATTCAGTAACACCAAGGTCCACAGGACCAAGAACACGAGAAGTAGCCACCTATTTAAAATCAAAGAAAACGCGTAAGCATAAAATCATCATCATCGTCATCATCACAAAGATATATACGTAATAAATCTACCAAATCACAAATCCTGAATTAAGGAAAATAAAATATCGACCGACGGAGATTTGATATGCCAAAATCAAATACGCATAAATTCCGGGGAAGATCTAAGAATTAAGGAAAATAGAAAATCCACTCAGATTTTGAATCTCTCTGTGACTCTGTCAATAACTCTACTACGAAACAATGAAGAACAGAGAAAAAATCAACAATCGAAGACTCGAATCCAAGTCAAGTCGAAGACGAAGAGTGAAATTGATTTTCAAAATTTCAGTTCAACGGAATCGTTAATCACCGGAAAAAAAAAAACAACGAATCTCCGGAGAAAGCAACAAGAAATCGTTGAGAGAATGACTCACCGCGGAAGCAAAATTGGAGAAGAAATTGAGTTTAAGAGGTTGAAGAAAACTTAGAACATTTGACAGATTATTTTGTGGTTTTTGCCTTCACTGTGAAAACAAAGAGAGGAATTGAATTTATCTTGCAGAGAGAAATGAAACGAGTCCGACGGTGGAGAGAAAGATTGGAGACGAAGTTTGAAGAAGAGAGAAAGGAGAGAATAATATTTCCTTTTATTATATTTAAAACCTGTGGGTTCCACTTCTACTGTTCTTCTATAATATTTTTATTTATTTTAAATTAAATAATTAAATATATTTTGTTTAGACCAAATTTTCTCTATTTTTTATTTTGGTCTTGGCCGTTAAATCTGTTTACATATCTAAAAGACAAATATATTGACAATATTTCTTTACTTTTTTCCACTGTAATAAGACTTATGGAATTTTGAAAAAAGTTACAATTATTTATGAAAAAAAAACACTAGAAAAAAATGATTTTATTCTAATATGGTTAGTTTTACTAATTAGTAAAAAAGAGATGTTTAGTCGCATTTGAGTTTTTTATCTGTACGAATAGTTGCTTCGTTTGTCTATAGTCTGCTTTGACTAAATAAATAAATCCTAATAAATTCCCAAAATTCAATGGATATACATAGTGCACGTACGATAAATGAAGTAGATGGGTGAATGTGAAAAGAAAAAAAGAATGGAGTAATTTTATTTTTGTTTAGTAAAAGTAAGTAGTCTATAATTTTTTCTACTACAATTTTCAATGGTACCAAAGTTTTTTTTTCTAATTTTGGGATGATATACATAATTTAAAAAATTAAATTGAGCGGTTTCTTTTTATTACTTTGTTCACATCGCCTAAAGATAAAGACAGTAGTAAAAAGATTCCAAATATAATGTTAAATATCAAAATAATGATTAGGTATTTGTCCGATATTATGCGTGATTTTTACAAATAGTAAAGACGTTACTGATAGATAATTAACGTTGATACTATAAAAAATCTTGTTGTATTTGTCATTGATAGATGAATGTTTTCTTACCTCACGATTTTTACGAATATTAAAGACGTTACAAATATATGGTTAACGTTGGTATATCAATTTTTTGTTGTATTGTACATAGATAAATGTTTTTATTACCTTTGTTGCATTCCCTAAAAACAAAAGCTGCAGTAAAGATTTTAAATACAATATGTACCAAAAAAATATATTAGATGTTTGTCTGATATCATGCGTGATTTTTATAAATAGTAAGAGCGTTAAGAATATTTAAAAATTAGGGTGTATAAATATAATTTTGATGTATTATTATATGTTTTATCTTGTTAGCATCTCGTAAAGACAAAGATACAAGTAAAGAGATTTTAAATATCAGTAAACTAAATTTGATGTTTGCCTTGCATCATGTATGATTTTTATTAATAGTAAAGATGTTATGGATATATAAACTTAACGTAGATAAATATAATTTTTATGTACAATATAGTGAATATATACTTTATTCCATTGTTGGAAACCCTTGATGTGGTAAAGAGATTTCAAATAAAAAGTAAATACCAAAAAATAAAATTAGATGTTTGTCTGAAATAAAACGTGATTTTTATGAATAGTAAAGCGTTACAGATATTATGATATATTATCATGATTAATGAATATATATACTTTATATTTATCTTGTTGGCATCCCCTAAAGACAAAAGATACAGTGAAGAAATTTCAAATACAAAGCTAAATAACAAAAAAAAATAGACGTTGGTCTGAAATCATGCGTGATTTTTATAAATAACAAAGACGTTACGAAAATTAGCATATATAAATGTAATTTTGTTGTATTATCATGTTGATGAATATATGTGTTTTTGGCATTCTTTAAAGGCAAACGACAAACGTTCCAGTAAAGAGATTCCAAATACAATGTTAAATACCAAAAAAAAATTAGATGTTTGTTTGATAAAATGCGTGATTTTTAGAAATAGTAAAAAGACGTTACAGACATACAAAATTAATGTATATATAAATATAATTTTGTACGTTGTATAGTCATAGTTGATGGATATATGTTTTATTACCTTGTTGACATGCATCTCGTAGAGACGATGGCTCCAGTAAAGAGATTCCAAATACAATACGAAATACCAAAAAAAAATTTTAATTAGATTTTTGTTCGGCACTATTTGTGTTCTTACAAAGAACAAAGACGTTACCGATATATAAATTAACATAGATTATTTTGTATTATCATGGTTCATAGATAAATGTTCTATTGCTTTGTTGGCATTCTGTAAAGACAGAAATTGTTGTAAAGATATTTCAGATACAATGTTAAATATCAAAAAAAAAATTGATGTTTGTCTGATATCATATGTGACTTTTATAAATAGTAAATACGTTATAGATATATAAAATTAATGTGTATAAGTATAATTTTGATGTAGTATCATGATATATAAAATTAATGTGTGTAAGTGTATATATGGTTTCTTACCTTGTTAGCATCTCCTAAAGAGAATAACATAAGTAAAGTTGTTCTAAGTACAATACAACACTAAATACCAAAAAATTATTAGATGTTTATCAAACACCATGCGATGATTTTTATAAATAGTAAAAAGTAATATATTTAGAAAATTAACGGAAATATAAATAATTGTTATATTATCATGGTTGATGAATATATGTGTTATTACCTTGTTGACATTTCCTAAAGACAAAGTGATGTAAACATCCATCCTACTGATAGATGAACCCTACTATGTTGTATTACTATATTTGATGGATATGTTTTATAATTTTATTACATTGTTGATATCTCGTACTCGACGAACAAACACTCTAATAAAGAGATTCCAAATGTAATTCTAAATACCAAAAAAACTTAATTATAGATTTGTCAGGCATCATCATGCGTAATTTTCAAAAATTAAAGACGTTACAAATATATATAAACTAAACGTAGATAAATATTATTTTGATGTAATAGTATGGTTGATGAATATATGTTTTATTATTTTGTTGGCATACCCTGAAATCAAAGACTACAGCAAAGAAAAAAATTAAATGTTAATTATCAAGAAATTAAATTAGATGATTTTCTGGTATTTATGTGTGATTTTTATAAATAATAAGATGGTACAAATATATAAATCGTGTAAAAATATAGTTTTGATGTATTATTCTAGTTGATGAATTTATATTTTATTACATTGTTGGCATGCCCTAACTACAAAGACTCAGAGTAAGCAAATTCTAACTACAATACTACATACCAATAAACTAAATTTGAAGTTTTTTTTTACATCATGCGTAAATTTTATAAATATTGAAGATAGTATGAATATATAAATCAATGTAGATAAATACAGTTTTGTTGTATTATATATCATGGTTGGTGGATAAACGAGTTCTTACTTATTCGCATCACCTGAAAATAAAATTGATGTGAACATTTACCTTGTTGGTCGAGTTAAAGGTGAATCTTACCAACAGTATTGTACCAGACCAACCATGGATCTTGTACTGACCATACTAGAAGGGAGAAAGCAGCTAGCTTAACAACGATTATATCTCCACCATTGATGTCGTATTAAAAATTCATTGACAAGTTAATTATTTTGAGAAGAATGATCGAACTAAAACCCACCTGAATTAGCCTCAATCAAAAGTGTTCCAAAAGAAAAAAAAAAACGTGTTCCAAAAGACCTATACAGACGAGTGAACCCAATTCCAAATTTGCAAATACAATCGTCTCAAACTCGAAGATACACACCAAAACCATTCAACCTCTAGAAACTAATTACTACTCAAGTGGTTTTCAAATTATTCGAGCCAAATCATTAAACTAATGAAAGAGCTACCTAGACAGTACCGCAAACACAAAACTCTTTCCAACACTACTTCCAGTCTTCCACCAAAGCATTCAGCCTTGGCTCAAAAATTAATAAAGAAATTCCATATAAGTAAACTTTTGATCAATGAGTCTGAGAATCACACTTGGTTTTGGTTAAATCCAAAGATGGATAACTAACCTTACGCGCGAACTGTTTATTTATAAAAAATAAACTTTATATATATATATATATATATATATATATATATATATATACTTTCTCTATTCAAATTAAGTGTTGTTTTAGGATTTTTATTTTTGTGTCAAATTTTATGGATCGTTTTTATTTTTCAATACATAATTTTAGAAAAGCTTCAAATTTAATTATATTATGTTAGTATATTAATCAGAGAGATAAAATTAAGTAGCGTATTAATAGAAATTTTAATAGCTTTTTTTTAATATATGTGAAAAAATCCTTAAAAGACACTTACAAATAAAACATAGATAACTATGATGCATAATTGCCGGTGCCGGCTGAGATAGGAGGCGGGCGGTGCGCGCGATGGCATGAGCCCAATCCCGTGTTTCAATAACTAAGAAGTCTATTTTTAAAAAAGTATTAGTAATAAACTAATACAAAACAAAAATAAAATTTAGAAAGGTCATAAATTTTTTTTATGTATTGTTTTTGTTTTTAATGACTAAATTTTTATTAGAAATATAATACAATATTTTTTTATTTAGTAAAAGACCTAACAAAATTTATAAGGACCCAAAACATTTTCTGCCGTAAGGTCTATGATGGTATTAAGCCGGCCCTGATAATTGCGCTATGGTTTACCAGCATGGATGGATATAGCTATGGCGCAGATCAAGAACAAGAGATCGAATGGTCTAATTAAGAGAGTCAATGTGCTAGAAAGGCCGACATGCATATATAAACCATCGACATGAACAATGGTGTCTAAATCGACGGTATATTCGGCTAGTGATATATGATGTATGATGATGTTGCATAAGAATCACGTAGCATGTAGAATTATGATAGGTTAGCTGTAATATGCTTAAGTTTTTTTTTTTTTTTAATAATATGCTTAAGTTGCTACATTAATAGATTATGTGTCAAGTATATATTCTGTTTATAAATATATATGCATGATATAGTATGGTTATATGTTTTGAATCATGTGGACGTATGCGATCATCTTTGCCGAGTAAACTTGTTCCTCTCGTTTCTCTTTTAGTGTGTTATGTTGCTTGTATTGCTAGTAAATCTCTTTGGTATGATTTAAGGGAGAACTTGTTTGACAGATGGTGTTACAAGGCCTAACACAGTTCTAAGTGGTCGTTAACATAATTCTGTAATCAATTATCATTAAGGGGGTGTTATTGGTTTGTGATTTAAATAGAGTTTTAGTGACTTTAAATGTTATGTAGAATCTGTTGTTATTCAATCAAGATTTTTTAAAAGTTTGTTAAAGTTTGGTGCTATTAGGTTAAGATTTGTAAAAAGTAATCTAAAATCTTCATAAATCTGGAGTTATTGGATTCATACTTTTATAAAGTCATTAAAAATTTTGTGTTATTCAATTACAACAAAAGAATCTATGATTGTTAATGAATTAAATTATTATGTTATTGGTTTATGACTTTCTACACTTTTCTTCACAAAACAAAGTCATGAAAAGTATCATCAAAACAGAGAGATTGTTTGAGAAACTTTACAAGATTATGAAATACTGATCAACAAGATTATAGAAAACTCTCAAAAACTTTCAAGATTTGTCTTTTTTTGTTTGTTTTGGTATATTTTCTAATTACATAGAGTTAAATTTATAAGTTTTAACTTCAAAATTTTGTGGTCATAAAAGTTAGCATATGTCGTTTGAAGTAAATTAAATTTGATATAATGGTTACATTTACATTTAAATTAAATCTTAATTAACATGATCAATAGTTTGACAAATTATTTATGAATTTTGTCCATAATTTTTCAAAAATGTTTTTGCTTTATTCTCAATTTGTCCGCAATATTTATATTGAGCTTTTAGATATAGTGAAGGCTTTGAATCAATTTTAAATAACTTTTTTTGTTTGTTAAATATCAATTTTAAATAACTTAAATTTTTAAATTTTACATTTGCTGAACCGTGATATTCTATAGTACCTAAAATCATCTAATTAAGCTCCGGTCAAACATTTTAGACACAAAAAGTTTACTACTATTTAGTTTTTGAATTTTATTTGATATTTTGCAAATTCTTTATCTTTTCTATTTGTATCAACTTTTGTATCCATTTTCAAATTAAAGACTGAATCCAACATTAAAAACAAAATTATATCTTATCTATATCTATATTACCATCAATCACAAATTCACAATCTATATATATAATGGGAGAGTTGTCTCTCCATCTAAGGTGTCCACATCATCATCCATGTCATCACATTTTATTATTTTTGTGGGCTCCACATATGTTATTTATTAAAACAAAAACTAAAACTAAATTAACTCACACATTTTAAATTATTACTTTTCATTAAAAATCAATAACTTACAAAAAATTAATTAAATATGAAAAAACGAAAAAATAGATATACAACATAAAATATAAAACTTTTGAATTGAGATTAGAGAAATAGAAAGTTAGATAATCATGTCTTAACATATAATGAGTGAATATTTTTAAATGGTTAGAGTTAGGAAAAAGAAACTTATGATTTATTTTAATGTAACAAGGCATGGGCAAATTAACCGAACCGAACGTAACGAACCGGAAACGGAGCAAAAAGAACCAAACCGAACCGAAAATTTGAAATTTTCCGAATGGATACTAAATGCTATAACCGTAAGAACCGGAACCAAATCGGCACCGATCCGAACCCGAAATATAATTACTTTAATAAAAAGATTTTCTCAGATTTTCTGATGGTTACTTTAATAAAAAGATCATGCAACCTTTAAAATAGAATTGAGTATTCAAAGATAGGAAGTAGAAAAGATATACAATCTATCTTGAGAACTAATTCACAATTGAGTATATTATATGTGAGTCAATATAAGGTGTAAAAGAGTCGATGTCGGGAGACGATGAGTATATCACAGAGGATAACGAGAAAAATTATAGTAGAAAGTGAGAGAACGTTTTTACTTCTTTGAAAAAAATCCCGCGCAACGCGCGGGTACAAGTATATATAATAACGAAATTCAGCAACAAAGTTTAAAATATTGATCAATCATTCAGTCGTTGCAATCAAATAAGAATAAATTCAATCATTGATTCAGTGATTCACTTATTTGTGATTAGTGAAAATACGCTTTGAGAAGAAACGACCATGATCTACTTCGAACGTAGCTACTAGCTGGTCCTCTGAGATCTTGCCACGTAGCTTGACTCGGGTGGTTCCGACAGATCAATGGTCGAAACGGGAGAAGAAGAACAAGACAGCCTATAAGCACACCACGTGGCAGGCCGATACTTGTACGTCGTCATTTATAGCCTTGGATTTTATTGGTCCGTGTCATATACGAAATTGCAATTCTTTTTGTTTTTCTTCAATATTAGAGTGTACTCTTTTGGTAAACTACGTATAGAAGATTAATATGTCATCCTTTTCATTCAAATAAAAAAGAATAGAAAATTGACTAATATTATTTACAAAACTATTTAAATTACTGAATAAATGATTTTAAAATATATATTTTAAGTTTTATTAAGAGAGAAATTATTATTATTTTTAGTAAAAATACATTAAACCAACATTATCTTTACACAAAAATATCTTAAAACAACAGTTATTGTGAATTAGAGTTAGATGACATTATTTTATATCATAGATAAGAAAATACTAACTATATTTACTTAGATTGTTGTTAGTATAGTCATTCAAAGATATATTTTTATATGATACTCTCTCTCTTTTATGAAGAGTGTTATTCTACACTTTTTCACGCTTTTAAAAAGCTATTAAAAGTTTTACTATATCTCTTATTAATCCACTAAAGAAATAGGGTAAAAATTAGTATTTATTCAAAATTAGGTATTGAAAATATAAAACGAATCCTAAAACGACACTTTTGTGAAATGTAGAGAATATATGACAATTAATCCATAAAATTTTTAACAATGGATACATCTATTCTTACACAATCATGTTCGGTTGAAAACATAATGGAAAACTGAAAACGAGAGTTCGAAATTTGAATTTTTTTAGTTCAATCCGAAAATGCTGGAGGCATATATGTTACCATTACGCCAATATAATTCTTGTCACACTTACTTACAAAACAATAGTCTTTTTGCGAGCCTTATTATATATTTCAATCATTAAATTCCTGTGGTAGAAAATAACTACATATTTTCTTTAATCTTTTTGAAATACACGCTCATACTTTAGCGTTGGAACAATTTTTTCTCAACTGATTTTGTTATTGATAAATTTGTTGGAACTAAGATAAAATACATAGCCCAAACGAATGAAACTAAAGCCGACGGACGAAATCGAGTTTAAAGCCATTGCCACCACCTCCTAATCTCGCCTTGAACCTCCCTCGTCCTCCTCCGTCTGTTCAGTACCTCAGTGCACCAAGGCCATTAGGTGTTCCAATGATGCAGCCCATGTATCAACAACACCAGCTCTCTATGCCTTGGCCACATGGACACCCTTCGATGATGATGCCTCCACCACCACAAATGCAGTCTGTTATGCATGTGCCGCCTCCACCGGAATCTCAGTTTGCTCATCTTCAAGTTCTTCAACCTTATGGTCAGCTTCCACAGCTTTCAATGGGGATGATGCACCCACCGCCTCATCCTGAGGAGCCAGAGCCAAAGAGACAAAAGTTCGATGAGTCAGCCCTTGTTCCAGAAGACCAGTTTCTTGCTCAGCATCCGGTAATATTTTCTTCGACTTTTGATTCATTTTCTTATCTTTTATCTTTCTTCTTTCGTCTGAGTTGAATCTCACCTGTTTTACACATTTTCATGGTCCGGCTACAATCAGGGTTACTAAGCCAAACGTGGATGATGGACAGGTCATTGAGATCATAGTGCAGTCGTTATCCGAAAACGTGGGAAGTTTGAAGGAGAAAATAGCTGGGGAGATGCAAATTCCAGCAAACAAACAGAAGTTAAGTGGAAAAGCTGGGTTCTTAAAGGACAACATGTCACTTGCACATTACAACGTGGGATCAGGAGAAATCCTTACACTGTCTTTGAGAGAACGTGGTGGGAGAAAGAGATAGAGACCGTTGGTGGACACAGGGAAATGCTTTTTAATCTCTTAGTTCTTCTTCTTTAATAGATGGTTTTTATTGGTGGCCAAAGCTATATGTACTGCTCTCTTATGCACACCTCTTTATTCTTGGCTCATTATATCTCTACTATTACTGACTTAGGTGTGTTTTGGATGTGCAGCTGGTTTTGGGGCAACGTTTTGCTCTGTAATCTTAAAAGAACATATTTGATACTTTGCTTTATGCATTCTTACTGTTGTTAAGCATCTTTAGTGAAGTTTTGTTTCTCTTCTTTGTAGGTACGATACGAGGATGCTGCTTCGCTTGTTTTCCACGGGCTCATCATTGTCGAAGGTACACACGCAATTAGAATAGTTAAGATGTTAGTTGAAACATTGAGAACCTTGTAGGCTTTAAACGTGGGTTATCTGCTCTGGTTGTAGAAAATGTTCGGTTCTACGCTGATGCAACTCCAGAGACCAGGACTCCTTGTCTCGCTGTCTCGGCTAAGTTTGTTTCCAAACACGGATTAGAGTAGAGTATGAGAAGAGGATTATAAATAATATCGTCCATAATGCTAATAGTTTAAGTTTTTGAAATGCTCACTGCTCAGATCATGTTTTTGATAGAGTTCCTCTAAAAGTATACATTTAGACTTCGTGACGGATCACGGGCGAGGAGCTTGATATTATCAACCTCACACTCTCACATTACAGTCACGGGTGCGTAATGGGAGATCGTTCTTCAAGGGATTGATCACAAGTAGAGAGATTAACAATCCTTGGTTTTACTTTTCGAAGCCAACTCATAGAATGTTTGCATTTTTCACTGATTTGATTGATGCGTATACGAACCTATTAATGGCTCTCCAATATTTTGCAGCTGAATTGGAACAGATCTTGAGGAACCGTGCTTAAGATTTCTGAATTCCTTGCTCATAATCATAACACTTTGCATAAGCTTTCTAGATTCGGTTGTTCGGTTATAAAACAACAAAATTGGTATAAGTTCTCTGTTTTGCATGTTCGTGCTTTTTGTTCTTTGCCCTTTTCCTCCTTAGCAAACCTCTTTGTCCTTTAACAAGGGAATAATTGATTGACGCTGGCCTTAAAAGCAAGTAAAACCAAAAGATTTTTTAGTACCTTATCATGAAAATTTAGATGGTTGTAATGTAACGCAAGTACGCAACAAATGATCTATATATTCTTAAATTTGTGGTTGTTCACGAAAGGTTTGAGGTGATCTTCCATAGGTTGAATTGACTTGAACTCGTGATGTTTCAAAGACCTTTTCCAAAAGTGGATCGATCTCAGAAGAGCAAATGAGTTTTGCGTTTGAATCAACGAATAGTTAAAATGTTTGGAACACTGTTATTTCAAAAGCACTCTAACTCTAGAGTCAAAAAACATGATCATGCGAGACTTTGCAGAGATAGCAAAAAAAAACGGAGAAAACTTTTGTCACACTACAGTATGTATCTCAATCACACCGCATTTCTTTCACTGTCGACTACAAAACGATTACAAATCGGATCCAAAGCGTTCTACCATTAGGCCCGTTAAAGGCCCAACAGCCAACTGAATTCGATAGGTCTGGGATTATAATCCGAACCGAATCAACCGAACTGAAATTTCGGGTTCGGTTCGGTTACATTTATAGGCAGAAAACCGAATGGATGTTGATTTTGATATCCATGGTTAGTAATTCGGTTCGGTTATTAACCGATAACCGATCGTTATCCGAAAGTTTATATCCCTTAGCCCAAACCCAGTAAACGAGAATAGACCTTAGTAAACGAAAATGTCTCTTATCTCTACTAAGTAAACGAGAATAGAGAACACAACTCAACAAATCTCTCTAATGCGGCTAAACCTAAGACGAAGACAACAACTTGATTCTTCACTCCTCTGATCTCTGTCTCGATTTTTTGAGTCTTCTATCGGATTCAAAGGTAAGCTTCTCTGCTTTCATTCGGTTTGGTACTTTTGTTTATTGTTGTATGGTTTTGAAATCTTAATTTCGATTTGAGGTCTGATTTTAGGGTTCGTGGGAGAAACAAGTTTTGGGTGTTATTTAAATGGATTTCTAAGTAGGCTTCACATCTCCAGCTGGTTCGTCCTCCGCTTCTTCTCAACGTCACGGCGGTTCTCGCGGCGGAACTGTTCTTTACCGGCTGAGGTACGGTGTTTCTTTATCTCTCTCCAAAACCCTCAGCTTTGCCGATTCCCTTTTTTCTCTGTCAATTTCCTTCTCTCGCTTCTTAGTTTCAGGATTTCTACCTTCTCCGATCGAAGGTTTTCCGATTTTATCATCCAATTTCAGTAGATTTGTTAGTTTATACTTTCTAGAGCTGAGAGTTTAACCAATCAATTAGGTCTAAAAGTTATCGTGATTTTGATTTTTTTTCTGGTTGCAGAAAATGTTCAGCTCGATGCAGATACTGCCACTGGAGGCTCCTCCTACCGACGGGAAGTTAGGTCCACTTCCTCCGTCGCAATTAACTGATCAGGAAGTCGAAGAGATGGAGCAAAACAATTCAAATCAAGCTCCGGCGGCTGTTGCGACTCACACAAGGACTATTGGAATTATTCATCCACCTCCAGATATCAGAACTATTGTTGAGAAAACGGCTCAGTTTGTTTCCAAAAACGGGTTGGAGTTTGAAAAGAGGATTATTGTTAGTAATGAAAAGAATGCCAAGTTCAACTTTTTGAAGAGCTCAGATCCTTATCATGCCTTTTACCAGCACAAGCTCACTGAATACCGTGCTCAGAATAAAGACGGAGCTCAGGGTACTGATGATTCAGATGGTACAGATCTTCAACTTGATACTGCTGCTGCTGATGAGTCTGAGGCAGGTGATGCACAACCCGATCTTCAGGCTCACTTTAGGATTCCTCCTAAGCCTCTAGAACCTCCGGAGCCTGAGAAGTATACAGTTAGACTTCCTGAAGGGATCACGGGCGAGGAGCTTGATATTATTAAGCTTACAGCACAGTTTGTGGCACGGAATGGGAAATCGTTTTTAACGGGATTGACGAGTAGAGAAATCAACAATCCTCAGTTTCAGTTTATGAAGCCAACACATAGCATGTTCACTTTTTTTACTTCTCTTGTTGATGCGTATTCAGAAGTTTTAATGCCTCCCAAAGATTTGAAAGAAAAGCTGAGAAAGAGTGTTGCTGATTTGACTACTGTTCTTGAGCGTTGTTTGCATCGTCTTGAATGGGATCGTTCTCAGGAGCAGCAGAAGAAGAAAGAAGAGGATGAGAAAGAGCTGGAGCGAGTGCAGATGGCTATGATTGATTGGCATGATTTTGTGGTGGTTGAGTCGATAGATTTTGCGGACGAGGAAGATGAAGAGTTACCACCGCCTATGACACTTGACGAGGTTATAAGGAGGAGCAAAGCATCAGCGATGGAAGAAGATGAAATTGTTGAGCCTGGAAAGGAGGTCGAAATGGAAATGGACGAAGAAGAAGTTAAGCTTGTTGCAGAAGGAATGAGAGCAGCAAACCTAGAAGAGAATGTTAAGATTGAAAATGTACATGATGAAGAAGCACCTATGAGAATTGTTAAGAACTGGAAGAGGCCAGAAGACAGGATCCCAACAGAGAGAGATCCAACTAAAGTTGTTGTATCACCAATTACTGGCGAGCTGATTCCCATCAACGAGATGTCTGAGCACATGAGGATTTCTCTTATTGATCCTAAGTTCAAAGAACAGAAGGATCGGATGTTTGCTAAGATTCGTGAAACCACTCTTGCACAAGATGATGAGATTGCTAAAAACATAGTCGGGTTGGCCCGCCTGCGTCCGGATATCTTTGGAACAACAGAAGAAGAAGTCTCAAATGCTGTAAAAGCAGAGATTGAGAAGAAGAAAGATGAGCAGCCCAAGCAAGTGATATGGGATGGTCACATAGGAAGTATTGGTCGCACAGTAAACCAAGCCTTGACTCAGAACGCTAATGGAGAGGAGCAAGGTGATGGCGTTTACGGAGATCCCAATAGCTTCCCTGGTCCAGCTGCTCTTCCTCCTCCTCGACCAGGTGTCCCAATAGTCCGACCATTGCCACCCCCTCCTAATCTCGCCCTGAACCTCCCTCGTCCTCCCCCTTCTGCTCAGTACCCCGGTGCACCAAGGCCATTAGGTGTTCCGATGATGCAATCTATGCATCAACAACACCAGTTCTCGATGCCGGGGCCACCAGGACAGCCGCAGATGATGATGAACCGACCACCACAGATGATGGCACAGCCTGGTATGCATGTGCCACCTCCACCGGGATCTCAGTTTGCTCCTATGCAAATTCCTAGACCTTATGGTCAGCTTCCACCGTCTGCAATGGGGATGATGCAACCACCACCTATGCCTGGGATGGCTCCTCCTCCACCACCTGAGGAGGCACCACCTCCTCTTCCTGAGGAACCAGAGCCAAAGAGACAAAAGTTCGACGAGTCAGCCCTTGTTCCAGAAGACCAGTTTCTTGCTCAGCATCCGGTAATGTTTTCTTCAGTCTCTTTAGACATTTTCTTATCCATTTTTCTTTCCTCTTAGTTGCATCTTACCTGTTTTATACATTTTCAGGGTCCGGCTACAATCAGGGTTTCTATGCCAAACGTGGATGATGGGCAAGTCATTGAGATCACAGTGCAGTCATTATCCGAAAACGTGGGAAGTTTGAAGGAGAAAATAGCTGGGGAGATACAAATTCCAGCAAACAAACAGAAGATAAGTGGAAAAGCTGGGTTCTTAAAGGACAACATGTCGCTTGCGCATTACAATGTCGGAGCAGGAGAAATCCTAACATTGTCTTTGAGAGAACGTGGTGGGAGAAAGAGATAGAGACAGCTGGCCGACGCAGGGAAATGCTTTTTAATCTCTTAATTCTTCTTTAGATGTTTAAATTGATGGCCAAAACTATATGTACTACTCCCTCGTTCACACATCTTTACTCTTGGCTCAACGTATCTCTACTATCTATGGAGCTTTAGAAGAAGAAGAGTGATTATTTTGGATTTGGATTGTTTTGGATTTTGCTATTACTACGCACGATCAGACATGTCGGGTTTTATGCAAACCTCGTTTTTCTTCCGATACTTGCATTTGCTACGGATTCACGAGAAATCCCGGAGTCTAAACCCTATAAAAGGGAAACAGAAGATACTAAAACCACAAAGCAGAAAAACTCAAAGCTAAAACGAAAGAGGACGAACCCTTAAACTAAAAAGCATAAGCAACAAGGCTTAAATCTTAAGAAACACGCGAGTCATAAAAAACAAGAAGAACTCTTCTTCTGAAGCACCTGTAGAAGAGACTTACCAAAGACGCCCACGGCCAATCGAAGATAACATCAACCACTTCCTATCATGATAAGCACCTGTAGAACTTTTCTTTTTTAATTTTTTACACAACTTTTTTTGTGTGTAAATACATCTATTACCAATTGTCTCATAACAAAATTAATCTCTACACGTCACCTATAAAAATTGAATCAATTGGTATAAGTATTGAGGAACTAAACAGAGAGAATCAATTGAATCTTCTAGCAAAGAAAAGGGTTATTTACAATACAATTGAATAGTTTAACCATTTTTAGTAAGTTACATGTTCTCTAGAAAATTTGTCCAGAAATTTTAAAATGAATATATTAATCTTTGTATATTATACACGTGTATTATAAATTTTAAAATGAATATCTTTATATATTATTACACGTGTATTATAAATTTTAAAATGAATAAATGAATAATTAATCTTTGTATATTATTAATTTATTACACGCGTATTATTAATACGACGAGAAATAAAAAAAATCAACCATCAATTGGTTTGATTATTCAACTCGATAATTAGTTACGAGCCTAACACATTGTTAGGTTCGATTTCGTTTCCTGCCTTCCAATTTTAGGCAGCTTCATTATCTAATTTTTCATTTACTTGCTGCCAGAGAAAGAAACAAATTAAAAGATATCTTTCAAAGTTGATGAGTGATAACAAAATCAAACGTTTTCGTAGGATACTACTATTTCAACTCGGATTCTGAAAAGTGAAAATAAAACCAGACTAAGATATTTCATGTTGACTTTTTAGCCTTGAGCTATTTCAACAGTCATATGTTATTTATGTAAAACAAAATCAAATCAACTAATATGCGTCATTTATAAATTTAACAATTCTGCAAGTTGCATCCAATTACCTTTCTTTGTTCGACTAGTGACCATGTCTTCTTGGGATATTTTTCAAGCTTTCTTTTCCAAAATGGGAAGGCAAAATAAATATAATTAAAAATTTATTTTCTTTTTTTTTTATGTGTCAAAGTAATTTTTTTTTATTTTTCTGATTTAAAAATCATTTTAATTTTTTTTCATAGTCAAATAACATAGACTATAGTCTTCACTTTATAAAGCGAGACGGAAATATTTTAAAGTTTAAACACAAGGCAGAATTTTATTAAAAATATTTTTTTTTTTCTAAAAAAACTTAAAATCTATAGAATAATATATACTCATAAAATAAATTAGAAATTACGGAGAAAAAACAACCAAAAAAAAAAATTTATTCTAACTTTTGAACAAAAAATGATTGCTTCAACTAATGCAAATCAGATTAATGTAAGAAGATATAAATTTCAAAACTAATCATAGTATGAAAAATTTTATACATTGTTACATAATGTTTTTTGGTTCAACCGGTTACCGGTATGATGGAGATGGCTTTAAAGAAAAAAAAAGCAAAGAATTGGCCAACCGAAACATTTGACTTTGGCTGTGACGGTTCAAGAATCTGATTCGGTCGTGTCATTCAAACTCTCTTTGAAAAGGCCTAATAAAGCCCAATATTAATTATAAGACTTCAAAGTGGGCCAATAGCATTTAATTATTGTACAATAAAAAAAAAAAAGTTTCGCCGCCAACCCGCCAAAACTGATATTTTAATCACAAACGTCAAAAAGAAAATAAAATAAACGGCGGAGATTCAATTCAAGCTCTAGATGGCACGTGATAGTATCTTCCTCTGCACGTGCATCTGTAAATGACGCTACATGATTCGGCGACTGAGCATTGGAAACTAATCATCACACGTTTACACGGCGAGCATGCGCCACACGCGTATGAACAATCCGGTAAGCTTGATCCTGTCGGGTACATTTCCATTTCTACCCCTCCTTTTTTCCCTATTTCCTTCTTCACCACAAATTAAAAAAACAAAAAAACAATTAATTATTAGGGCTGAAAAAATGAGGTTGGTATTTAATTATCTGAAAATTTAAATGAAGTTGCTATTATTACAAAATGCTTTTTCTATATTAAAAATTCTGGTCTTTATGATACAAAAAAAGTTTTTTTTTTTTATCTAGAATTTTATCATTATATAATACGATTGTGAAATATAAGTGTGGAATACGATTGTGAAACACAAAGCTGGCAGAAACCAAAGAAATTCCAAGAAACTAAACTCAAACGTGGAAGATATAAGACCAAACGAGGGAGACATAAACCGATAGACAGATAAAATAACAAACTACGGAGATACAAAAAAAGATATTTTAGCTCATTTTTTTTTTATGTAAAGTGCACCGTGGTGGGCTTAACCTACCTTGTGGTGCGTTTGAGCTTGTTCTATATCGGCGTTTTTCTTTTGTCCGTCATTGACCGTGAATTCTACAAAAAAAAAAGTGTTAATTATATTAATATATGAAAATCATTACCAAGTAAATATAATAATAAAAAAAAGAAGAGAAAAAGATATTGATGTGACGGACTTAGTGGCGGCGTGCGAATGGAGTTAACGACCAAAGAACACGCGGTGAAGACTAGGACGAGGCAAAACATGAACTTGCGTACAAACTTCGTCATGTTTTAAATCTTTTTTAACAAGAAGATTAAAAAAGGAAACTTTCTGGTTGAGACAGAGGTTTTTATGGAGAAGTTTCTAGAAATGAGAGTAAGTAAGTAGTACGTGTGTTATGTGTTGTGTGTGAAGTATTAAAGGTGGAATAAGTGAGATATGTGTATATATAGTTGAGGAAAAGATGAGAAGAATTGGTTGTGTTTATGATTTATGATAATAAATGATGAAAAGAGGTACACCTGTTGAAGGGTCACATGATTCTCGTCGATTTTCTGATAAAAAATCATTATTATGATTTATACGTTTAGTTACCAATGAACATGTTCGCGCGCTATGAAATATTTTTGAATCTTGAGAACTGTTCACATGTACGTAGCAATAAAGCCTGAGATATGGTTGTGACTTGTGTGCATGTTTTCATGTTTAGTCAGTGGATCGGATAATGAAGATCTCATAAATCATATTATAAACCATGGATCGGATGAGCATGTTTAATTGTAAGAGCAAGCATTGATTTTATATTTCATAACAAATCATAGTTCAACATAAAACTAAACAAAAAAATAGTTGAGCATCGATTTATAACGAATATATCATATATATGCACAAAAGTTCTACCGTAAAAAGACCAAGAAAGCCCATTATTATTCGCTTAAGTTAGGGATACTGCGGTGGATAAAAATACTGTGTTTTTATTTTTCAGAGGTGGAAGATACAAAACGGCTTCGTTTTGTACATGAAAGTTAAGAGGGAAAAACCCGACGGATACCCGTAGTCTGATAGGGTAAACCCGTGTAAGACTCTATCGTTTCGGATACCCGCCTGTTTTAAACCCATTTTTTTTTTTACTTTAAAAAGCATGTTTTGGGTTTAGTTTTAAACATGGTTTCGGGTACCCACTAAGTTTTTACTCATCTTTAACGTCCCTAACTCATGAAATGAAGATCTCATAATCATATTATAAACCAAGGATGAACAAATGTATATCAAAAAAATCGAAGCATTAAATATGTACCCCGTATGTGTTAGTGGTATTATGAATAGAGAGAGAAGTTCTCTACGTATAGATAAGGTATATATATATATATATTTTTTTTTTTTTTTTTTTTTAGATAAGGTATATATTATATGGTGTGGGACCAAAAAAGGAGTTACTATAAGGGAATAGTTAATAATTGTAGTCATAAGGTTCACAATGGGAGAGAACTTACATAAGCAGCCAAAAGTGTTCAGACATCTTGAAAATAACCTGTCACACAAACGTGAACCTTGCCCTTGGTTTTAATGACCTTTTCCCAAATAATGAGCTTGTTAGCATACTTTTCGATTCTTTTTTGGTAAACGAAGAATTTCCATGTTCTATACATAGATTTTTTTTTCTGGTCATGAAACACTAGCGTAGGCATAATTATATTTGTGGTCAGAAACTAGAGTAGCTGAGTAGGTTAAACTAGTCCTTTCTTCTTGGTTGATACTTATTTTTCACTTAGCTCCAACAAATTTGATGAATAGTAATATGTGCTTTGGTCTAGAAAACATGCTTATGTGTTTAGAAAGTCTAAGCGTGACATAAATTGATATCAAGACTATTTTAGATTTTTTTTGAGTACTTTATTGATGATTTAAGGAATCAATTAAGAAATACAAACATTTTTTTATCAGCATTTACTATTTACTGATTTAGGCATAATTCAGATGACGAAAAAACGAAATTTTGCCTCTTCTCACAAAAATATCGATTTTCTTGCTTTAACGAAAATTTGAGATATTGAATTAATCCGGAAACAAGATCGTCGTCCCCAATGAAAACATTCTACATGGTGGTGGATTGTAATTGTGTCGATATTATATTAAATCAATATAAAAGTTTGTTGGTAGTAGTAAATTAGCAAAAGTTTGAGGCATATGTTTTTTGCTTTTTTTTTTTGAACAAAAAATGTTTTTTTTTTTCTTTTTATACTTGTTCGTTTTGAATCAATTATATTGTTACGATTTTTCAAAGAGAATGAGATCAAATTAACTAAACACAGTTAGTTCAATAGAGGAAAAAAAAACAAAAATAATCTGAACAAAATGCATAGTACGCTTTCATACATCAAAAGGTAACTTGTTTACTGCAGCTTTGATAATGACCAAGTAAAATTTATCTCTGACCGAGTACTACTAAACTCGGATAACATCAAAAGGTAACTTTATACTCTCCACATCCCAAAAACATTACTAATCTTAGATAACATCAAAAGGTAATTATACATTTTCCATGTCCTAAAGACAGAGAATATAAATCTAATTTAAAATCTCATAGAAATTTGAGACATTTCAGCGAAAAGCAACATAAAATGAAACAAAAACAAAGAAATTTTGAAGGCGGCGCATGATTGAGGTTTTACATAGATATAAATACTTTTAAAGACGGTTTTACATGGACCTAAAAAATAGACTTTTTCAGTAATGGTTTCAAAACTGTAAAATAATATCTCTTATTTTATCTGTGATAATTTGCCAAATTATCAAAATGGACGTTGGCATCCTCGTCAATAAAGGTTATTACATAATTTAGATTTAGAAAATATATATATATATTCATCCATCTCTTACTTAACAAATATTTACTTTATAGGTTGACCAACCTAGGTATATATATTTGTCTAGGTTTTTCTTTTCGAATAGTAGAAGCCGGTTTCGAATTTTTGTTTATATGATTAAAAGAAAAAAAGCTTATATGGTTTTGCTTTATATACAATTTGTTTAAAATATAGAAAAATTATTCTCTTAATTCAGTTCTGGTTTTTGAATTTAATTCTATAAATACATAATTTGTTCACATATGGAAAAGAAGAGGGATTTATTTCTTAGATGAGTTACCAAATTGGACACCCTTATAAATTTTATTCTCTTAAACCTAATATATTTTCTATTATAATAATTAATAAGGGATAATAAAGAACTTGTTGGGATGTTCAGAATCGGTGGTGGCAATGGTGAACAGCCTGTGTTTAGGAATTAATAATTTTGGATCTCCCCATACAGATAGAAGCCCCAACGACCACTACGACAATCGTCTCAACATATCGGTCGCCACTCTTCAACGAGTTTATTTCAAAGACTTGGATCGGAAATGCAACGGTGGACGCCGTCATTATACTCGTGTTGATAACATTGATTGGAACTATGGCTTCCGTTCTCCAAGTGACCCATAACGACAATAATTCCACTAAGTCACTGTCGCTTCAACCTTTGGCTAGGAAACCCTAGATTATTTTTCGCTATACACGAATGACAAAACTATATTTGCTTATTCCTATGTGTCTTATTCAGTTGTGAAAAAGAATTCAAAAGTAATTTTGGGGTGTTGTCTTTGTAAGGAATTTCGAAAATTATGAGTGTAATAATGTTTTTTGTAACATTTAATGAATAAAAATAATATATTTAAAGATTCAAACAAACAAATGAACAAATCGATGAACCCAAAAACTGTTGCAAAAATGGAAAGTCGAAAGCGATGAGACATCAACGATGGATTCTATGTAGAGTCCAATAGCGTAGGCCCATATGTAAGCCCATTTTCCACCGACGTGGTTTAGTTGCTAACTAACTTCACTTGACAAATTTTTGATTGACTGATTTGTTAAACCAATCAAAACGCACCGTTTCTTCCGATTTGATATATTTTTTCTAAAACGAAACATATTAACCAGAGAAAAAATCCTTCATTGAGAAGCAATAAGATCTTTGTAATCTTCTCTGTTCCAAAGCTTCGCGATCAATCTTCAGTGATCATCAAATCGTAACCAGTAAAAATCGATCATGTCGATTCTCGATTCCTTCTTCAATAAGGGTTTCAAAGCTGCAAAATGGTATTAACCTCTGATTTCATCATCTCTTATGATTATCAATCTAGAAGCTAGAAGAAGAATTTCTCTCTGGGTTTTTTTGTTTTTGTTTGTTACTAATTCTGATTATCAATCATGTGTTGTGGGTTTTAATACAGCAAAACCTTGCTCAAGTTAACGATCCCTAGGATTAAGCTAATCAGGAATAGAAGAGAAGCTCAGATTAAGCAAATGCGTCGTGAAATTGCTAAGCTTCTTGAGACTGGTCAAGAAGCTACTGCTCGAATTCGGGTTTGTTTTTATCCATGGCTTTATTGGTTTTTTATTGGGTTTTATGATTAGGAACGTTGTTTTAAGTCTTTGGTTTCTTTACTAGGTTGAGCATATTATAAGGGAAGAGAAGATGATGGCTGCTCAAGAGATTCTTGAGCTCTTCTGTGAACTTATCGCTGTTCGTCTTCCGATTATTGAGGCACAAAGGTTTTAACTTTTTTGAAATCTTGGTGTGCCCATTGATGTTATTCACGTATTTAGGTTTTCTGTGAGAATCATTTGAATTATTGAGGCACAAAGGTTTGAACTTTTTGAAATCTTTGGTCTGCCCATTGATGTTGTTCAGTTGCTTTCTGTTATACACTTTAGTGTCCTTTTTGTCTTGCATTTGTTAGTTTGTAGGATGATAGTTTGGAATGAGTTTGTTATACATGGGAATGTTATGTCTTTTGTCTGTTTAATCATTGTTGCTGAGCGTCTTCTGAATCCTTGTTTTTGAAATTTTGTAGGGAATGTCCTTTGGATCTAAAAGAAGCGATATCAAGTGTATGTTTTGCTGCGCCGAGGTGCTCTGACTTAACAGAGTTACAGCAGGTCCAGATACTATTTGTTTCCAAGTATGGAAAGGAATTTGTTGCAGCTGCATCTGAGCTCAAGCCGGATTCTGGTGTCAATCGTAAGGTAATTCGGAGTTCAATGGTGGTAGAAGTTTCTTATATGAGACTAGCATGTAGAAAAGATTGATGTGTGGAGCTGAAAAACAATCTATATGATGACATGTCCATTTGTAGAACTAGTCTTCACTGGTATTCTTTACCTATCTTGCGGACTGAATCGCTAATATTCATTGTGTGGTTGAGCCTAATAGAAACGAGATATTTGTTCATGATTTTGTACTTTTTCAAATCAATTTTACAGTTGGTAGAGTTGCTGTCTGTGCGTGCACCTTCCCCAGAAATTAAACTGAAACTTCTCAAGGAAATTGCGGAAGAACATGAACTTGATTGGGACCCTGCTTCTACAGAAAATGATCTCTTCAAATCGCATGAAGATCTCCTTGTCAGTACTTCTGTCTTCATTTTTCTTTATTATCTCTTTTCTGCTTACATATAATGGGTTTGGTCAGAATATGTTAGGTGCTTTATTTGTGTTTGCATCAACCCAGTATTTAGTGTTAGGCACTGAATCTGCAGTTCAATGTATCTAATTGTTTCTCGAAACTCACATTGAAGATGTTCAAAGTTGGGTGTGCATAATAATGATACCCACATGGTTTTTTCTGTGTCAAAGTTCGTTTTCACTTCTTGGACCTCTGTTTCCAGATATCCACGGCCTTGGGTTTCTTTTGCCCCTAGTCGTCTCTCTGTCTTTCCTAAATTGTCTTCTTCTTTTCAGGATGGACCAAAACAATTTGGTGGGGGATCTAAGCTGCCGTTACCGGAGGAACAAAATGAAGGGACACATGTGACATCTCTTTCAGCGCCAAAGGAGAAATCTGATTCTGACTCAGAGTATGATATATTGGACTTTCCCGAGGTTCCAAATGTCTTGCTGCGACCAACTCCTGGTGCTACCCCTGTAAATGCACCGGATACAGCGAAATCTGCCAGTTATGAACATACCTCTCATGACTTGCCCTTTGATTCAGAGAAAGCAGGAGTCGAGAAACCAGCTTCCAAAAGAGATGATCATCCTGCAAAAGCGAACAAAACTGTCGTGGAAGGCCAACAATCTTCACCCATTGTGATGGAATCTTTCGAAAGGAAAAATTATTCTCCGCCATCCGTTGATGCAGTAGGGCCCTTCCCTACAAAAGAGAGTGGTGCTTCGAGGGATGCTCCAAGGAAAATATCCGATGGAGATTTGCAGGATGTCTTAACGGCTGCTCAAGCTGCTGCTGACTCAGCGGAGCGTGCAGCAGCAGCTGCCCGTTCAGCTGCAAGCCTGGCACAACTCAGAATCAACGAGCTTACCAGGAAGACTTCTGATCAGTCTCCAGAAAGTCCGTCTGAGAACCCTTTCCATGCTCCCTCAATGGGAAACCTTCAATTTGATCATCAGAATTCTTCAGGCAGCAGTAGCGGAGATCTTACAGAGCTCCAGAGAGCAGAAACTTCGTCACTTTTCAACTCTGAGAAGAACAACCAACAGCCACAGAGACACTCTTCAATGGAAAAACCGCAGTTTGATCGTCAGAACTCATCATTTAGTAGCTATGGCGATCTTACGCCACATAGATTCCCTTCAATGGAAAAACCGCAGTTTGATCATCAAAACTCATCAGCCAGCAACTATGACGATCTTACACCACAGAGATTCCTGTCAATGGAGAAACCGCAATTTGATCATCAGAACTCATCAGCCAGCAACTATGACGATCTTACACCACAGAGATTCCCGTCATTTGAGAAACCGCAGTTTGATCATCAGAACTCCTCAGTCAGCAACTATGGCGATCTTCCAGATCTCCAAAGACCAGAGACTTCATCGCTTGACAGACTCAGCCCTGACCAGGACCACCAGCAAATGAGACTGCCTTCAATGGAAGATGATCCCTATTATTCATACCCTAATCTGTTCACATCGCAGAAGCCTGATCGCTCTTCTGGCTCTCATTCATTCTCAGACAATACAAGATCTGCTCATGATTCTTGACTCTTACCTCTGCATATGTTATAATGCAAGCTTGGTGTATTTTTCAGTGTGTTTCACTTCTGTTGTTCCTTCTCTAAGCGGAACAAAGAGCTCAAAATGTTTTTTTTTGAACAGCCTTTTCTTCCTCTTTATTCAGTGGAAGACATATGTAATGTATAGAACTTTGTGTACGTGATTATGTTTCATTTAAAGGCCTTGGTTTGCTGGGAAAACGGCTAATTCCCCCCTGAACTTAGTTGCTTTATCGCATTCATACACAGAACTTTAAGGTGTGCCTGCAACAACATGAACTTAGCTAAAATTTGAATTTTCTACACGAACAATTTAAATACGGTCAAAACCAACAAATCGAGAAACGGCGTTACTGTTCCGTTAATATATGATGACTAGGATGACACGTTTGCACCCTACAATGCCACATGGAGCCATAAAACGACGTCGTTTTAGTTAAATTTTAAAAACATAAAAAATCACAGATCAAATAATACAAAACCAGGAATTGAACCCGTGACCTCTGATGCCGATTAGATGGGCTTGATACCAGATGAGCTAACGTAACATTTGTCAATATGTCAAACAAAAATATATATATACGCAAAACAAAACTAAGAAAAGGAAACCCTTAGTTTTCTTCTTCGTCCTCTCCTCGCCGCGTCTCCAACTCCAACTGCAGAGATTAATTTGATATTCATCACTAAATTCGATTTGAATCTTAATTTTTATTTTGACTTTCCTTTAACAAAACCAGTTGAGCTACTGAGGATCCCATTGGATACATGATTTAATCAAATTCGATCTAATCTACCGAAGGAATCTCAATTCTTGATCCAACCCAACTCCGATGATTGTTCGTCGGAGACCCGACTCCTATATTATTAAGATAAGTGATGTGAATCGCTCGATTGGTTAATTTAAGGAGGATGATGATGATGATGCTAGAATTCGAGACTTGGGTTGCATTGATGAGACTGAAACTAGACATGGTTGAAGATTTCAAGTAATCGTATATATATATACATATATCTGTTTGACGTATTAAAAATATTACAGTAGCTCATTTGGTAAGGTCATCTCATGAGCATTAGAGGTTGCGGGTTCTATAACAGATTTTGTATTATTTGATCTGTGATTTTTTTATGTTTTTAAAATTTAACTAAAACGACGTCGTTTTATGGCTCCATGTGGCATTGTAGAGTGTAAATGTGTCATCCTAGTCATCATATATTAACGGAACAGTAACGCCGTTTCTCGATTTGTTGGTTTTGACCGGATTTAAATTGTTCGTGTAGAAAATTCAAATTTTAGCTAAGTTCATGTTGTTGCAGACACACCTTAAAGTTCTATGTATGAATGCGATAAAGCAACTAAGTTCAGGGGGGAATTAGCCGTTTTCCCTTGGTTTGCTCAAGAATTGAATTACGATTGCTGTTATGGACGAAGATTGATTAGAGACTACATTTTTTCCACCAAAGAAATAAAAAGAAAACAGAGAAGTGATTTTTCTTAACATTTCTCTGTTCTTTCTCGTTTCTGTTAGACAAATTACAATGTCGTTATCTCGGACCAGACAACTCAACAGCATGAAGATTATCCGTAGAATCGAGGATCCAATCGGAGGTGGGGTGAGAAGACAGCTCCACCTCCTGCCTGAGAACTTCTACTTTCTGCCACTCGTCCCATTTCTCAGCTAAACCGTCACCTTCAAGCATTCGAACAACCTCAGACATCTTAGGTCGTTCCATAGGTGAGCTCTGTGTGCAGAGAAGGGCCACTTGTATGAGCTGTTCTACTTCTGCTTCTGTGTAGTTGCTCTGCAGATCAGGATCCACAAGCATCTCCAGTTTCTTCTCCTTCAAAAGCCCTTTCACCTAAGAAGATCAAATGAACAGATAAATTAGCTCTTTGAGAGTCGACAGAGATAGCCAGATATGTGCTTAAAGATCTGTGTTATACCCAATCTAGGAGCATAACGTCATCGTCATTCGCCAGTCTTGCAAGATCAAAAGCTCTCTGACCTGTAATCAGTTCCAAAAGCATGATCCCGTAGCCAAAAACATCGGTTTTCTCTGAAGATTTTCCAGTTGAGAGATACTCGGGAGCAATATGTCCAATAGTCCCACGCACAGCCGTTGTGACATGTGTATCTTTATAATCCATAAGCCTAGCCAATCCGAAATCGCCTACCACCGCCTCAAATTCCTCGTCCAACAGAATATTAGCAGCTTTCACATCACGGTGAATAATTTTGGGGTCGCAATGATCATGAAGATAAGACAAACCCCTTGCTGATCCTAGCGCGATTTGCTGTCTTATTGGCCAGGCTAGAGGCAACTGCGATGGTGGACGTTCTGTAATCATTTCAAGAAAGCTCACTCAATTGCATTGGAAAGTAAAAAAAAAAATGGATAAGAACAAAAACAACACTTCTACATCAAAGTTATCACAAACCAGCTGAACGAAAAAATATATTATGGAAATCTTTCTACTTTATGACACAAACAGTTAAAATTCCAAGGTTACCTCTCAAACAGGAAGCTACACTTCCGTTAGCCATGTAAGGATAAACAAGCAATCTCTCGGTAGGGGTCATACAAAAACCGCGTAGCCTGAGAAGATTTCTGTGAACGGCCATGCTTATCATCTCCACTTCTGTCTGAAACTGGAGCTCGCCACCTGGGGTGCGCTCTTCTTTAAGCCGTTTGACTGCGACAAGTGTTCCATCAGCAAGACGGCCTTTGTAGACTTTTCCAAACCCACCTCGGCCCAAGATGTTCTTGTTGCTGAAGCTATCTGTTGCTACTTGAAGTTCCCGTAGAGAGAACCTCTTAAGCTGCCCCAAGTGAACCTCAGGGTCCTCTTCGGCTGTATCACAGAACCAAAAAATTAAGTATTACATACCAAACCAATTCTAAAATGAAACAAAGCTTGGATACTGCAGACTCATTGACTAACCAGGAACATCAAAGAAGAATTCTTGAGGTTTTCTTCTACGCCACCAAGCAAAAGCTAAAGCAGGGGCAGCAAATAGCAAAGCAGCACCAGCAGCAACTCCTCCCGCAATGGCTCCAGTAGCACTATACCCACCTTCAATATATTTTTACCAAAAATAGTCAACAACAAAAAATTCTACCAGAGAAGCTGATCATCAGCTTCTTAAACTGTGAGATAGACTATTTCCAATCAAAATCCACTAAAAACTCTGCAACAACTCTACATAGCCGTCCCGTAAAAGATCTTAACTTTACTGTCTGCTTCATTTCATTACCTGGTGTAGGAACTATGGGAGGTGGTATAAAAGGTGGTGGAGGAGAAAACGGGGGAGATCCAGGGCAAGGACGGCTAGTAACTGGGCCGCATAGATCCAAGTTGTTAGCAAAACTGTGCAAAAGGACACAAATTGTGAGGGCAACTTTTCATCTCCACCAATAGAATTTTGGGCAATGTAGTATGTCTATTGAGTAAATTTACTTAAGAGTTAAGATGATCAAAAGAAACTTGAGTTCAGATTTTAAATTTTATAGCCCCTTGTGCTTGATCCTAACTTATTAGATATCTTTAATCTAGTATGCAGAACATAAAGAATTAAAGAAGTCTATAGCCTCGGTTCCATAATGCGAGTGATTAATGTTTGATAGTATGGATTTAATCAAACCTGATGGGAGTGAAGAGGGAGAAGGAACCATTATCAGGAACAGATCCAGATAATCGGTTGTTCGACAGATCCCTGCATTTTGCAAGATAATAAGGAAAACTCAGGGGATCCATTAAGAGTGAGAAGTTCAAAAGAGCAGAAAGTGAAATTGAATTAGTGATACTCACAAAACTTGAAGAGACGTGATATTAGTCAAGGACATGGGAATTGGTCCCGTGAGACTGTTATTGTTGAGCCGACTATCCTTGCAACAAAAACTCATACCACATTACCATCTTCCCATAACATAGTTCAATCAAACAAGTTTTTTAAGTGTTTTAAATGAGAAAGCCAACTTTTTCTACAGCAACTCAAATGTGAAAATGCCCAACAAGTAATGACTTTGTTGTACTAGGACAGATAAGCTTTAGGATAACTATTAGAGCTAAAAATCAGCATGTTAGATCGCATGCATTTGGTAGTTGATTGTTATAAGTAACTCCCAAAAGGGCCACAAGGTTTCTAAGTAAATATCTAATGTAGCCAGTGCATGATGAGAGAAGAGCAGACTAAGTGTTCTTACAGAAAGCGAAGCTTGAATAGCTTTCCCAGAGAGTCTGGAATTGGACCAGTGAATCTGTTTAGGTAAAGATCCAAGCTCACTAAGTTTGTCAGATTCCCAAGATCACTTGGAACCGGCCCGGTTATGTTATTACTATAAAGCTCCCTGCATTAAGAGTATCATATCTTCATAAGAAAGTTACAATGACCAACGGCGATTGAAGAAGTCCTAATGAAGATAACAAAACTAAATTCTGTGTAAACGACATTTCGGCTATCAGGTATGAGAAATTACAATTCTCTGGGAAACAAGTAGTTACACAGAGTCAATTCCATTGAGTCTCAATTAAAATTCCATTTTTGAAGGTAAAGCAAAAGCTTACAAGTACTGCAAGTTCTTGAGCTGGCCAAGCTGAGGAACCAATTGACCAGACAAGTCTGCATTCCCGAGATCGCTGAAGAAGCAACAACAAACAAGATTAAATAAGCTATAATCAAGAACACTGGTGGGGTCAGGCGTACGCAGAGAGACACTCACACTCTTATAACACTGTTATCGTTGTTGCACGTTACATGAAACCAAGTACACGGATTAACAAGCGTAGGATCCCAGCTTTGTAAAACATTATTTGGATCAACTAGATTAGCTCTCAAACTGTGCAGTGCATCACCTGTTAACATACAAAGCAAAAGCCTAAGCCTTTCACAAAGAGAAAACACTTACCAAACAAACTAAACAACCAAACAGTTTTAGTTCCAAAAGCATTGAATATTTCTTCAGTTCGAGTTCTTAATGTGTTTGCTAGTGACATAAATATAGTTTCCAATTTTACATGTCGTTATCAGAGAAATAGCATTGAATCAAACAGTAAATCAATTGTGAATTTGTAAAGGAGCCTAACAATAGATTATGAACAAAACTCTCAATAAAAATTAAAACTTTCAAACAGAATCAGATTCTGAAAAAGTCCTTTTTGAAGAACAGTGACATTGCCAGATGAAAATTTCTATTCTCATGTACCACTAAAACAGGCAAAAAGTACTTACATAAATAATAAATAAAGATAAGAGAATAGTAACAAACCTTCCATGTTAGAAGAGGCAAGCCATAATGAATTAAACAGAGAAACCAATGAGATTAAGCAGACAAGACCAAAAGCTTCAAACTTTTTTCTCCCCATTTCGAAAAAACCAAAAATTTCTCCTCTCAGATCCAAGCAAGACCCATTAAAACCCTAACTTCACAAATCAAACACACACCATGATCTCTCCAAAGTTCAGAGCTTTAAGATAGAGAAAGAGAGAGAAGTTACACTTGATGAAAATTACTCTCATTAATGACAACCGAGAAAAATGCCAAAGGGAAAACACAAGTTGTAACAGCTACAACAGAGAAGTGAAAAAGGTGTGAGATTTTTTTATGGGTTTTGTAGCAAAAAACGATTTAAAGCTTTTTTTTTAACCAAAAAAAAAAAAACCATTTTTCAAAACTTTTTGTTGCTTTTCAGAGCAAAAAGGTTTGGACTTTCTTTCTCCATTCTTATTAATGAATGAGTTTTGAGTTCTGTGGTTCTCTTTCAACAGCCGTCTCTCTCTCTCTAAAAGCCTAGTCTACTCACTACAAAAGTGATGGGCTCAATTTTAGTCTCTGTCTTAATGGAGCGTGATTGTACCAGTGGAGAGAGAGAAAGGAAGAGAGAAACAACCAAACACTACCTTTGAAATCTAAGTACAATCACATTTTTTTTGGTTTTAAATCTTTTCTTTCTTTGTCAACTTGTTAATTGTTCTCACTACTATGGAAAAGAAAAATAAAATTAGAATCATTACTTTTGCTTACAAAAAAAGGAAGAGAAACTATAATCACAATTTATTGGCAAAACTCCATGTTTATAGACAAAGAAAGAAAAGTAATTTGTTTTGGTAGCTCATTATTTTATTTTATTTTATCTGTTTCTTTTTCTATTTTTTTTGATGTACCTTCTTTAATCTTTTAATTTTAAATTGAATTTTTTTTTTTTTTTTAACTCAGTGTAAATCCCTAGGCCTATGGAGGGGCCCATGACTAATCCATGAGGAGAAGGTATTCCACGGGTAGAGTCCCCCCAGGTTTTCAAATGGGGCGTAAACAATGGGGCCATACCCATGTGGCCAAAGGGATAAAGCCGAGCAATTCTGCGTCTGAGGAAAATCGATCCCTGGCCTAGACCAACATGGCGACTCTTCCACCAGACTAGAATTGAATTGAAAAATTTACAAAAATGTTTTTGAATGATATGATATTTAGAAGAAATAACAAGGCAGTATTTTATAACACCAACATACATAATTGTATTTTGGCCATATTGGATGATTTTACCTTTAAAAAAAATACTATTGGACGCAAAAATAAATTTCATAGTGTGTTATTTTTATTTGTGGATATAATATAATTGATGAATTTAAGATTTTACATGTTTTACTCATATAATTTAATTACTTCATGATGTATGATTTTTTCGTATATAAGACTTGAATGGTATTCGGCTTTTTCACGTTTTCACATTTTGAAAATGTGATTCCGCCAAATACATATCATTCACAAAAGCTTGTCCTAAACGATGAACGATAAAATTTATGTACGTTTTAAAACTATAAATAAATTAAATAACTTTCATTCATCTACTAAATAATAGTTTTTTGGCATTAAAAAAAAACCATGTCTACTCAACTTGAGAGTGCTGTCCTTCTTTTGATATCATTAATTTACAATTTAGTTATTCTGCTATTTAACTATTATTTTGGCATACCACTCGACCCCATACTATTTTTATGTAGATTTTTTTTTTTCACTAGTTTACAGTTTACACTAATTTATTACCACTATTTTTTAGTTTAACTCCTTGTCTCGTGGATCAATTTTAAGGGTATTTGGGCTTGATTTAAGAGCTAGGCCATTCATTACTAGGTAGTATGGCCAAATTAATTGGTACATTATAAGTCTTTCATGTGAAAATATGATCAAACGCAAGCTAGGTTGAAGGCAGACCAAGCGGAGGCTGAAGGCATACATTCACTCAGAGTAGTAAGTATCCTTCCATCTGCTTTTGCAATCCCTGATCAATATTCGGGCTAGAAATTGTCCATATTCTAAAGAATTTCAGCCTACTCTTAAAAAATCATATTTTGAAAATATTTCAATTAGTACTCATATATGAAATCATATTTACATATTTTTACTCAATTTCTATTCATATTAATATCTCAATTTATACTCATATTTTGAAAAGATCATATTTTTATGAATTTGAAATTAATTATTTCCTTTTTGCAAGTATCAAGAAGAATATATAAAAATCAAACCAGTTACTCTATGTATCGGGAAAATAAAATAAAAACAACGTTGAAGGTGTAATGTAGGCTATAAAGCAAGTAAAAATGTTGCATGTGATCGTCCCCACGCTAGCTTACTCATGTTTTCGAGAATCAACTTTTTTTTTTTTTTTTTTCAGTGAAAGATTATATATAATCAAAGAGTTTTACACATAAGCCGGCAAGAAACATAATTCTTCCGGAGACAAAGAGCCGGCGAGTTTAACTAAAACCCCCAGAAACAAGAGCCGACGAGTTTAACTAAAACCCCCAGAAACAAGAGCCGGCGAGTTTAACTAAAACCCCCAGAGACAAGAGCCGGCGAGTTTGACTAAAACCCCCAGAAACAGAGCCCACAAAAAGGAATTCGAGAATCAACTTATCGGCTACCATTATACGAAACAAAGAAAATAGATAAAATGCATTCGAGGGTTTCGTATAAATTTGACCCGACTAACTAGTACTTATAAGTTAACTTGATATACTATAGCAAACCTCTATAAATTAATAATTTTGAAACACACTTTACGTGTCAAAAAAAAAAAAAATGAACACACTTTACGTGGGACATACATCTACCGTCATCTCGATAAATTTGATGCATAAAAATAAATCTATAAATACGAACTTTCTCTTAAACAAAAAAAAATTCATCAGTTTTCAATTTTCGATATAGTTTTTTTCTACTTGTAAGAAATTTCTTGATCGAAAGACCCGTTTCATATTATTTCAATCACTTTTTGCTCATCTCTTTTCTAAGAAAACACCATTATTCTCATTCTTCCACCAAATTAGTTGAAAACGCTGTATCATTCTTGTCGTTACAAAAAACTTTCCTTTTGTGTTTTCCGATTTTTACTAATTCCTAACCAAATCGTGTGGTTACTAACTTGTGCATCGAAAAGATTATAAAATCACATTAGTAAAAAAAATAAAAACACACACACACATTAGTAACATTTTTCTAATTAAGTTCCATGCGTTTGTTACTTTTGCAAGAGATACCTTCTAGTGGTTGGATCCACTTGATGAAATTATCTTTAAACAATAAAATTTTTTTTAATTTATCCAAAAAATTGTCATTATCATCTAAAAACATAATAAAAGTCTAAAACTCAGATCATATTTGGTTGTATACACTATTTTGCTAAAGTAACTTTATAACAAAACTTTTGAATGTAATGTTTCGGGTAGATGTAGTTATGTAAGGCACATTGTACACATATTGTCTTGCCCAAACGGCGATCGATCGCTGCCCGGAAGTAGTCAAAACGGCCTTTTTGGATATAAATCAAATCGTGTGGAAAGTGACGTTAGAGAGTTGTAATATAATGTATCTATTTCTAAACCCCGTTTCATCTACAATTGGACTCCACTATATGCCAATGCCAATGCCATGTAGGGATCCACACCAACACATAGACTTTACGATAAATGGACAATGCGATTTGCAAACGCGTTTTAATTGCGTTTATGTTTACATTTATTTTGCATTTATCAGTAGAATTTATGATATGTACAATTTCATTCATTCTCCTATACTACTACATCTACTAAAAGCATCGACACACCAAAGCTGATCTGACTTCGGAGCTCTTTTTCACCGGCCGGAGAGAAAAACTGGTTCAAGGTTATTATCAATCGACTCTTTCACGGCATCAACAATCAGCTGCGTCTTCCGGCTAATGCTCAACCAAAACCCATCCGGTTTAGCTCCTCTGTTTTTGATTTCTCCAACCAACCGAGCAAACTCTATAACCATACACGCCTCTTGTGGAAGCTCAGTCATAACTTTATGCTCACTAACACAACCTCTACCACTCGTAGTAAACGCAGTCTCGGTTTCCCGATACGGTATAACAAAATCATGAACACGAAGAGTACCTTTCGTACCAATCGCAGTTATCTCCATTGTTAAATTCGCCAAAAAAGAACAGTAAATCGTTGCACTTATCCCTTCTTCCCAATCAAACAACGCACCACAAGAAAGAACAATTCCCGCATCGTTTAACACACAACCGGGTAAAGCAGTAACGGTCTTCGGAAGTTTAAAGTCGTTAGCAAGAAGAATCGCTTGGATCGTATACCATCCAGCATCACCGAGAGCTCCAAGCCCATCAAGACCAGGCTTTACACGAATATCATGTTTTAAAAAATCATCATTCGCAGCAAATGAGAAACAACAATGTACCTGCATAAGACCATCGCTCTATACTCAAAATTTCAAGAAACAAGATTAAGTTCTTGAAAACATAGACACTTACAGATTTAATCTGACCAAAACTCTCTAAATCGTTAACAAATTCCTTAATCTTATACGTTCTAGGATTATGCATCCACTGAGTTCCATCCATAAATTGAACACCATTAACCTCACAAGCTTCAACGATCTGATCAAACTCAGATACGGTTAAAGCAACTGGCTTATCAAGGAGTATATGCTTACCCTTGCGAGCGGCGCGTGTAGCCCACTCGAGGTGGAGGCGAGTGGGGATAGGGAAATAGACGGCGTCAACGTCGGGATCTTCTAGAAGTGATTCGTAGGAGCTGTGAATCTTTGTATTCGGAGGGAAATTGTTGGATTTAGTAAATGATTTTGCTTCTTCGATTGAGCTTGTGGTTGCTATGGCGGAGATGGTAGCGTTTGGAGAGAGGTTTATGGCTCGAGAGAGTTTGCGGACTATGTTTGTGCAGGTTAAGAGTCCGAATCGGATCTGGTTATCGCCGGACATTGGCTTGAATTGTTTTGATCCGGTAAGAGAAGGGAGAGAGTGAAGAAGAAGAAGACTTGGTCACTTAATTTTCTCTTTTATGTTTTGAAACCTTTTTAGTAATTTTGAAGCTGTTGAATTTAACCATTTGTTTTGCGAATAATTTCTATATTTAATTGTTAAAATATGCATCTGAAATATTAAGAAACAAAATCTGTTTCTAATTCTTTTCTCACTTATACATAAAATTACTCAACAAACACCTAATAATTCATTATCTTAAGTCGCTAAACATTATCCAATGCTATAAAATTCGACATGATTTGTATTGTAGTCGGCAACTAGAAACTTCATTTAAGAGTGGCGGCGACTAATGGAAACGCAACCGCCTTAACGATCAAAGGAGGAGATAAGCTCAAAAGCTTTCTATTGGAAGCTGCCATGAGTAGAACAGAGGAAACTTCGGTTGGTTGCATCGTCGGAATCTGCTCTCTGGTTTCTCAAGGTTGCAGATTCCTACGGATCCTACTCTCTTACCTCAGTGGCAACAGTTCCACAAATCGGGATAACAATCACCGTCATCAAGACAACAATCACCACAGCTCAGCCTGAAGCTGCTTCTTCAAACACAACCGAGGATCTACGACGTCAGATAGATTAATACAAGGGTTCGCTTCACGATTCACAGTACCTCTTCAAGATCATGCTTTGATGAAACCAAAACCAGACAGTCTCTTGTGAGGCTTTGTGAATATTGAAACCCAGAAGATGGATATACAGAGAAAAAGCAAGGACACTCAAGAAGAAAAGAAACTCCTTTATCACGAATTATTGTTCTTTACTCTTTCAACCTCTGTACATATTCAAAGATTCATATATTAAAATTTTAAAATAGGTCAATAATCCCATGAACACTAACGTGGATCATGGTTTCTTCTTCTAACTTACCAGTACTTAAGAGTTCAAGAAAACCACCACTAGTCTTTCAAGAGAAGACGTTTCTACCTGAGACTCGAACTGTGGCTATGAACACCCAGAAGATGGCACACAAGGCACCCACGATTGATAAGAGAAGAAAACCTCTGTTTCTGATACCTTTCTTTGCTATGGTAGTAGTCACTGGCGTTCCATTAGCCTTTCCATTGAACCTCATACGGCTGAAACTAGACATACGTACAAAGGTTCGGTTAAGAGGACCCTCACACGCAGAGGCTGGCGTTGAAGGTATTGAGTCCATTAATGCCCACAGAGCCGATGAGAACTGGCTTGTTGGTCCACCACCATTTTGGTGTTCCTGGCCTTGGGGATTCACAATCATAGTAGGATTGGTGGAATCGGGTATCACACCTAAGCAAATGAGGAGTATTCACAATGTATCAGTGGAAAGGCTTAGGCTTAAGTTATTAAGTTTTAAGATATTAACAAGAGGGTTTGATAATCGAGAAATAACAACAGCCCGAGTATCATATATATACATGTCTTGGTTTAGGTCTAAGACAAATGCAGAAAAGAAATTTGTGCTTAGTGGAAATAGCTTAGCAGAAAGCAAAAGGTGAATGCTCCGAGACAAGCATGAGTCTAAGTACCTGATGAGGGTGAAGCAAATGCTCCAGAAAAAGATTGTTGTTGATCAAAGAGAATGGCTTGATCATCTTGGAACCATATATCGTTAGTGAATTGATCGAGGCTTGTACTAGGATCCATGATGTTGTTCAGCTGGTTCTCAGGAGTCTGGTCCTGGAACTGTTGATAAAGGAATTGCTGTTTTTGGTCTGATGTGTTGTTAGCAAAATTACTCGGATAAGACAGATCTGTAGAAGTTCCCTGATCAATAGGTTCCATATCCAAAGACATGGAAACATCATGGAACAATTGCTCAAACTCATCAACATCGCCGAATTCACCATGGTTCGAGAACTGTGCAGCTTTCTCAGTTGAAGAAACTCCAAGTTCAGGGATCAGAAGATCATCCATTTCAATGTAATCCTCCTTCTCAAACACCAGAGGTGCTATACCAGAGGTCTTGGGAGCTGACGTGACCTCAGCGGTCTCTAATGAGTCAAAACTTGAAGGCCTGTTGTATGGCTGACCGTTTGGCAAGAACTCTCTAGCAGAATTATTCATCAATGTGCTCTGCAGCTCTTCTTCACTATTCACCTGCAAGTACAATCATCAAATTAGTAAGCAAATCAAAACAAAATGAACATGTTCAATAAGGCCTAATCCAAAAGATTCGTAGTAAAACCATCTTCCTCATTTAAAGAGAGAAGAAACTGACCTGAGGAATACATCTTGGAGGAACCCCAGGTGCATTTGGGATTCCATTGAGAAGCTCATCGATATCCTCTAACTGAAGTCTAACAGGATTGAAAAGTCTACCCCCATCCACACGACGATTATCCTCATAACGAACCACAGGTTGCTCCGGTACAGCAATAGCGTTCTCATCTTCATTCTCATCATCAACCCATTCCTCTTCTTGGAATGGAGCACCATACTGTTCACCATTTTTAGGACCAGCCCCACTTTTCTTAAACAACTTATAGAGAGCATAGTAATCCTGAGGGTTCTTACATCTCCCTAATTCATCTTCATCCATAGTATACTCATGCATCACCCAATCAGTCCGCTCACCATTAGGAGCCCGACCTCTATAGAAAACAAGAGTCTTCTTAAGTCCTACCGATCTTGAATTATACTCAATGACTCGATCCTTCCCCGTCGCCTTCCAATACCCAGTTTCAGTTCCTCTACTAGACCTAGCTGCGTTTGGATACTTCCTACTCCTTGGAGTGAAATAGAACCACTGTCTATCTCCCGTCTTCAACATCGATTGACCTGTATCAACAAAATGAAATCAGTTGAAGCATAACGCAAAAGCAAATCAATAACGATCAAAATAAAGCTAATTTGTAAACGCAAGATGAAATTTTTACCAGGCAATTCTTCAGGATCCATTTTATAAACATCAACAACACCGATTACATTAACTCTAAGCCTCTTCCTACAAATCTTCCTCTTAAGATAATACATCACAAGCTCTTCATCAGTAGGGTGAAATCGAAAACCTGGAGCACTAAATTTGCCTCCTTTGAAACACGAATCGGGTGAAGAATCCGCCATCTACGTAACAAATCAAAGCCGATCCCTAAAAAAAATTGAAAATCCCCGGCGACGAAAAAAGTACCGATCGGGTCAACGAGGGAGAAAATCTCTCTCTCTCTCTCTCTCAGAAGACTTAAGATCTCTTCTCCTCGTCACTCAAGATTTAGAAGAGAAGATGAATCAAACCTACATGGCAGTGAGCAACCGCCGCGATCTAACGAATTGTGAACTCCTAGGGTTTGATCGGCCGGAGAGAGAACAAAAATGGAAAAAACGAGAAATGAGATTTTTTGTGGAGATTGAGGTGTTTTTTGGTTGGCTACCAGATGTCTCAGCTTTTTCTGCTGTGAGAACCTACTGGGCTCGAAATACACTTTCTCAAGCCCATTAATGAGAGAGGCCCATTATTGTATTTGTTTTTTTCTTGAACGTTTAAATTTTGTAAAATTATAGTGGCCGATTGGTAAGGACTTTTACTATAATTTATTACTGTACGCTTTTGGTTGTAGAGAATTTGGCCGATTGGTGAAGTCTACAATAGGTTTTTACTGTAGGCTTTTATAACTTTAAAATATTTATAAAAGTTTGATTGGTAACAACAACTGTAGAAGCGGTGATTTCAAATATTTATAAAAGTTTGATTGGTAACAAAAACTGTAGAAGCTGTGACTGTTATCTTAATATATATATATTTTAATTATATCAACATAATTTATTTTATTAATAATGAAAATTTAGAACAAAATTACAGAAACTTAGAAAGAAACTAATAGATAAATATAAATATTCTAGATGAATAAATTTATTCATATTTATTATTTCAGCCGAAATTTAATACCCAAATATATCGGTAAAAAGTAGGACAAATTTATAAAAATTTGGGTGAAGTTGTAGAGCTTCGAGATCTTTATAATACATGTTTAACTGCTTTTTCAAAACATTTAAAAGGTGTTTCAGTTGTTTCCACTCCAAATTAACTCCAAATCGATCGTTAATATTCTGAATAATATTTTTTTAGGGATAGGACTTAATGCTAATCTTCCATTGCTACCCTGATTTTGTTTCTCCATAATCAGATAGAATAATCTTGTGCGGGTTTGTACGTAAGAAGAGCACAAGAGAGAGATTAATTAAAACATGTATAGTCTCCAAAAAGTGCCATTTTCGAGACTTTTGAAATAAACAAGGAAAAGAAAAAAAAAAGAGCAGTTACACTGTAGCGACTTTTAAAAATATAAAAATAGTAAAAGCACGATTGGATGAAAATAGACTGTTAATGCTGTGATGTCAAATGGGCTTCGTGACCATGGGCAAGATCAGTCCAAATTATAATGGTCCGGATTTGGTCGCGCCCAAATTCGAAGCGGTCAATATGGGCTACAAGCCCATATGGTCCACAAACAAATGGGCCAAACCCATCTGGACATGGGCCGTCCAATAAGCCTCAAAAATTAGGGTTACTAATTTGGAGATTTTTTTTTTTTTTTAAATTAGGATTTACACTGACATTTTTATTCCAAAAAATATTTTTACAGTTTTGGCGGAAAAATGTGATTTTACGATTTGGCAGAAAAATGCAATTCTTCGATTTTGAGAAAAAATGTGCTTTTGCGGTTTTGGCGGGAAATAGAAAATCATATTATTTGGGCCCCATGGGCTGTCCAGTTGGTCATGGTCTTATTTGGGTTTGGTCTTAATTGGACACGGTCCTATTTGGGCTTATACTATCATGGTCCTATTTGGTCTTGGTCCCATTTGGACCTGGACAGCCCAATTGACATCCCTAGTCGGGAAGGGGTCCACTTAGCGAAGAAGAGAAGTTGCACATACGAGAGAAGTACTTGAGCAAATACCTAGGAAACAGACCTAAAAGTCAGATAGCCGAAGCTCCCTCCATCAGATGTGAACTATGCTATCATCTTCTCCCATTGCCCAAGAAACCTGAGAAGTTGCAATGTCGATGTTCTTACATGATTGATCTGACATCAGCCACACCTCTAACACCTCAATTTTGTTCTAGGCAAAAGTCTCTTTTTGTTTCTTAGCTAATTTACTACCTCAATTTTGTCTCTGCACAAATTGACGCTATATTTTATCTAATCAACCTCTAAAGCTGAAATGACCTTAGTGCCTATAAGACATCAACAAAGAAACAAGATATTCTAGTATTATATGTTCTTAGATTATGTATTAATTTTGATTTAAAAAATATTATGTAAATGAGAAATACCCTAAATGATAAAAAAAAGTTTTATGGACAATTATAGTACACATTCCATAAATTTCCAAAATTAGCATTAGTAAGTTTACACAATAACTAATTTACCAATATTTAATTATGTAAAATAATAAAATTAATTACAATTTGAAATCACGATTACAATACAATCGCGTGAAACGTCAATCAAATGCTTATATTTGTCTTTGTAATATTAAATTTGTGCTATTTTGGAACTTTGGAGATTGTGTGCTAAATTTGGCAACAAAACTTAATTTTGTGCTATTTGTGAGAAATTATTAATTTTTTTTTAAAAAAATTATCTCTTAATGATGCACTAATTTTCTAATTGGTCAATATGTTAAAATTGTTGGAGAAAAATATAAATTTCATCAAAAATCTCATTGCAATTTGCAAATAGGGTTTTTTTTTTTCCTATCATCTATCACTTCAGGTGGCCACACAAACTGGACAACACCTTTGACTTAAAACTTAAAAGTTGACAATCTTCAAATTCTTGTCAGACACGCAAGAGGTTCAATCAGTTTTTTATATTAGGTTTTAGGGGATGAGCGGTAGAGACCTAGGCAACCAGGGGATGAGCGAGCCTCTATTACCAACCGATGCACCGCATTCACATCTACTTAGGGTTTACTCTCAAGTTTCACTTAGGGGTTTCTGCTTTTTTTTAGTGGGTTCTCTCTAAGCATTTTTCTTGTAGGTCCAAAATATTATTCTGTCGTGAGAACACCGGAGATTACGCTAGCTTAAGGGCCAATCCATATAGTCTTTTTTCTTCACCTGAGATTTAACTTCTCTCCTAAGGCTGCTTAATATGATAAGCCATAAGATATGCAATCAAAAGCATCAGAAAATCCAGAAGAAAGAAAAAAACCTTTTGTTAAGAATTAAGCTCTTTCAAACTCTATACATAACCAAAGATTCATATATCAATTCCATGATCACTAATGAGGTTCATGCTTTCTTCTAACTTATCCTGAATCAAGAGTCTAGGTCACGACAAAACAGGTCTTCCCAAAACTCCAATTGTGGCTATGAACACCCAGAAGATGGCACACAAAGCACCCATAATTGATAACAGAAGAAAACCTCTGTTACTGATACGCTTCTTTGCTACAGTGACTTTTCTACTAGTCACTGAGGTTCCATTGAACCTGATGCGGCTGAAGCTAGACATACGCACAAAGGTCTGGTTAAGAGGACCCTCACAGGCAGAGGCTGGTGTTGATGGTATTGATTCCAGTAATTCCCACAGAGCTGATGAGAACTGGCTCCTTGTTCCACCACCATTTTGGCCTTCCTTGTCTTGGGGATTTCCACTCATATTGGGATTCATAGACTCAGGCATCAAACCTAAGCAAATTGGTATTCACAAAGTATCAGTAAAAAGGCCCTAGGTTATTATGTTTCAAGATCTTAACAAGAGGGTTTGATATTAACAAAAAAACAGAGTATCATATATACATGTCTTGGTTCAATTCAAAAACAAGAGCATCGTGGGAAATAACTTGACAGACAACATAAGTGTGAATCCTCCAAGATGAGCATGAGTTTAAGACTTTAAGTACCTGTTGACTGTGAAGCAAATGCTCCAGAAGAAGATTGTGGTTGAACAAAGAGAGCAGCCTGATCATCTTTAAACCACATATTGTCACTGAACTGATTAATAGTGGTACTAGGATACATGAAGTTATTCAGCTGGTTCTCAGGGGCCTGGTACTGAAACTGTTGATTAAGGTATTGCTGTCTCTGGTCTGATGTGTTATTAGTAATATTACTCAGAGAAGACAGATTTGTAGAAGTTCCCTGAAAAACAGGGTCATCCAAAGACACGTGAATGTCTTGGAACAATTGGTCATATTCATTAACATCACCAAATTCACCATGGTTCATGAACTCTGTGGATTTCTCAGTTCCAAGTTCAGGGATCAGAAGATCATCCATTTCAATGTAGTCCTCCTCCTTCTCAAAATCTAGAAGAGGTGCCATACCAGAGGTAGCCTCATATGAGTTTGCTGACTTCAGATGGGACTGAAAACTCGGGTGCCTGTTGTATAGCTGGCCATTTGGCAAGAACACTCCGATTTCCCGGGGGTCAAGAATCTCTCCAGAAGAATTATTCAGCAATGTGCTCTGTAGCTCTTCTGTGCTATTACCCTGCAAGTACAAGTATCCATTTAGTGAAGGAAGCACGACAGAATGAACAAAGGAACCCAATTTTTAAAAAACCTAAGCCAATATGTTGCTAGAGAAACCATATTCTCCATCGCAAGATAGAAGAAACTAACCTGCGGAACACCAACAAACTCATTAAATTGTCTTGGATTAACCCCGGGTGCATCTGGGACTTCATTGAGAAGCTTCTCGATATCCTCTAACTGAAGATTGACAGGACTGCAAAATTTAGTATCATCCACACGACAACTGTTCTCATAACGGACCACAGGATACTCCGGTGCAGCAACATTATCTGCGTCTTCACTATCACTATCAACCCATTCTTCTTCCTGAAACGGAGCACCATACTGTTCACCATTTTTGGGACCAGCCCCACTTTTCTTGTACAGCTTATAAAGAGCATAATACTCCTGAACAAAAAAAGAAGAAAGGCTGATTAGTTAACTACAAATAAATCAAGAAGACCAACGGAAAAGTTTTGGCTATAATACTACCTTAGCGTTCTTACATCTCCCGAGCTCTTCTTCATCCATCGTGTACTCGTGCATCACCCAGTCAGTTCGCTCACCATTAGGAGCCCGACCTCTATAGAAAACAAGAGTCTTCTTGAGTCCTACCGATCTTGAATTGTACTCAATGACTCGATCCTTTCCCGTTGCCTTCCAATACCCAGTAGCAGTACCTCTACTAGACCTAGCTGCGTTTGGATACTTCCTATTCCTTGGAGTGAAAAAGAACCACTGTCGATCTCCTGTCTTCAACATCGATAGACCTGTTGCATTATGTGTTAGACAACTAATTCCAACATCGTGAATTATACGAAACAACGGAAAATGAAATCATTTGAGCATAAATGAGAGTCAAGATCGTCAAAACCATCGATATGAATTCGATAGTGGATAAAAGACGTTTACTTGTCATATACTCAACAAATCATCAACAACCAAAACCAATTGATCAAAGAAACATGAATCAAAATCGAAATCAAGTAACGAAAAAAGGCGATGAAATTACCAGGCAATTCAGAAGGATCGACTTTGTAAACATCAACGACACCAATGGCATTGATTCTAAGCTTTCTACAACAGATCTTCCTCTTAAGATAATAAACCACAAGCTCTTCATCAGTCGGGTGAAATCGAAAACCTGGAGCACTAAACTTACCCGCTTTGAAACACGAATCAGGAGAAGACTCAACCATCTCTATAACAATCGATTGGATCAACGAGAAGTAAACCCTTAAAAAAACAGAACACACCCCAAAACCCTCTTTCTCTCTTCACCTCTTTTAGTGGAAACAACGAGATCAAACTTACATAACAATGGAAGAAACCGCGGCGAGCGAGAATTGAAAATTCTAGGGTTTTTGATCGGCGAGAGAGATATAGATAAAAGAGAAAGATTTTGGATTGAGTCAAAAGAATGTTTTTGGGATTATTATGTGTCAGCTTTTTTTTTTCTGACTAACGAAGTTTCCGAGAATCTTACTGGGCTTTTGGAATATACGCCCAAGGGGCCTACATTTATTTATTTATTTGATTTTTAGGATATTTTACCAAACTGATAAAGTTTTATATTCATTAGTAGTTGTTTGTTGTTAGAAAGAAGAAAAGGTTGAAATCCACTCACTACTACTTTTCAAACTTATATCAACATCACATAATCGCATAAAATAAAATTAGATTATATACTAAAAATTGTAGAATGAAAACTTGGATTATAAAAGTTTGTAGAATAATTCACTTAAAACTTATGTGATTGAAGACGTTGTGTGAGATAACAGAATTTAATATTACATTACTTATATATATTTATTTATATTTAGTAATATTTTAGTAAGTTTTAATATATATTATTTAATATTTGATAAAAGTATTGAAAGTATATTAGAAGTGCTTAGAAGTTGTGAAAGTTTTAAATTTTATTCTGGAAAGTGACATATTTTTCATTATAAGCAAAAACAAATCCTACAATTGTTAATTTTTATAGGTAAAATAAAGAAAAAAATTATTTATCATGAAATAAACAGTAATACTTCCACTTATTTGCATACTAAATTTTTACTATTATTTCTTAGACAAAAACATAAATCATGCGTTTTACGTTTTGTTAAACATTATGCAAAAATTTGATTAGGACTTCTTGCCGAATTGCATTAGCAAACATCAATTCGTCACAATGTGTGTTACCAAACGAAACTTGTGTTTTAAAAAAATAAACAGCATGTTGAAAGTTTATGGCAAAGTACAAAGAATTTTTGCTTTGCCGTATTATGTTCACCGGGTTCAAGAAGGAAGGGGTTGTGATAGTTCGGCAGAGGAGTGCTGATCAGGGTAAGCGGCCGATTTCACGGTTGGACACGATTGGTACTTAAAGTGAATATGCCGGATGGGCATGTAAATGTTAGTTTAAGAAAACATCAAACAAGCTTAAGTGCAAATCGTCAAGGTAAAGGATAAAGCATACTTATATATATATATATATATATATATATATATATATATATATCATTCAATAAAATGAATAATTACGAAGTTTCCTTCAATATATCATTCAATAAAATCAATATTTATGAAGTTACCTTTTTATCGAGTCAAAAATAATAATCTACAACCCTAAATTTTTTAGTAAAACTTATTAAACAACTTTAGTAGGTTCGTAATTTTTCCACATAAATTAATTTCTTTCGTGTAATATGGTAGCTTTATTTTCTATATCTTTTTTTGGTAACTTAATGAGGTCTTATTTCCCTATAAATACATGCATGTTGTATACATCAAAATCCATCATTAAAAAAAATAGAAAAATCAAGATCATTGGAGAAACAAAAGGTATTCGTTTAGTAGCTTTAAGCAATATCAAGAACCACTCATAAAATCATTAAACATAGGTTATATGCTAATTCTTTAAACTTATAATGCTATCTTATTGTCTAAGGATTCATAAATTCTAATTTTTTTTCTTTTATCTAACATATAAACAATTTTATATTGGGGAAAGGCTTAAAATACTCAAACTTCTTTATTGATATACATTTGTTAAAAGAAAATATGAAGTATATCTTTTCCTTATTTATATATAATGAAAATAATGAATGATTAAACTATTGTTGTCTGCCTGATTTTTAAATCCCAAATTTAAATTTTTTACTCAAAATCATATGAGATATAAAAATGGTTTAATATTTTGTATGGAAAGATAATTATATTTTCCCCGTTAATAAGTGTAAGCTTAACAAACAAGAATTTGATGCTTTTCTTGCTTTATGATTCATAGAATATCAATCTTTGGAATAAGGGCTAATGGAAAAAAATGAAGAATTGAATGCCCAGCCTGAATTATTAGGCATAAGTAAGAATTTTTTTTTTTTTTTTTTTCATATATATGTAAATATAAATTTTTGTTTTATTAGTTGATAGAACCCAGACCTATATGTATGAGCAATTGTGGAAATTATGTGCTGGACCTTTGTGTTATCTTCCAAAACCTGGAGAAAAGGTTTATTATTTTCCTCAAGGGCACATTGAGCTCGTGAGTCTCTCTCTCTCCATATATATATTTTCTCCCTTTTGCTTTCCTGTCTGGTTTTTGAAACATTTTTGTGGCAATTTTCAGATTGAAGCATCTACAAAAGATGAGTTGGATCAGATAAGGCCACATTTTGATCTTCCATCTAAGCTTCGATGTTGTGTTGATGATATTCAACTTAAGGTATGTCTCTTAGTATTCCAGGGGATAAACATAAGTTATAATATATTATTTTGTATGTTATATTTCATTGTAGAAAGATGTTATTTGTTGCTTGTATTATGTTTATTATTAGATAGACCAAAATACGGATGACGTCTATGCAGAGATTTATTTAATGCCAGATACAACAGTGAGTGACCCCAAAAACGCTAATTTAAAAGTTAATTCTAATTTTTATCAATTTTCTCTAATCGATTTTCTAAAATTGTAAATCTTTAGGACGTTATAACTCCTATTACTACTATGGATAATCAAAGACCAATGGTTTATTCTTTTAGTAAAATTTTAACGGCGTCTGACGCCAACACACATGGTGGATTATCTATTCTTAAAAGACATGCCACTGAATGTCTTCCTCCGATGGTATTTCTGTTTAGATTCTCTGTTTAATCTCGAATTTAAGTTTCAGTATAACATAATCTACTAAAACAATTTCTCTAGGATATGTCCCAACCAACGCCTATGCAGCATCTTGTTGCGAAAGATCTCCATGGTCGAGAATGGACATTCAAGCATTCTTTTAGAGGTATTAAATATTTTTCTTCACCAAGAACTGATAAAATTTTGATTAATAACTAATATCATCTTTTTTGCATGTAGGTACACCGCGGAGACATCTTTTTACCAGTGGCTGGAGCTTATTTGCAACAACAAAAAGATTGATTGCTGGGGATGCTTTTGTATTCCTTAGGTATGTTTTTGTCTTTTTATGTCATCTCTTTTCGTTTTTGGATTTTAGAATTTAAACAATTTTTTTGTTGTTCCAAAACTATTTTCTTTTTGTTCAAGAGGAGAGAATGGGGAGCTAGGAGTTGGTATTAGGCGAGCAAGGCATCAACTAGGCCACAAACCTTCATTAGTAATATCAACACAGTGTATGAAAGATGGAGTAATTGCTTCAGTAGTAAATGCTTTTAAAAGCAAATGCAAGTTCATTGTGGTTTATAAGCCAAGGTGATTCAAAACACTACTTATTTTTACATTTATTAGTTTGTCAAAATATCATGATATTAGTTTCTTCAACAAGTATGTTTACATTTTGTTTTTTTTTTGATATAATATTAGTTCAAGTCAATTTGTTGTAAATTATGACAAGTTTGTTGATGCAATGAACAATAAGTTTATTGTTGGTTCGAGATTTAGGATGCGGTTTGAGGGTCAGGATTTTTCTGAAAAAAGGTAAAAGTCTAATCAAAACTTTTTTCTCTGTTTCCAAAAGTTGTTATTTGCATAACACATTTTATTTCATTGACTAAGATACTCTGGGACGATTATTGGTGTACATGACATGTCTCCTTATTGGAAAGATTCGGAATGGCGAAGCCTACAAGTAATATTATGTTCACACTTTCATTACATTCTTTCAAAAATACGTTTTGAGTATGTTCTTGTAGGTGCAATGGGACGAGCTTTCACCATTTCCAAGACCTGATAAGGTTTCACCATGGGAAATCGAGCGTTTAATCCCTTCGTTAAGTATTTCCCAGTCAACTGTACTCCAGAAAAAACGTGCTCGTCAATGTAATGAAATCGGTAAAAGGAAACGTTCTTATAATCATTTGTTTAAAAGTTAAAGATTCTTTGTGAATACCTTTCTCATTATAGTTATTTCCATATATAGGTTCAACATCATCGAATCTTTTGACAGGCCAAGAAATTGGACAATCGAGCTTGAGTTCTCCGACGAGTGTTCCTGAGTTTAGTTGTCGCGATGCAGTTGAAGATTCCAAGTTTCCTTCTGATTGGCTAATGAGTGACTTAGTCCCAGCCATACCTAAACCAAACAGTAACAACAACCAATTGGTTCAACCAACGAAAGAAAAGATAACAACTGAAGCAACCACTAGTTGCATATTGTTTGGAGTTGATCTGACCAAAGCCTCAAAGACCAAAGATCCCATGGGTCCAATTGAAGCAACCGAAGCAACCACTAGTTGCATACTCTCTCAAGATAAAAAGCTTGACCAAACCCTAACTTGGACATCACCAAAAGAGGTCCAAAGCACACAATTCAATTCTACTAGACGTCGTATCAAGGTAAGCATAAGTCTTTATCTTCGTCCAATTTACATATGACCTTCTATTTATAATGTGAAAGTGAAACTAGTGCATTTCAAACAAGCTAAGCTTCTATTTATAATGTGAAAGTGAAACTAGTGCATTTCAAACAAGCTAAGCATTCGTTTAAAGAAAAAAAAAATTATTAAATTTTTTTTTTGAGTTCATATACATATTAGGTACCTTAATATTTTTACACACAGATATAAATTTGTGTAAAGCTTTCATGAATCTACTCAGCTCACATGATCTTGATGTGGTGTTATCGAACAGGTTCAGATGCTAGGTGTAGTCATTGGCAGAGCTGTGGATTTAACTGTTTTTCATGGATACAATCAGTTGATTCAAAAACTAGAAGAACTCTTTGATCTCAAAGACGAGTTACGAAGCCGCAATCATTGGGAAATAGTTTTTACAAACAATGAAGAAAATGTGATGCCTCTCGGGGATGATCCATGGCCGTATGTTTTCTCTATCTTTCTATATATTGAAAACTATGTTAAATATTAAGAGAAAATGTTTGATTTTGAGGGTTATGTGCATGCAGTGAATTCTGCAATATGGCGAAAAAAATATTCATAGGTTCAAAAGAAGAGATAGAAAAAATGAAGTCCCGGAACAAAGTCTCTCAAGCTAAATCAACAGTCTTAACATCTTCTGACGTAACACCAAACGTCAAAGCATAAGGATAAGAGAGTCTCAGAATTGGAAAAAAGGGGTTTGTTTTAAAATTTCGTAAAGAAAAAAGACAGTTTTTTGTTTGTTCCGTGATGTAATAAAGGGTTCGAAAATGTAACCCATGTTTTTATGTTACTTTTGTCGACAGTGATGTTGTTGTCCTTTGTGTCTGTAATATGTGTTTCTTCTTCGTTCATAAATGAAAAATTCTCCTTGTTATCGTCATATTATCTGCTTATCGTTGCTACTACTAATGATCTGAGTATATAGTCACTAAATTTTTTGTAGATCTTACACTAACTATTGTAGTACTTAAAGAAAGAAAGAAAAGAGAAATCTTTGAGATACAGTTTAAAATTGCCACCCTCTTAATTTTATAACGTTACCAAAAATCTCTGCAAGAGCAAGAACCATCTTTGAACCTATGAAATCGAACTCGATCCCTAACAATGATCTCTCTCTTATAAATCTTTGAAATATGTTTGAAAACAACGTGACAGTCCCCACAAATTCTCAGGTTGTTTATAACTCTCACCGGACTCTCCTCTTCCGCGCCATCCATCATCATCAGTCCGTAGGCAACCGCCAATTTCTCGCTGTGATAGCACAAAGCGTTCTCTTTCTCTTCCTCTCCTATGTCGTGCAACACAAGTCCCGTCTGCGCCACGTAACCATCCTCCCTTATCTTGAACCTATCCTCATCAACCAAAACATAAGAAAGAAGTAAATCAAAAGCAAATTTGCCAATTTCTGCTGTTAGAACTTGTTATGTACCTGATCTCATCGATCTTCTCATAAATCTCTCTCCATTGTTCATGGCTCTTGTCACTGTTGTGGAATTGATGAATCGTTCCTTTGGCTTCTATGTAGCTAATTCCGGGAACTTTCTTCACTTGTTTGCTTTCCATATCATCTCTCACTAGTCCTACGTCCTTCCACCGTCCCTGCGCTGCATAAACGTTTGATAGCAACACAAAATCACCATCATTGTTAACACCCATTTCCTTTATTTTCCTAGAAGCTATCTCAGCCATTTCGACATTATTGTGAATCTCTGAAGCTCCAAGAAGGCTCTGCCACAAAACAGGATCCGGAACCATCGACATCGAACATATAATGTCGTGAGCTTCTCTCAGCCTTCCTGCACGGCTTAACAGATCAACTACACAACCGTAATGCTTCATGTTAGGCTCAACTCCGTTACAAGCCATGTTGTTGAATATAGCCATACCATACTCCACTAATCCTGCGTGTCTACACGCGGTTAGAGCAGCTAAGTACGAGACATCATCAGGCTTAATGCCATTATGCTCCAACTTCTCGAAAATCTCTAACGCTCTGTGTGCTTCTCCGTGCACTGCAAACCCCGTAATCATAGTGTTCCATGTAACTACACTCTTCTTACCCGTAAATTGTTCAAACACTTGAAAAGCTTTATCAACAAACCCGCATTTCGAATACATATCAATAACCGCGTTACTAACAATCACATTATGATCCAACTTTGCATCTTTAATATATCCATGGAGAATCTTTTCACCTTCCTTAACATCACCCAAATGAGAACAAGCTCCCAAAGCAGCAACAACAGTTACGTCACTTCTTCGAATCCCTTCCAATTCCATTCTTTTATACAACTCCAACGCCTCACTCGCTCGATTCCCAGCCACTAACCCCGCAATCAACGCGTTCCACGACGCAACATCTCTCACAGGCATTTCATCGAACAACTTCCGCGCACTAATCAAATCTCCATTTTTAGAGTAAGCATCAAGCAACGTAGTACAGAGAAGCGCATCAGCGGAGAATCCCCGACGACTAATCTGACAATGAATCTGAACCATAGCGGAAGAACAAAGAGCACGAGCACAAGCTTTAAGAGTGAAAGAACAAGTCAAAGCATCGACTCTACACAAAGCCGATGACGACGATCGCTGCAACATGGAACGATACCATGAAAACGCAAGTGAAGGATGAGAACTTCCGGCGAATCCGCGGATGATTGCGTTCCAGTCGTTGGTTAAAGGTTTAGGGATGTGACGGAAGATTTTTACGGCGAAGGAAAGGTCGCCGAATGGTGAAATTGCGCAGCGTTCGAGAAGACGAGAACGGAGAAAGGAAGATTGGAAATGGCCGGCGGTGAGAAAATGAGATTGGAGTTGTTTGATTTGAGAGAAGGTGACGCATTTTTGTATCATCGTCTCCATGTAAACACGAGCCATTCCATTGACGAGCTGCACCAAATTAAACCGGGCTCACGAATTAATTGGTATAAGGGATTATTTTTATCGGTTTTTTTTTTTTACTTCGCAAATTGAAACCGAAGTCAAACCAAAAATAAATCAATAGAAATCTTAAATTGAAAAATAGTTTGCTAAAAAAAAAAAAAACAAATAGGAACCAAAATGGCAAAATCTATATTGTATATGTAACAGAACTCGATTTATTTAAGTGAATAGACACAAATAAAGATAAACTAAAATTTTGATGGGAAAGTTACTAGATTGACCCAAATAATGACTTTAATTACTAGAATGTCTCATAAAATATAGGGGTTAGACTGGTTATTTTCATGACGATAATACCCTTACTCTCTTTGTTAGGAAAAAAAAAAAAGTCAAATTTACCCCTAAAATTTTTAGAAAAACGTGAGAAAAAAATTTAGGAAATTTTTTGGTTTTTGAAAAGTCTGCTGTGTTCGTTATGACAGGTTTATTTTAAATGGCAGACTTATTTATCAACGACAGATTTTCTGTGACAGATTTTTTATCTCTCACAGACTTAATTTAACAGGTTGTGACAGACTTAATTTAACACCACAGACTTTCATCATTTTGACAGATTTATTAAAATTAGTGGCAGATTTATGTTCCTAGTGGCCTCAGACTTTTAATTTTCATAAAAATATCTGTCATCAAGTGACAGATTTGTTTTTGGAAAAATAATTACCTCTAATTACTAGAATGACTTAGTAGTGATGACAGATTTTTTTGATGTTATGACAGTTTTTATTTTTTAAACAAAAAAACTGTCGAGTGATAGCAGATTTGTCATAAAAAAAAAAAATTGCTAGATTGACATACAATCGCAAATGAAATATTTCTGTGATGACAGATTTTATTTACATTACGACAGATTTAGGATTAGTTCAAAGAAAACTGTCACATTACGACAGATTTAGTGATGAAAAAAGAAATTGCTGGAATGACTTTATATAGTGATGACAGATATGTTTTATGCAATGACAGATTTTAATTTTTATTCATATTATGACAGATTTTTTAAACATATTTGATGACAGAGTTTTCATGATGGACTACATGACAGACTTTTTAAACACGACAGACTTTTTTGTTTTGAATTTCTATAACTGAAAAATAATAAATGACGATATAATCTAACTTACCTTATTTTCCTAGGGTTTTGGGCTATCCTAACCGTTTCTCTATCTATCTCGTTTCTCTATCTCTTAGACGACAGCCACGTTTTTTGAAATTCACCATGATGTCTCGAATTTCAATGTGCCATCCGTATTATCACAAGAACTATCTTTACAATTCCTATGCTAACGCCATCATGCCAAGGGAGTTTGCTATACCTGTTCCTGAACATGTAGCAACAACGGTTTGTTTACCACCCATACCCAAACAACAACCGGGAAGGCCAAAGAATTCGAGAATTAAGTCAGCATTGGAGATTGCTATGGAAAAGAAAAAGCCAAGAAAATTATACACTTGTGGCAATTGCAATCAAGTTGGTCATAATCGTAAGACTTGTAATCTTCAAGTTTAATTTCTTTTTTCGTCATTGACTAGTTATTGTGGTGCATGGTGCAAGTCTACAGTTGAATTTTTATCTTTTTCATATACTTTGGTTAAATTTTGATAGATTATGTTTGTCATGAAACGTTTGAAAGATTATGAATATTCCATCTTCTTTTCATCTGCTCTTGATAGTTTTTTGGTTTCATAATTCTATAAAAATTTTTTGGAGTTTCGGCTTAAAGGACAAAACAAGTGACGATGGACAAAACAAGTGACGATGGTAACCACATACCAGGTCCCAACGGCGGTTAGCAAGTGAATTCAATAGTTTTTGGTTCCGTACGTATGAGAATACTATCATGAACGGGATATAAATCAATACAGAAGCACTAAAAGTCTGAAAATAAGCATGAAAAAGTCTGAAACAAGGTGACACAATGTTTTAAATCCTGGAAATAAAGAACAAAAGACCTATAAGTACGAGATTACATAAATCAAAGTCACTCATTCGATGGACTCGTCCATGAGATGAGGGATCTTGAAACCTACACCACAAAGATCAAGATTAGACGGTTTGGCTGACTCTCTCACTTCATCAAATAGCTCTGCTGCAAGTTTAACACGTATGGCATCTATGTTTTCATCGCAAAGCCCATCGAATGATTTCCTAAGAGCCAATCACTCGATGTATTTGAGTGTGTAGATAGCACAATCGCCGGGATCTTTATTCAAAGGTACCTTCTTTGTAATCCTTTTCACTTCCAACATTGCATTACTCTTCTTACGTATGTTGATAGGTACGAAAGCACTCATCATGGCAGGGATCATCAACCGCAAAAACATGCATTGTTTCATCATTTCAGGATCAGTGGTCAATCTTGGACAAATAACAATTGTAATTCATGCTTCTATGTTGCAAAGGTGATTTCCCTTCTGCATAAAGACGAGGAGGATATTTGAAGACATTACTCGAAGACGCCATTTCTGAAGGTTATCAAAATAATAAATCAGCATATAAGAGGATTAATACAAGCATCTAATAAACAATTTAAAACAAATCTGATGCAAAACTAATTAATACCAAATGAATTTATACAAAAAGCTGCCACTAATCACATAACAGAAATACTAAAACTAGGAGGAAACAAGTATACAATCATCAAAAACTGAGATATAAGTTTCAATAATCATATGTGACTTAATCTTAGATGACATTAATTCATACTGACTTACCGAAATGACAGTTGAGTCTTGTTTTATGAAAATTTATGCAATGCAGCAAAAGAACAATGAGAAATCAACAAAAACTATATATGTATAGTACAATGAGATGAGGAATTGTTCCCCGGAAGGTGACTCCACTAGATGATCTGTCCTGGTAAACCATGGCACTAATATAACATTAATCTGTAGCTACAACAATCCAATTTCATATCCAAGAACCATTGCATTGGCGGGAATTATTTTTCTTTAAAAAAGACATGATTTTTTTGCCACAAGACTTACCGGAATAATGAAGAATCTTATGAATTTGGCCGCTGATGCTATTGAGGAGGACGATCTGCAGAAAACAAAACAAGTGTCAATCAAAATTGAAAATTGAAAGAGGAATTTCTTGAATAATATTTCTTAAAAAGAAACTATGATTTAGACCACAATCCTTACCTGAATAATGAAGAATCCTATGAATTTGGCCACAAATACTATTGACGAGGACGATCTGCAAAAAAAAAAGAAGTGTCAATCAAAATTGATAATTGAAAATTGAAAGAGAACTTGAGAAGGAAGATGTCGTCAATAGAGGAAGAACGGCAACAGTGATAAGAGGAGAGGATTAGAGGAAGAAGAAGCAGACCCACATAGACTCTAGCGTCGGTGGAAAACGAAGATTAGGGTTTCGAGGAGTCGCCGGAGATGACGGGACGACGTGGAAGCGTCGAACGCCGAAAAATAAAAGGACCTCCGGAGAATGGAAATAGTCAAGCACGACCGCTCAAATTGACGGCGGATGCTCCAGAGAAGGAGCACCGGCGGCTATGGCTACTCTCCTCTAATCGGCGGTGGCAAGATATGCGACGGAGAAGTGGAGTTCGATTTGAGAGAAGTCGTGAATTTTTTTTTCCCTTGTGTCGGCTGGAAAAAAAATGATGAACTCGAGAGATTAGGGTACAAAAAAGAAAAATGTTTTCTTTATTTATTTAATTTTAATTTAATTTTTATATGTTTATAGATTTTTATTTTGGTAGAACTGAAAAAAATTTGGGTATTTTGGTCTTTTTACACAAAATTTGTGTTATTCTAGTTAACCACAATTATTGAGTGTTAATCTAGTTATTATTCTCTAAATTTGTGTCAAACTAGGTAATTTTCACAATTTTGATTAAAAATAAATAAATTGAACACACAAACCTATATACCATTTTCGATTTTTGACACATGAAGCAGAGAATGACAAAGGGAAACGAACTACAACTACAGCTACAAGTGGCGACAACCGAAAATCGAAAGCAGAAATAGACACTATGGGAGGAAGAAATTAAAAGGCCATCAAGATTGCTTATACGCAGTTCTCAAACACAACTCTTGTAGTGCTCTTGTTCATAATACTCTACAAGATCCCCTTGAATCGAGATTAAATTATTGGGACATCGGTACTCTTGTTCTTCTATACCTATGTCGCTTTTACATCGGATTTCGGTTTCTTCATGGTTGAATGTGTGTGAGTCATGTCTTTGGGCTCGGTCTCGTCGTTTTGCTTCTCTATTTTATTCCTCCCATGCTTGCTTTATGTGTTGGAATACCTTCTTCAATATGGCTTAATATTGTCATTTGTTGCATATGTGTCTGTGCCCCTGAAGAGGACTTGGAAGAGGTTATTCATTGAACAATATATATAGGTAGAGGAAACGGACTGAAACATTATTCATCAATAATGAAACTTTGAAAATTTCCTGCTATTTTCTTACTTTTTTTTCTTCTTTACAATATACAATTACAGAATGACTAAGCCAACAGAGTGATAGAGCTCACACGAAACCTGTAAATGAGAAGTGTAACACTCACAGGTAAAATAAGTAAGACTTTTATGTTATAAATATTATGAAGACAACTTCAGCCATGAGCCCATGACTTTGACTTGAATTAAAAACTTAATTTCTTAGGAACTGTTTAGATAACTTGATGTTTACAGAGGAATACAACTTGTATCAAATAGAGAGCTTTTAGCTGATTTGGGGATCAAGTTTTGACAAATGTAAATTAATCATCTTCTAAAAGACGCAAAGCATCAAAATTGTTAACGCTCTCAAACTTACTACGATCTTGTTTCTGGTGAGCAACGGTCCTCACTTGATGATCTTCTTTAGATGATGTGTTCTGTCCTGATCGACTTGCAGCATATATTGTCTTCATAGCATCAAACTTAAGATCCTCTACATGGTCTACAAAGGCATACACTTCATGATAGTCAGACCATTCTTCCCCTTCTTGTCTAACAACACCTTGGATTTCAACACTTAGGAGAGTGTTCCTTTCGGGATTGAAGTAGAAAACATAAAACGGTTTACGTGCATTATCTTTCGCCAAAACAATTTCACCTGAAGCAGTCACCCCAACAACAGAAATATAGTCGTTATCCTTAAGGACTCTATTCTCAGCCCTCAAGGTGTAGGTATATGTAGACCATTCATATTTCTCGGCATTCTGTAGAACCCACATATGTAACTTAAGGGGAAATCCACTTTTACTCTCCATATTAATCACACCTAATTTACCCTTATAGTTTATCAATTTAGTATAACAACCACGATAGCGTAGAGATTGACGCTTAAATTTCTCATACCTAACATCAAAGCAAACTAAATAATAATCCCCAAAATCATTGCAATAAGCTATGTAATACAGAACCCCATTGATGCATATCTGATACAAGATTGGAATCACTCCAACTTTAGATCACTTGATGATCAAGAGATTCCAAGCTTTTCACGCGGAAGGTGGGATGATGAAGGTGGTGATCTGACACGATGGCGGTCGCTTCTCTCGTGTGGGATCGATTCAAGGGGAATTGATGGATAGAAGGGTGATTGACTCGCTCAATCAGTGGGGTAATCGACTCACTCGATCAATGAACGAATGAAGGATGTTGAATCACTCAACAAACTTAATCCGCAGAATCCTGAAGTACTTAGTGACTCACTCACAAAGAACTACAGAACAATGACAAAGACTCAAACTTTGACAAGAAGAAAACGTTTCTATTACTTTAATATGATCAAGGGTGCTTTACAATGAGACTAATGATCAGCTTATATAGGCTGAGTACAAACGTTCTAAATGCTAAACAAAGAAACAAATCGCAACATTAAAAGAAAATATGGTCGTTGGTCCAAATAAGGCAAGTGAGGTGTGCCTTATATCTTGTCAACTTGGGGAGGAAGTTGTGACGTCTTGGAAGCTTCTTGATGCTCTGGAATATCTTAAGTGGACGCTCAAACAAAAGGGGAAAGATCCATGGGACATTGATGACAATCGGGTCCAAATATGGTAAGTAGAGCTCAGAATTGATCCGCTTGATCAAATGTGGTGTGGTGTATCTTAGAGCGTGTAGTGAAGCCTCTAAGTGATCTAGATACTCTCCAGGTCGCCAAATAAAGCTTTGAGGCACGTCCAAGTATAGAATAAGGAAGATTTCCTTATATGGCTTCATTTGGTGCGGTACTTCAGAAAGTAGTTCAGCGAGTAGTTCAGCAAGTAGTGCAGCCGGTCTGTCAGCAAGTACATCAGCTATATGTACTTGTAACATCTTCGAATCAATTTCTTGGTAAATGATTCCTTGATGACTTGATGTTGCCTCGTTAAAAACCTTTCTAGGTAAACCCATTGGGACAAACCCTAGATAAGGGAAAAAGAGTGCAACGGTCAAATTTCCCCAACATGGTGATTCGGCTCGCTGGTCTTTGATTCCTCCTGAACTATCGTTAGTCTTCTTAGGATTAATTTGCTGGTGAATAATTAACCCTAGGCCTTGTGCTTGATTAGGACTCCATTTGGGCAAGAATCCTCCAAAATGCTCCATATCAACCGGTTTGATACATGTACCGGCTGATTTGGTATACTCCCGGTTTGGCTTGATTTGGATGTCCGCATCAATATCCCACTACTTCGAGGTTGATGAGCCTCCACCTAAGTTTTTCAGTTCCTAATGTCAGGATATGATGACCATTGACACTATTGAACATGACCAAAACCTTGAATTGCTTGCCAATCGGATCAAACCCTAAAAAGCCACCATGAATTCTGTACGTCGTTCTCGGTTCAGGTAAGACCGCATACTGTCCCGTGCTAGGGTTACATATCACATGCCTTGCATCCTTATCCTCCTTTGAGATCTTTATACTATGAAAATAGAGCAAACCAGAGGCATATCTAAAACTGTCGTAGTCAAAAGAGATCTTCGTATGAAAATCAGCGGCTACAACAAGAGACGACTTCTCATATTGATTCTGAGGCTGAGGCGACGAAAAGAAAAACCACTCACCGTCTGGTTGTTTGACCCCAATTAAGAGACGTGGACGAGCCGATGACCTAGTCAAGAACAAGTCGGTGAAGTGTGGCTTGCGAAGCAAGGACCCCCATAGCTTCGATACACAGTGAAACCTAGCGATTGACTTTCCAGGCAATCTCGAGAGTATATCAAGAATGAGATCAATAGGTATGGAATCTGAGTTCTCTCCTCTATTCATGATCGTGTGATGTATTGATTTGTCGGACGGAGAGAGACTCTAATATACAGTACGGAGTTTGGGACATGACCAAATAAAGCCCTAGATTTAATACTCAATAGAATCCCTGATTTATTACCATAATTATAAATATTTTGAATAAATTTCATAAATTAAAAAAATCATGACTTACAAATTTTAGATTAATACTCAATCATACCACTGAAAATTAATAATGTTGGGATCATGACATTTTATTAATTTATAGTAATATTAATTTTTATAGATTTGTTTTAATTGTTAAATTTCTAGACAAATATGAAACTGAGTCAACTTTATCTAACTTTTTTTTTCTTTTGTGAAACTGAGTCAACTTTATCTAACTAAAATTAATATTTTAGATGTTATAAATTATGTAATTTTGGACTTGAAATTTAGATAAAGCTATATCGGCAACAAATTACAAAGACCATATATATGCATTAACTTATTCAAACCATATTCACAAATTCAAATTTTGATTATTCCTAAATTAAAAACATAAAATTTTAGTTGTATTTATAATGTAGTTATAGAGTATCCAACAACACTATAGCTTAAAAGCACAAAACAATTGTTTTATATAATATAAGTTAGAGAGACGAGCTCTAATTAACGAAAATTTAATTTCTTCGAAAATTATTTAAACCATACATTAGTATATTATTATTATCTTACAGAGGTTTTACTGTATACGTAATCAATCGATAAACCGTCAAACAATCAACTGCTACGAACAACAGACTCAAAGCCTCTCTATTCTTTTGATGGTCGCCGCGCCGAGATGCCCCATTACACTACACATGACAAGTTTCTTGTTTCCTTGGTTTCAATTTCGCAGCTCGTTCTTCGTACGACGCTGCAAGAAGAAGAAAAAAGCAAGATGATCATATACATGAGCTTTCCATATTTGCATATGTACATGTAGCAGTGAGATATCGAAGAAGACTTACGCTCAGTTGGTCGAGATAATAGGGGAACGTGTTCTGCTCTTTTCTTCTTTTTCTCTATGCCATCGCATGAGCTTTCCTCTCTTGAAACTGAAATTTTATTTTGAGTTGATTCTCTCTTTCATAGAAGTCATCTTACTACTACTTACGTTAAAGGAGAATGATATATTGTACCATTGCTTAGAGGTAAGCAGTTCCGGAGAGCCTCCTGGTAAATTACAGACTCTAATTGGTATGTCAACGATTCATTCTTGAAATGAGAGCGCAGTGACTCTGCAGCGCCTTTAAGCATGGAAAAAGGGGTGTTATTATCATATTTACTGAATCTAAAACCACTTCCAAGGTGTCTCGAACAGACTTAATTACCTGGAGAACATTTGAAGTCAACATTTTCGAATTCACATGTACGGAGGACTAAGGGTATCTCTGAGGCCAAGAGGTATTGAGGTTTTCTTGGCGTTTTCTTCGTGTCCAACAATGTATCTATCACCTGCATAAGTACCATCCAGTTCATTGCATAATCAACACATGAAGAATATATAAATCCCCAAGTAAGCTGGAAAAGAAAATTGGAACAACCATGAAGGTCTCCAAGTAACTTACATCAACCGATTCAACACCCTGCCCAATCATGAATAGCACGGCGACCATGCAGCGGATCTGGTGCCACAGGAAAGCACTGCCTCTCATTGTAAATGTGCAAAGCTGATCACCCTCGTGACTTTACAAGAAGATAAACAAGGACATGGTTTAGGACCAAAAGACAAAAATAAAAAGTAGATGATCAGAAGAATGTGTATATAAAGTAGTGACTGGTGTGAGTTTAACAATGCGTGCTCAAGAGGATGCAAATTTTCTATTGTTCCTGTGATTTCTAGAACATGATTTTCTCTACCCTTAAATTTTTCCAATTCTTTAAGTCATAACCCTATAATACTAGTGGTCTACCCTTAGTTGCTGAAAAATCCTACGGTTTTAATTAAGAATCTTAATTGATCTTAGCCTTTCTAGCAACCAAAATCAGTTCTAACGAATACTAATGCAGTCAGCAGTCATCAAATGGAGGATCAGAAGATCTGCTTAAATGTGCTGTTTACCAAAGCCAACCTATTTTGACAAGGAGAGACTTCAAAGAAAGTAACACGTCGTGTATAGCAATGCACATTTGCCACGTCCATCTTGCAGAAGTTCCTGAAATCATGCTCCCCAATGAACTTCTTCCCGGCAATGTCCATGGCCTAGAGGAAGATGCGAATAAATATTAGCATCTACATTGTTTCAGTTTTGAAGTGTTTTGACTTTATTAACAAGTGTAGAGATCACTGCACCGAAAGATTCAGGTTCTGCCTCCAGAAAAAATATTTGTATTCTCTAGCATAGCAACTAAACCTGTACCCAAGTAAACAAAAAAAATGGTAGGCATGCACCATCCAATAATAGTTCACGAAATATTCTGCAATTTAAAGGGCGGATAGCACAAACAATTACAAAGGATTTTTTAAAAAAGGGTAACACACAAACCTTGCATGAAAGTCAACAGGAGCAGGAGACCATCCAATAACTCGGATGTCATCAGGGAGAGCACGATTTAGAACTCTTACATAATCATATTCTGGTCCTAAACCAGAGAAAACAGAGAGTTACAGCAACACCATTAAGAGGGTGGAAACCAATAAATTAATAACATTGGCAGAGAAAACTTACTTTCACCCGTTTTCCCATTAACTTGGGCTTTAGAGTCTCCAGGAGGTGACTTCAGTCTGGATCTTAAGAACAAAGCAATCACCTGCATCAATAATCGAATACGCATATGAGATTGCTTCTTCCACGACCCTACCTTATAGACATTTGGGAATGCTCCTATTACAGGGTTTTTGAAAAACATCAGCACAATAAGAATTGGTTCTTAAACTGATGAGATTATATGATTCTATGGGAATTATATCATTGGCACACAAGATCATTTGCTACATACAACCAGTGAGATCGAAAGAAATTATTGAGAAGTAAAATGCTAGAGATCCTAAGCAAAAAAAATCATGGGAGCACAAAGCAATCCACCTGCCCTGTGGACGAAACACCTTTATCTGTTCTTCCACATCTCGAGTAACAAGAATCTTTCTTGTCCCCAACTAAAAGTCGTGTCCTTTCAAGTGCTTTAAAAACTTCTGACTGCAAGAAACACACAAATTATACATCATGCAAATAAAAACTAGTTATTCGTTAACAAACAAAACAAAGAGAACACAACCACACCTCAATACTTGGTTCCATTTGTGCTTCAGCCGAAAAGCCGTAAAATCTGTAATAACAGAAATTCATTCATTTATACAATTAGGAAAAATGACATATCATGAAGAATAAAAAGCAACCTACAAACATAATGGCATACCTCTTACCAAAATACATGATTTTTAGTGCAACATATCTCTTCGAGATAAGATGACTCGGTATACTATTCTTATCTCCTTTTCTAACTCTCCTTCTCCTAACTAAGCTACTAGAATCTGACACTGACCGATCATGCTTCACTTCCATCTACAACATAAACATCGACATTCTTCGCAATTTCGAACGAAACTGTGTGAAGTCAAATCAAAAGTTAAGAATATCTTCACCTGTTGGCATTGGCAGCTTGAAACCTGAGACAACAACTCAGCATTTTCCGCCTCTAACTCCTGATGAGAGATATAGAACAAACAATGAATCAATCAACAAATTTGTGCTACTTCACCAAAATTATTCAACATAATTTCAAATTTAACCTCAAGGACTGTGTAATCGAATCGTTCCACTAACAAAATGCTTATCAACGAAGGGCACAAACATTGAGCGAAGAGACTACAGAGAAGTTGAAGAAGCGAAGATGACAAGTTGTTCGGAGATTTTTACCTTCACACGATTACGGAGAAACACTAGTTCGGTTTCTTTTGCGATTTCAGAGTCTCGGTCATCGCCGCCGGGATCGGATTTTCCGTCGGAGATAGTCATTAATCAGCGGTGGAGTTTAAGACGGATACACGAATGACGGCGACGAAACGAGATTCGACGCCGGTTGAAACGAGTCAACGACGGCGACGAAACGAGATTCGACGCCGGTTGAAAAGAGTTCAACGACGGCGACAAAACGCGGCGTCGAAGAGAAACAGTGTTGGGTTTTGGGATTAGTCACAGAGTCAGAGATACATATGTTTCTCTATTTACATATTAGTCACTATAGTTATAGATATTTCTCTGAAACCCCTTTTACTTCTTGTTTTTTTCTATTTTAAAGATTTTTTTAAGCAGAGAAAAAAAATATTGATTTTGCTGACGATATATTTTTCTATAGTGGTTTCTCTAAGTTTCAAAAAGAAACTAAAAACCATGATTTTGAGGTTTTTGTGGAAAACTTATTTTTTCGACGAGATTATGTTTCATTTTTTATTTAAAAATATTTAATTTCTTAATTTTTATATTTATAGCAACAAACTAAAAACCAAAATTTTAAAAACCAAAATCCAAAAACCAAAATCTAAAAACAAAAAACCACTTAAAAACTAGTAAATATTCAAAGCCTTAATTTCTGGATTTGAATAAAATAAAAAACAGTTTACGATTATTTTTTAGTTAAAATGAATATTTAAGATGTAGTGTAACAGTTAGTAAAGCTTATCTTTATTTTTTTTTTTATTTTATTTCAGAAATTATTAATTTAGTCGTAGTAGAAACTGACTTTTTATATATATGACTTGAGGACCATACAACAATAGATTTATATTTAGCTCTCTCCTAAAACAATCATCAGAGCACGAAGAACTGTTTACAACTATGGGAACCTCAGAGAACAAATTTGAAAAGCTTACGTTATATGTAGGAGATCTTGATTCGAGTGTTGACGACAGTGAATTATACACAACATTCAATGAGATCACTCATGATGTTTCTTCCGTTAAAATTTGTCGCGACCGAAACACCGGCTTGTCTCTTGGTTATGGATTTGTTAATTTCAACCATGGTTCCAAAGGTAAGTCGTAATATTCTATATGTTCTAATATATTGGGTCTGATTAGTAGTAACCAAAAGCTGTACAAATTTTTTAGCTGTTAGCTGGAACTGTAAGTTTTACTGTAATAGTAGGTAAGAGTTGTACAAAAAAGTTGAGAGTAAATCTGTTAATAACGTTTTTAATAAAGCTTTTGTGATTGGTAACTGTCAAAGCTACCGCTTTGATAATAGCTTACCATTCAAAGCCATTGTTTCATTATGTTGGTTGTTTCTAGGGTTTAGTCGTTTGAGAAAAGAGTTTTCGTCAATGATTGGTCACTAATCTAAATTTGTTATTATTAATTAGGCAAACGTGTATATGTTTCAATTTAAACGAATTTGAATGTTATTGGTTTGATTTATTTATTGTGGGGAAAAACAGCGAAGACTGCAATGGAGATGCTGAATTTTTACAAGTTAAAGGGAAAACCTATGAGGATAATGTTTTCAGAACGTGATCCTAGCAAGAGAAGGAGCGGCAGAGGTAACGTGTTTGTCAAGAATCTAGACAAATCTATCGACAACAAGCAACTTAGCGACATGTTCTCTGCATTTGGCAAAGTTCTCTCTTGCAAAGTGGTTCGTGATGCTTCTGGAGTTTCGAAAGGATATGGGTTCGTCCAGTTTTACTCAGAGCTGTCAGTCAATATCGCATGCAATGTTCGCAATGGAACGCTCATCCGCAATCAACATATTCACGTTTCTCCATTCGTTAGCCGTCGTCAATGGGATGAATCTCGGGTTTTCACTAATGTTTATGTTAAAAACTTGGCGGAGACTACGACAGATGATGATTTGAAGATGATTTTTGAAGAGTTTGGAGAGATTACTAGTGCGGTGGTGATGAAAGACAAAGAAGGTAAGTCTAGAATGTTCGGGTTTGTGAACTTCGAGAAGGCTGAGGCGGCGGTTACTGCGATAGAGAAGATGAACGGGACAATAGTTGATGAGAAAGAGTTGCATGTTGGGAGGGCTCAGAGGAAAAAGAATAGAATTCAAGATTTGAAAGACAAATTTAAACTAGAAAAGATAAAACGGGATATGAGAACACGTAAAGGGATGAATCTTTATGTGAAGAATCTTGATGGTTCTATTGATAACAAAAAGCTTCAAGAATTGTTCTCAGAGTTTGGAACTATCATTTCCTGCAAGGTACGTATGCAATCTATTAGCAAAAGAATAATTTGATTTGTAACTACAACGAATTATCAAATTTAACTTATGAATTTTGTAGGTCATGGTCCATTCCAACCGTATTAGCAAGGGTGTTGGGTTTGTTGAGTTCTCAACGAGCGAAGAAGCTTCTAAAGCTGTAAGTTTGTAAACCATATGTAATGGTTTTTTTTGGTGTTGCCTTCTTAACCAAGGAACTCACACTAATAAGTTGTTGTTTTTTTACACAGATGCTCAAGATGAATGGGAAAGTGGTGGGAAATAAACCAATCTATGTTTCTTTGGCCCAATGTAAAGAGGAACATAAGCTTCATTTACAAACTCAATTTAATAACCTTCCCTGGAACGTTGTTTCGTCAACTATAGCACCAAGTCCTCTCCAACATCCTATCTTCAGTCAAGTGGTCGCTCCGGCAACAATGTTATCTCCACAACCTCCATTTAGAGGATACAACTTCCAACCGTATTTTATGTGCGGATCAAGAATGGCAAGCAGTTTCCCTCTAATGTCTATCCCTAATTTTATGGTGCCACAACCATTTCATCCAACAATATACCCACCTGCTCCTCCTGTCGGCCTCCACCACGGTTTGCCACTCCCACTACTGCAACCAAAGCTATGGAATCCATGCCGTATAATTTAGTAGCTTACAGGAATTTGCATTATGCATGCTTCCAAAAGCGAATTGTTGGATTGATATTCTTCTTTTATTAAGTCAAGTCAAGTCATGTTAGGATTTCATTTACCATATTCTTATTGGTTTTAATATGGTTAATGTGTCTTTTGTCTCTAATTTTCAACATTCATGTTTACTTTGAGCTTGATCAAACCAAGATTAAATTACATAACCTGTTTTAAAAGTAGACGAACAAACCAATGCAAATAGGTTTCAACTTAAACGATGGAAAAACTACAAAAATTGTCTCTGCATAAAAAATAAACAAAGTCCAAGAAAATCCGAAATTGTATGGTTCCTCCTCAAACCTATCAACTATCTAAAGCCATTTTCGTAACATTGAAGCGTCACAACCTGTTCGTAGGAGGTTTGACTCTGTAAATACGAACTATCCAGTTGGATGTTGTGTAAGCTTCTTCTAAGTGTTCAAGTTTGATATCTTTGTTCCCTATCTCCACTCCTCTTGCTCTATCATACCTGCCAATAATTCCACCGCTCAACTTTTTTTCATATGTAAAGTAAATGCGTTTATGATGGACTAAACTATCTTCAAAATGCAAAACGCAAATAGGTGTTTAACGTACCCGGGTGGCTTGCCGTATTCTGTGGTCAGCTCACCAAACCTGTAATAGCATAACTTGTACCTATACACGAAAACAACAATTAAGATGAATTGCATCGTCTTCAAATTTACCTTATACATGCTAAAAGTAGATCCTTGAGTGTGAACTTACATGAGACAGTTCAGCATCTTTGGTGATGCACCTTTGTCTACACGGAATTCACCATTCACGAGGTAATCAGGTTCCTTGATCACTGGGAATACTCCGCCTCCAATTCTCACCATCCACAAGAACCTAACCCACAATTTTTATATTATTAAAGATGATCAATAAATCCACACATCAACTGAATCAAAAGAGTCTCCTTAGAATCACTAAGAACTGGAAGACCATTAAAGATATTAACACGCCAGAAGTATATCATCATTGGTATTATGGAGATATATGTAATAACAACTAAATCTCAGTGGAAGACTCAACCAATTGCTACAAGTCAACAGTAGAATCCACCCACTTAAGACTAGCCCATGTCATTTTTTTGTTCACTACTAGTTCAAACCAATTACTACAAACCCCACACTTGTTGTATAACAGAGAAGTAGCCAGACAAACAAAATGTTCCAAAATAAAAAACAAACGTATATATCTAACAAGCCACCAATTAATGCCTATTTGGTTGACACGCAACAATAACCAGAAATTCAGTAATAAACGAGAAGAGGAGCATACATGAGAGAAGTTAAAAGACTTACTTGTTGATATCATCTGAAGAATAACCAGTAACACCACCAAAGACAACCAATACATAGTTCACATCAAGTGACCTCATAATGTCATACGCCTCGTCTTCATAAGAGGACATGGCACGTCCAACGGTAGCAATATGTGTGTTGTTCCAGGTATTGTTATCGACAATGACAGTTCTGTTTCCCATGGCAGTGATTTGGTACCCATAGTCCCACCACGACATGATCTTAGCATCAGTGGGAGTGTTTTGCCTAAGCCAGTAGTAGGCCTCGCGGTAATCATCAAAGATGATTCTGTTCCCATGGGCTCCTCTTGCAGCTAAGACAATTGAGGGAGATGAATATGCCTCTGACGTCACCCATGTGCAGTGAATAGCATATCTACTGAGTAAATAAAATACACCAACAAGAAGAGCAATGGCACCATTCTTCTGGAAAGGCTGAGACTGATCAAGTGTAACCTGCTAGGACATAGGAGACAAGGATTAAATTTTCTCCTTTCTCTAGAGAAGCATGCTACGGTTCAAAGTAGGTGGCAAGTGGTACAATAGTTTAAAACAAAGCAGATGAAAAAATGGACACTAAAGATTCACCTTTGAAGAGGCTTTTGAACTACCAGCTCCTTTCGTGGAACCAGTCTGAGAAACCTTTTGTTTTGTCCTTAACAGAGAAGTTAAATTCTTGACAGTGGCAGAGACAGCTATGGCACTGATAAGACAAACTGCTGGAGTAGCGACGAGAATAAGCCGAACCATGACACCAGCAAAGTACAAGCTAGTGAGACCATACATGACAATAAATATTGTAGCATCCGTCAAACGCTTGAAACAGAAGTAAAGACCCGCAGGGAAAAGAAAGAGCAGAATATGGTAGTCAAACATGAAAGACGACCAAGCCGTAGGCTGATGCTCAGAAACAGATGCAATAATAGGAATATGATCCTTTGCGTAAGTCGGGTCAAGCAACGAGTAAAATCGACCAGTCCATGGAGATATATAGCCAGACGCTGTTCCAACACCCAAAGCAATACCACCAACCAAGATAGCTGATGTCACAGTTATCCTCAAAAAGGTTTGGAACAACTTGGTGTCATTGAGCTGGTACTTTACCCAGTCCAAGAAGTAAAACACCTGCATTAATAAGAAGACGCCCATTGCACCCATATGCTCACCAGATTGAACATGTTGAAAACCAACAAACCGGATTTGCATCGCAAGCAACATCCCCAAGATATACATACAGTTATAAGCAATGTAAAGCCTCATCGAATACCTTCCGGTGATCAACAACACCAACACATAAAGCGGAACCAAGTTGATAATAAACACATATCCTCCCCAAGCCGAAACCATATAAAAGTAACCAAACGCAGAGCCAAGAGCCCAAGCCAATGAACCAGTGTTAACCGCTTTAACAAACAGATAAAACGTCAACAAAAGTGCGAAAATCGCGACAGCTTCGTTATCATACGACCCGGCTACAGACCGAGAAATGTAGCCAGGACAAATAGCGATTAAAACAGCAGCAACAAGACCAGCTCCTGTATCCCAAATCTCTTTACCAAAGAAATACGCAACTAAAGTCGTATTCGACGCGAAAAACGGTGCGGTTAACACACAAACCTCACGGATATGAACGAAGAATCGGAGAAACCGCAATGTCCAGTAGATTAACGCAGCAGTGACCATAAGACCAGGATAAAGCGTACCGCCGATGATTCGACCTAGCGGATACCAACTCTCGGAATCAAACCAGTTCCAAAACTCGTAAAAGCCTTTCTCGGTGAGGAAAAGAGTCGTACGGTAGTTGAAATATGGATCGAATTCGTGGATCATGGATTCGTATCGGAGAACACTGAAGAGACGAGCTATGAAAGCTAAGATGTAGACGAGACCAAGGATCGAGATACGGAGCAAAAGCTCTTGTTGCTTCGTCTTCAATTTTAGGGATTTGAAAGAGAAGAAACTAGTGTTGAGTAGATCTGGATTCGTCGTCTTCGTCGCCATGGATTCCGATTTCGTTGGCTCTGATTTTCCTCCCATTGGTTTGAGGAAATGGACGAAGGAGCGATCTCCGACAGGGATGATAAGTCAAGTCGTCGGAATTGAGAGTGTCGAGAGTTCTTCTAACTCTTTAAGCTCTGTGATTTTTCATGGGGATTTGTGATTTTTTTTTTTTCTGGGGAAAATGGGACAGAAACAAAATAAATCAGTGATCAAAAAGTGAGTGAAGTGAAGTGAGTGGCAAATTGTTTGGGCTTTACTGAGCCCATGATTTACTTTTAACATAGCCCATCAACTAAAATTAAAATATTTGTAAATGAACTTTTGTAAGTTTGACTAATTCTTATTTCTCATAGCCCAAGATGACGTCGTTTTGGACAGAGATTTCGACAGAAATCGTTTTAGTGCAAGACGTATAATCGAAATCTCTGTCCAAAAACGACGTTGTATCAATGAAATAGCAAAACGACGACGTTTTGAACAGATATTTGATATTTATATTCTAGGTTTTGCACTAAAACGGTGTCGTCTAGGCGTGGCCATTTAATCCGAATCTGAAATTCGATCCGAACCGGTTTCGGTTACTCAGTAAAACCCGATCGGATTTCATATAGAATGTGATTCGGATTTCGGTTTGGATTGGATACTATCCAAAACCCGATCGAATATCCGCTAATTCGAAACAATACATTGCATATTATTAATTTAATGCTCAATTCCGATCGCGTAATTTAGAATTTCATGTTTGATTGGGTAAATTTCGGATAATTCGGATGATTTGGATCATTCGGATCTGGTAATTCGGATATTTCGGGTTTTATCAGATATTTCGGGTAATTCGGATCCAAATCCGAACCGAAACCGTACTTATTTTTGTTTCAGATATACTTCGGATTTCCAAATAAAATTGAAAGCCGATTCGAATCCGAAAAAATCTGATCCGATCAGATCCGAAAAACAGTTGGATTCTAATCGGATCCTATATATCTCAATCCGAAAAATCCGAAATCCGAATAATCCGATCCGATCCGAAAATCCAAATGCTCAGGCCTAGACTATCGTCTATGTCAACTTAACTCAGGTTTAGGTTGTTAATTTGAACTTTTGTAAACTAGGGGAATGATTTGGAAAAATAGTATAATTTGTGTATGACTTTCACATAATGCTTTTAGTGGGGGTATGAAAAAGCTGTTTTTTGTACATCTCAACTCAATTACCAATGTTTAATATCAAAATACGGTCTTTGTTCTCAGTCAGTATTCTATCCACAATTTAAGTATGTGTACGTGAACACTATTATACATGAAGGGCATATAAATTGTTAAATTACTCTACACAAATGGGATCTGACAGAAGAGGGTATTTAGGCGTCAAGGCCTTGAATCTCGGCATATGTGAGTGTAAGCGCATGCTGAAGTTTCCATGGAGACAAAACCTCGACCTTAGCCAAGAACGTGGCTGTGACAGGCCGGTGATCCGATAGTTTAATCTCGTTTCTTCTGTAATTAAAAAGCTTCATTCCCTTTCCATTCCAAATGATGCGGTCACACCTTATAAATTATAGTCACTTCAAACTCATTGTTATGTGTACGATGGAAAAACGTTGTATCACAGTGTATGAAGACAATACCAGGCTGGTCTACGTTTCCCGGATTCCGGGTCATCTCCGATGTAGTTCTCTGAATTGATTTCGTATTTGTATGTTGGTGCAAAATCTAAAGTTCCCTCTGACCATCCCTCAAAGACATTTCCTTTTGTCATTTCTCTTGAAAGCTATCAGAGAATAAAACATGTAATTTCAACCTCTATCAAAAGATTGCTTCATATGTAACTTCAAAAACATAAACGTTAGAGCTTTGTGATTATGCTGCAGTAAAGGTACCTGATCATACTCTACCAACCTCTGCCATTCCTTTCTTGTAATAAGTTCATGTGTCTTCTCATACGACAAGTTAATCCGATAGTTCAGATCTCCCAGCCAGATTATTCTTCTACAGAGGGGTCATCTTGTTATAATTCAAAAAATTTATTGTTAAATGTAGTTTAATGGATCAACTGAGAAATAAAACCTACTCATGATCGCAGATGCTTCTTGGAATCCCATTGGCATTAAAAGAATGCGGAAGAAACTGCGTTCTTCTGTGAATTTCACGTACATCATCGTTTCTTTTCTCTTGATCTGTATCCTTTTCCCCAGATGACAGATGCGAGCACAAGAAACAAAATGGTGTTTGATAGATTGACATGCTCACAGATACAGATCCCTGCAACCCCGCAAGAAACCGTAAGTTATATGCAAGCCTACGAATAATATTTAGAGTAACTAGTAAGAGAAATCAAGACCTTGTTACCAATGTAGCCCATAATACCAACACCAACAGTAGAGACACAAAGGTTGCTTATGTGCTTGCGCAAGTTCCTCCTAACCCAGATGGTGAGAAACACTCCAACCATCTGTTTGCTCACAATCCTTACATACGATGGTTTTCTCAGATTCGTGATTGTCAGATTCACTGACTTGAAGGAACCACGTCTTTCGGAAACATATTGATTTAGCAGCCTCAATGGAGGCTCTGGCCAGCTCAAACCTACTCTTTCAGTATAACTAAATCTTTCTTCCCTTTTGGAATCACTATTAATCTGCATCGAGAGAGAGCGGTCTGGCGTATTTGGTGATGAAAATTGCCTCTGTAGATATTCTTGTATTGGCAAGCAAGACGCATTGTCATTGGTAGAACCCAAAACGTCTATATTAGTAAGTGAATCTTCGCTTACGATTGGTATGTCCGTGCTTTCAACAGAGTTGAGTTTGTTATCCATTGAACTAATCGCATCGCAAGCATCATGACTGGTTTCAACAAACATATCTTCTACACTATAAGGAACCTCTTCAGATTGCTTAAACTTTGATGGAGAAGGGGGGTCACTGTGACTTACAATCTTCAGCTTTCTAGGTCGAACTCGGTTTAAAGCATCCCGTATCAAGTTCTCCCATTCAGAAGCAGGCTGGTCATCCTCCATACCAAAAATGTTTCCAGCATTTAAGGGAACAATTTCCTGAAGACTGAAATGAAATTAATCATAAACACTGAATACAGAACTCTTTCACCAAGGCACTTAATCAAAAGATTCAGAAGAAAAAAAATCATACCCAAGAACATAAATGTCAGCAGGTTCAACAGTGTCTAGCCAACCATCAATATCCAAGTCAGATGAAGGAATTTTCCCTCCAACATTCCATGTCCCAGCACAGATTCTAGCTACATAAAAACCACATACCAGGGACTCACACAGATGAAAAAAATGGAACTTCTTAAATAAATGCTTCACAATATAGCATCAGAGGAGATAAGAGAGACAAGAAACCAAATATCGGTATACAAACTAAAGAAAAGTACAAGGAACTGTGTTTACTCAACTAGACAGAGACCAGCAAACTCACAATATAGCAGAAACATCAACAATCAAAACGACAACATTGATGATGCAAAGATAAGCAGAGAAATCAAAAGACCTGATTGCTTTGGTTTCCATATACTGCACCCTGAAAGTTTCAGAATTTCGTCTTCTAAGCTTAGGCCCATCTGAAATTAGTTTAGGAAAAAGGAATCTGAATGAGCAATATTGTTCCTCTATGCAAACACTATCACTGAAAATTTGCCTAAACAACAAACTACCGTCAATATCAACATGAGGATTGGTCACTCCAGAGCTACTTGGATCAAATACTGCTACACACAGGTTTAGATTCAGTCACAATAGAGTATAAAAAAACTAATTATTCCCGGAGAATCAGAGTAAGCTGACCTTGGGCTCTATCTTCGTAGTCATCGTCACTATCAGCGCTATAATCTGATTCAGTAGCAGAAACATTGAACCATTTACGGAGAACAAGACGTGCCCAGTAGAGCTGGAGACATGAGAAAGCTGAGCAACATATTGTAGCCCAATTGCTCTGCAACATTTCACATGATCGTTATCCCCCAAAAAAAAAACCTAATTTAATTAAACTATACGAGCAGACGAAGCAAAGGAGAAGATAGAGATCTGCATACCTCCGTTCGCCGTGATCGTGATCGTATTACCGCCATATATTCCGGTCAAATCAAACTGAAAGAGAAGAAGTGGTTGCAGGAGGAGGAAGAAGACGCGGTTGAGACTTAACGACCTATACAGATTGAATTGCTGATTTTTTATTTTCTTTTAGAACCGGTGGTTAAAAGTTTGATTTTATTCCGGTTTAAAACCGGTTAAGAATATGTCAACCAAATTTGGGGGAAATAGTTAGATTGTTACAATTGATTAAAATGTGTGTGGTAAACATAGAGATTTTTGTAGTTATATAAAAAAATAAAACAGATATTTCTCTTTTCTATTATAAAAATTTTGGCATATAGATAAATAGTTTTCATTACATTTTTTATTTTCCCCAGAATTTGAAAATTTGTAATTCTTTTTTTAACATAATGATTTCGCAATAAAATCAACAGGTAAGACACTACAAAAAAAAATGTGTTGATAATAAATCGATGTTAATTATTTGCATCATCACTTTCAAAATCATTCTTTTAAGTGAGGTAAAATGTATTTGCATCAATTATAACTTATAAGTAATAAAAAATATATAAAATAAATGATACAATACACTCTTTCTCTATAGTGATAGTGATACTACATATGAGAAAAAGCTTACTTGGCAAGACAGTTTCAGAAAACAACTCGGATGAAGGCTAATTAATCGAACGTAAATAGTTTAGTAATGCGTAAACATAGAAAGTGTATGTTGGTGAAATTAATATAAAAAAACTTCCTTAAAACTCCATAGGAGGTAGCTCGAGTGGTCAGACATATAGACCGTATACTTGACTGTGGATGCACCGTAAGCAAGTTTTACCCACCGAATAATGGATAGCCCGCAAGTTTCTGAATTGAATTGGAAGTAAGATATAAAAATCGAATCAAGATGAATCTTGGCTCATTGGATTTCAAGTGTCTGTGAAACCTTGTCATGATCAATGGATGATCGAATGACTAAGGTTTTGTATACATATTGAATGATTCGGGTGGAACTATCCTAGAATAATTGGTCCGGATGGGAAGAAGTGACTAAACAATCTGGAATATGCAATCTAAGCTGTGTAGCCTGAGTAGTAAAAACTTTTTTTCATATTTTTTCTTGTTAATATCATAATATGTAGTAGCTAGTATAAACTTGGACGTTTACTTCCACTTCGATTATTGGTTTAAGTCATGAATTAGCATGGCAACCAGTACTTCGACTTCTTAGACCTAAGCAAATTCCTTGGCAAGGCTTGTGTGTTCTACTCTTACAATTTGAGTTTTTATATGCAAATTAAGTTTATTAATCTTGTATCACTTTGAAACAAACATTTCTTGAGTATTTACCGTAGAAAACATAAATAGTTTAGTAGTAAAAAGTAGGTCTTCAACATAGGGTAAAAAACTGAAAAAGTCTCCAAGAATGTTATTTTACAACTAGGTTAGCTCGAACAACCATAAATTAGCGGCCGCGTTAAAGCATTTGCTTTTGGAGCGTGCATGCAGACAAATTAACCACATTTAATTATATCATTAGTTACCCTAAAATCTCCATCGCCGCCTACAAAATAGTACTTCTTAAGTTTGTGAAACATGAGTTAACTAGTAACATGTGACATTAGTATTCTAATAGTTTTACCATTGCTGATATAGATATTAAGCAAAGCTAAAGTATATCTTATCAACTTATCGAGTACAAAACTTTAAATGGGTAGTAAAAAGAGGTCAAAGTCTAATACTACTATTTTTTTTAAATACATTTATAGCTCTCTCCTTCATGTGAGTGTTTGATGCTGCTCACCTCCCAAAACGCACCCACCTCCTTTGTCTTGGTAATGTAATTTTGATTTTTACGTATCATTTTAATTAATTATACTGTATTAGTTTTATGGTTTTTAACTTTTAAACAATTAAAATTCCATCCCATTAGATTAATCATAGAAATACGACACAAACAAAAGGGGCTTCCCTCCAAAATCACTTTTTAAGTTTTTAACTTTCACCGTATCCTAGGCCATGCTGGCTCTAATCACTTGTGTGTTCCCAATTTATAGTCCTAATTTATTCATAACCAAGATATAATTGGGATCTTTTGTTATCATTTCGTCGTGCTAAATAATAGAGAATAGGTTTGTAGTACTCTACCCTTCAAAACTACAATAGAGTTTACGAATCTAACACAACCATTGTAGAGACAAAATATCTAGTTCACCAAATAAACTCCAAATTACGTATACGAACGTTAATGTTTTATTTTCACCTTTATTACACTGTATAATTTACAAGTACATATGTCTAATACTCCTTCATACGAAGTGTTTGGCATATTTCTAGATAAACAATGATGTTCTAGTTTGACAAAAACAAAAACTATGATGTTCTTTTGAAGTACTCAAATCAAACCATTTATGTTCGTGAATATCACAGCTTTAGTTAGCCTCATTTGTCAGACCACTCTCATTTCATGGATATATCGTTATTAGCTACATGAAGTTAGGAAGATTTAGGATATTATTAATTATATTAGACTGAATTTTATGCATATGAAAGATAATATTAAATGTTGTTGATTTCAATAAAATGGAGGTAGTACGTATATATATTGGAATTAACACTAAATTTTAGAATGAAATACGCGGAATATGTTAGAATTATATCTCACATCGAGAGATGAAAAATTTGTATGGGCAATATATAAAGTATATGGATATATCTATTTATTGTCAATCGATTTTGAGTTGGTAGCTCATGTTTAATAAAAATTAAAAAGTAAGACTAAGATTTTGTATTAACACGGTGTAGTTCTAGCACTCTTGTTCAAATATCCATATTACAAGTTGACAGAAAATAAACTAAATAATATTTTTTTTTTGTTTTTCGATGTTACTATTTCTTTTAATATAAACCATATGAAACAAGTAAATATTATTTTTGTTGGCTAAAAAAAATAATATTATTTTTGTCTCAAGAAATTTTTGAAAAATAGAATAATAATTTTTTCTCATAATTACTTTATAAGTTGATGCCTTGATGGTGTCTTTGTACATATTCATATTCTTTTTTTAATTTCATACATCATTGTTTATCTTCTTCAACACATTAGTTATTCTAAATATCTACTATTTAGTATTTAATGTATACTTCTACTATAAAGCTGTCACTACATGTTTTGGATCATTCATATAATGATTGACAAATATAGTGTAACCAAATTAGTAAAGACATCCACATCCTAATCCTTATACTGTTTTGGTAACCAGATATGTCCCACTTATAGAAATCCAACAATCCAAGTTAAAATGATGTTGTTATCAAATGTAATCACCGAACAAAAAAATAGATCAGTTTGCCATATCATTAGAGACAACCCACTATGGTGCAAACCAATTAGTGGATCATCAGTTTTGATTATCTTGATCATTGTCGTATAGTATGGGTTCATCTAATGTAAAGAGTAAAAATAGAGACCAAACAAGAAGATCCAAGGGTTGGGAGTGGCCGACAAAAGGAGAAGAATATGGGAGAAGAAGACAAAGAGCAATAACATGTGTTGTTACTTTGTTAGCTACATTGCTTCGTGGTTTGATTTTATCACACCCTAAACCACTAAAATATGTGTTGGTGTAACATTATGTATACACTCATATAATAACTTAGTTGCTTATACGTCACACCTGAGATTCTTTAACCAAACAAAATAACTTAGAGATCCTCTCTTCGATTTCTTTTAAAAGATTAACAGATTACGAATCAAGACCTACCTCTAGTTTGATAAAGTTTCAAGAACACAAGATTAACAAGAATAACTCTCTTATTAATGTTTTAGGAAAATAACTCAAAACCTAAGCCCTCAATCTCTATTCTCAAAACTCATAAACTCTCATAAAACTCTCTTAATCTCATAAGCTATATCACAACTCGATATATGCTTATATAGCCACAACCTCTAAACCTAATCATAACTCAATTAGGACTTGAATAAATCTTCTAGATAACTCCTAAAGATTTAAACTCTATCTTATTATTAAACCGATATCTTGCGGTTTAAGTAAACTCCGGTTTATCCTTCAAGCTTAAACCAACATTCTCCCCCTTAAGCTTGAAATCTTCTTATCACTCATCAATGTCAGACCCAACTTCAACATCTTGTCATTCTTGTCAGCTTCAGCTCTCTTCCTAAGCTCCTCCATGATACCATTGTCGGGGTTTATCTCCATTGTTTTCTTGCTCGACATGTAACCACTCATGCTGCTATCTCTTAGCGCTAGTGCCTTCATAATCCTCTCCATGTTCGCAGTCCATCTGTATTCACCAGTTACTAGACAGCAAGGAGAGTCCACAATCTTGTCTGAGACCACAAGTTTTTTCTCTTCTTCGGTCTCATCTTCAAGTTTCAGTCTTTCTTTCGTCGCAGAGACAAGTTTCTTACCATCATGCTCCTTCAATTGTCCAACAGCGTATTGCTCCGAGGCAGCTACAATCTCAGTCTCGGTTGCTTCCTCACCGCCTTTACCATAAGTGTTGGTGTCGGATCCCGCACGGGTGGTTCGGGACCAACCAAAGATTGCCACATAGACAGGACAGAAGCCCATAGAGGACAAGGCCCGATGGACGTGTAAGCCCAGAAGTTAGTCGAGGTGGTTATACTACGGAGAGGGATCGGAGTGGTCTCACCTCGAGAAGAGTACGCAGTCGAAGTTAAAGATCATTTCAGTTCGGGGCGTTTGGGCTAAAAGGCGAAGCCCATGAAGATCGGAATCAATTCAAATTCAAACGTTGAGCATTAAACTCGAAGACCAAAAACGGACACATTTAAGAGAGAATAATTGTATTTAATTGAGAGTTAAATGCCGTTTGTTAGTATAAATAATAAGGCCAAAGAACCATGTAGAATATATGCAATTTCTCTAGCAAATACACTATAATCATCTCCATTGCAATTCATAGCTTTTTCATATCATATTTTTGTCCTCAAGAATAATCATTCCCACTAAATAAACAAATATTCAAGTGTGCGAATCCGACTTCCACATTTTGGCGCCGCCTTGAGCTGTCAGATTTCTCTCGCTACATTTCCGAGACAAGCAGCAATGTCTGGAGCAAGCATCCCTGACTCGTCAGTAGCTGAAACTCTCAAGGCCATGCAGCAAACCATGTCAGAAATGTCGCAGAAGTTCTCGGATGTGGAAAAAGCTGTGGACACACTTAAAACAACCCAGGTATCTCTTGGTCAAAGCGTCAATACTATTCAATCTCGTGTTCGTTCTCTAGGTGCAGGAAGTACTGTGGGAGTCCGAAGAAGTATGTTCAATACGCCAAACTCCCGTGTGCGAAATGAAACCAACGAACAAACAACTTCTGACCCAGCAATTCAACCGGTGGAAGAAGAGACACAGCTCGGAGATGAAGACCAACTTGTAGATCAGTATGATCAAGAAAGCTTCGACCAGCTCGAAACCATGAGAAAGGTTAGCCAGGAACTAAAAGAAATGAAATCAAAGTTCCACCAGGCCACTAGTTCGGAGCCGGACATCAACCGAGTCATCGAGGAAGCTAGGCGAACTCCTTTCATCCCGCGAATTGCAAATTTGAGAATCAAAGATTCTCGGAAACTCAAACTGGACCCTTACAGTGGATTAGAAGACCCAAAGAGCTATCTCGCAGCTTTTCTGATTGCCGCTGGAAGAGTCGAATTGGATGAAGCTGACGAGGATGCAGGATACTGCAAACTCTTCTCGGAAAATCTTTGCGGACAAGCACTAATGTGGTTCACCCAGCTGGAACCAGGCTCAATCAACAACTTCGACGAGTTGTCGGCTGTGTTCCTGAAACAATATTCCATCCTCATGGATAAAAGCGTTTCGGATGCTGACCTTTGGAATCTAACACAAGGGCCAAATGAGTCACTTAGAACTTTCATCACCAAATTCAAGGGGGTGCTGTCAAAACTTCCAAGAATCTCGCAGCAGTCAGCTTTATCTGCCCTACGAAAAGGTTTGTGGCATGACTCAAGGTTCAAAGAAGATCTAATACTTCACAAACAAGCAAAACCAGCGGTCACCTTCCCTACCAAAAAATTCGAGCCTAGGGAGAGCCAAGGACCAAAAAAGTTCGGATCGCAACCCCTCAACAATACCGTCGGGAAACAATTTCAAGGAAAAGGAAGGTCCAACACTTGGATCCGTGACGAAAGTTTGTATTGTGACATCCATAAGGTAACCGGACACTTAACCAAAGACTGTAGTGTCCTCAAAAAACACCTCGCAGAGCTGTGGGCCAGTGGAGATCTTTCTAAATTCAAGATAGAAGATTTCGTGAAGGAATATCACGAAGCAAAGGATAACCCCAAAGATCAAAATTTAAAAAGACCTAGGGAATCCAATGAAGAAGAACCTAGAAGTTCGAAGGGAAAAATCAATGTGATCCTTGGAGGTTCCAAACTTTGCCGAGATACGATCAGTGCCATAAAGAAGCATAGGCGAAATGTTTTACTTAAAGCGAATTTGGGCGAAGAAATTGACTTCCAAGGCGCGTCAATATCATTTGACGAAGAAGAAACACGCCACCTCGAAAGGCCTCATGATGACGCCCTAGTCATTACCCTAGACGTTGCCAACTTCGAAGTATCGAGAATTCTCATTGATACGGGCAGTTCGGTCGATTTAATCTTTTTAGGTACTCTGGAAAGGATGGGAATCAGTCGGGCAGACATAGTGGGACCTCCGTCTCCTTTGGTAGCATTCACAAGCGAGTCGGCCATGTCTCTCGGGACGATCAAGCTACCAGTTCTTGCCAAAAATGTGTCAAAGATAGTAGATTTTGTTGTTTTTGATAAACCGGCAGCCTACAACATCATCCTTGGGACTCCATGGATTTATCAAATGAAGGCAGTCCCCTCGACATATCATCAATGCATCAAATTTCCAACTCCTAGTGGAGTGGAAACAATTCGAGGAAGTCAATGGAAGTCTACATAGATGATATGTTGGTTAAGTCTTTGAAAAAAGAAGATCACATTAAGCATTTGGAGGGAGCCAATAAAGCACTACATCATGACAGGGGAGCTCCCGAAAAATAAGTGGCAAGCCAGGAAAATGAGAATCGTTAGCGCGAAATTTTGCCTATCGAAGGATGCGTTGTATAAGCGAGGTGTCAGCGACCCCTACCTATTGTGCATTTTTGGGCCCGAAGTCGAAGTCGTCGTGAGAGAAGTACACGAAGGTCTATGTGGGAGTCATGCGTCTGGAAGGGCCATGGCTTTTAAAATAAAAAGGATGGGCTATTATTGGCCCACTATGATCACGGATTGTGTCAAGTTCGCTCAAAGGTGTAAACGTTGTCAACTCCATGCACCGTTGATCCATCAACCTTCGGAGTTATTCTCCTCCATCTCTGCCCCGTACCCATTTATGAGGTGGTCGATGGATATCATTGGACCATTGCACAGATCAACTCGAGGAGTACAATACCTTTTGGTCTTAACGGATTATTTTTCAAAGTGGATTGAAGCTGAAGCATATGCTAGCATCAAAGATTCGGCGGTGAATACTTTCATTTAGAAGAATATCATATGCCGACATGGGGTTCCATACGAGATAGTTACTGATAATGGGCCACAATTCATTTCGCACGAATTTGAAGCTTTTTGCTCGGAATGGGGAATCAAGGTCAGTTATTCCACTCCATGGTATCCACAAGGAAATGGCCAAGCCGAAGCTGCAAACAAAACAATTTTGAGCAATCTCAAAAAACGCTTAAGTCACCTAAAGGGAGGGTGGTATGATGAACTCCAACCCGTCCTATGGGCTTATCGAACAACCCCTAGGCGACCTACTGGAGAAACTCCGTTCTCTCTAGTTTATGGCATCGAAGCAGTAGTACCGGCTGAACTCAACGTGCATGGCCTTCGCCGAACAGAAGCACCATTGAATGAGGAGGAGAATTCAGCAATGCTCGACGACTCGCTGGATACCATTAATGAAAGACGAGATCAAGCCTTAATTCAGATACAAAATTACCAGCAAGCAGCAGCTCGGTACTACAATTCCAAAGTCAAAAGTAGGTCATTCTTTGTAGGAGACTATGTGCTAAGGCGAGTTTTCGACAATAAAAAGGAAGAAGGCGCAGGCAAACTCGGCATTAATTGGGAAGGACCTTATATTGTTACCGAAGTGGTTCGAAATGGTGTTTATAGGTTGAAAGACTTAGAAGGCAGTCCAGTCCAGCGACCTTGGAACGTGATCAATCTAAAGAAGTTTTATGTTTAAAAATACGCATTTTATTATGTACATGAACTACGGTGTGGCTTGATCCCGAAATGGGTACGTAGGCAGCTCGAAAACGAGTTCAGCTATTAATGAAAATTTGTTTTTATTTCTTAAAGAGGAAAAGTTCGACTATGGGAACATACAAGGCAAATAAGATTCGACTAGGCGAATGCACAAAAACTGGAAGCAAAACATTTATTCAAACGAACAAGACAAAGTGTCGATCTTCGCACATTTCGAGTTAAGAAAACCCTCCCGGAGAGCAGAACACTTGAACTCCTTGACCTGCGAGGTCAAGAACTGGCATCATACAATCCGGGATACGAGCAAAATCGGAGATTCCAAGCTCAATCCACTCTCCGGGGTGAGAACTAAGGATGTGAAGATCCCTTGATATCGCAGTGACCCTGCGTTGCATTCGATGAATCTTCTTCCGAAGTTTTTTCTTTTCCAGCGATAGCTTCCTGTGTTGAATTGCAAGCGCTTTGATAAAGGCCATCGCGATCTCCCGATCTCTATCTGGAAGGTCCTTGATCAAAGCGCATGGAGCTCGGAACTGAGATCTGAAAAAGCCGCGAAGTGGAGAAGATCGTCTACTTGGAACATCTGGAACATCTTCATCTATCATTCCGATCCTGGAGAAGTCCGGCATAGACTCTGAACATCGAAGGTTAAAATCCATATCTGCAGAAATAAGAAGAATAGTGAGGAGTAAAGGGAAGTTGAAGCTGTAATTTATAGGGATGTCGTATCCCTAGCAAGCTGCGGATTCAGCCTGGAAATAGGGTGATTCGCGGAGAGATTTACGCCTTTAAACCGATCCTGCATTAAAAGATGTATCTCCAAGAATGATACGAGAATTAAAAGAGTTGCAAATGTTTCCATAAATAAAAAGGGCGAGGCCCATTACGAGTTTAAAAAAAAAAAAAAAGAGAAAGAACGGAGTTTGAGACATTTATGGAAGAGGCTCAGGAACAGGCTCCTTCATCGCCGATTTGGAATTCGAAGTGGAAGCATCGTCCCTGCCTTCCACTCCGAGTTCATTCCGAACACGTTTGCAAGGTTTGTCGCCATCTTCCTCGTCTTCCTCATCGCTGACAAGAGGAGCAACTTCGGTCGGAGCATTCACCGGTCCCTGGACCTGACCTTTAGCGCGGAGATACATCCGGAGCATTCTCGGGATCTCTGCGATAGAGTCGAAGTTCCTCCACTCCCATTGAAAAGGATCACTTTCCAAGGCTCTCACTTTCCTTTCCACTCGAGCAATACGAGCCTCGAGTGTTTGCCTCTTGAGTCCCAGTCGTTGCCTCTCGTCGCACAAACGGCGATGTTTGTCAACGACCTGTCACAAAATAAGTAAATCAAAAGGAAAAAGCATAGGAGTTTGGTTGAGAGAGGCGAAATCTGACCTTGTCCATGAAGTCGTAAGCCTCTTTCTTCTCCCTCGAAGGAAAGTGGAACACGGCATGAGGAAAGAGAACGCCGGCCGGCTCGAAGCCATCGCCGGACAAGAACAGGGGGCTGCCAGGATCGATGGGGGTCACATTTTCGTTCTCCGTTATTGAGAAAATTACCAAGGGAATTTTGAAGTTCTTTGGAAAAAGTTAGAGGCAAAATTGCCTCTATTTATAATAGGTTTAGGGTTTATCTTGAAACCGTAATTTTAATGATGGTAGTGTGTCCGAGTGGTTAAAACTGTTTTTGGAAATAGAGAAAGGCAGTTATTGCCTTAAAGACGTGCGGCTTTTCCTATTTCCCAAGAAAGGGAAAAAGTAACCGTCGCATTTAAGGCAAGAAGCTCATTAAGCACAAAAGTTTTTAAGGCCCAAGCCCAACGAATTCACCGAGTTGACTAAACCCGAGGTGAGGGAACTCGCGTTAAGCCGAGCTCAGTTCTCGCATTCCAAGAGAAGGGCCTGATCAGCCTAAAAATCTCAAAAAAAAAACATAGCCACAAGGCCAAGAAGTGTTAAAAGCGGACTTTGCAAACCCGCATATAATTTTAACCAAACCCCCTCGGGATCATAACCTTAAAGAAAAAAGGTTTAAAAGCCTCCTCAGGCAAATATCTTGTTCAAAAGAAAATAACAACAAAAAATGAGTTTCTAATAAAGGGGACAGGCCCCAATTTAAAAGTGGACTCAGCCACTACGGGTCATCAATCACTTCGGACTCCATTTCGGTTGTCGGGTTTTCACCGGCCTCCTTGGCTGGGGCTTGATCAGAGGAAGTTCCTTGTTCATTCCTCACGGTACAATCGTCTCCCGGGGTGACATCCGGTGCAGCAGGGACTTCGGACGGGACGACGCCTTCCGTCCCACTCGAATCTATAAAGGACGGTTCGGGTCAAACAAAAGGCAAGAAGAAAGTAGTAAGCATCAAGAGCTAGCGCTTACCTGCCCAGTCTAAACCCGATTCACTTATGGGAGGGGATTCAGTGAAAAACTCCTCGAAGTCCTGAGGATTGAAGGATGAAGCGGGAAGGGCTGCCAGACGACTTCGCTTTTCGGATAAATTAGACGACAGTTCGGACCTCTCTTTCACTTCGGAAAAGTCTTTTTCATGGATTTGATCCAGCAAGATTAGGTTGCTCTCGTGCTCTTTGATGTCCGACTCCAGATCCGACTTAACCTTCTCAGTTTGAATGAAGCGGATGGCCCCTTGAATCAACTCCATCCCTCGTCCCTTGACCTCTTTTCTGGCCTTCGATGCCGACCTAGCCAACTCGGAATCACGCAACTTGGAAATCGCGTTGTACTTCGCGTGAAGTATAATGAGTTGGTTATTCAGGGTGTCGGCAGCTGATTCAGATTCATGAAGTCTACCCTGAACACCAGAAAGCTCGTTCTGTAGTTGGTAATTCTGGTCGTACTGGTCCTTCAGCTCCCCCTTTATCTTCTCGAGCTCAGATTTGAGGCCGTCTACTTGATCTTCCAGTTGTTGCTTAGAGCCCGAAGATGAGTGGAGGTCGGTCTCAAGAGTAGTAAGCTTGCTCCTCCACGAGTCAACCTCCTGTTGCTGGCTAAGCAACAATCCTTCGTAGTGTTCGACCATGTCGTTGAGTTCGTTGTTCGCCTGGCATTTTGTATAAACTCGAGATGGTGAATCAGTTGGAAGGGTAACATAAAAATCAGAAAAATGAAGTAAAACTAACCCGAGATGAGTGATGCGCGTGAAGCAAATAGCGTTCGCGAATTGCAGGACGCCATTTGTCGAATTCTGGCAGGATTAGACCCGACCGGGTCTTAAAGCATCGAAAGACGCTACCTTCTTTCTCCATAGCTGTGAAGGAAGAAGTAGGGGAATTGTAATATTTTGAATCAGGATGGAGTGAAAACCCTTAAGAGTGCATAAATCGTTACCTGTAAGCGATTTGATCTGGGGGACAAGAGCAGGTTTTGACTTCGGGGAAGCATCTTGAGATCCAGAACCTTCCTTCTGAGGAGATACGCTCCGAGCAGTCTTCTCACCACTATGTTGGGAAGACATGTCAACAGGAGGAGGAGGACCCATCGGCTCAGTAGAAGGGGACGATCGGGGAGAACAGTCAGTCCGGGCCCTCGACTTCTCTCTTTGCGGAGAAGAGTCACTACGAGATGACTTATCTCTCTTCTTGCGAATCAAATTCTTAAGCGGTTCGTTGCTAAAGTCATCTCGGGGAGGTCGAGGAGAATCACGACGAGGAGACCGGGCTCTTCGAGGGGAACGGTCACCACGGTGCTCACGGCGAGGCGTTAGCCTGTAGGCACCCGTAGATCTGGCCCCTTCTGCGGTACCATCGTCGACTAACAATGTCCTACTGTAATCTTTTTTGTCAATGGCGGCCGCAAGCAACGCCTTGTTCTCATCACAAGCCTTTGTGTTCGGAGTGGAAAGCTTTTTGCGTTGGGCAGCAAGGGCCCAAGCCGACATACCTTGAGACGAGGGAGGAGGCGGAAGACGTTGAAGTTGACCAGCAGGGCTCATCCTGAGTTTTCGATTGGCTTCTATGAATCGATCAAGGGTGAAAGAATTCCAAAGGGTTTCCCCTTCGAGGATGATTTTGAAGAATCTGACGAATTCCTCAGTTGGGAGAGTTGGAGCAATGAAGGCTGCACAATGAAACAACGAATTTAATCAGTAAAATAACAGGGTGATTAAAAAAGTATCTGTGACCTAATTTCTACCAGGCTTCGCAGACCACTTCGATGGAAGTACATCGGAGAGATTTCCGATCGAAGCAGGAGTTTTCTTAATCAGGAACCAAGGATGGTGCCAGTTTTCATCCTTGTTCGGGAGATGCGAGATGATGTTCTTATTGGCGTTCGGATACGCCGAAAAGTACCCCGCTTTCTTCGATGAACTTCTCACGCTTAGAAGTTCGTTCAGCTCGGAGACTCCGATAATATATCCAGCTTCCGCCGCAACGGTTATAATCCCGAGAATGGTTCGAAGGAGATTGGGGGTCAGTTGAGGAAGAGAAATTTCCAGAGCCGCTAAGTACCGGACTAAGGCTTCAGGGAGAGGGAATGTCAGCCCACAACCCTTGAAATAAACCTCATATACACAGAAATAACCATCACGGTGATCCTCCGGGGACTCCGTAGGATCGGCGAACTTCGATCCCGCCATGACTTCAGGTGGAAGTCGGCAAAGTTCTTTTAATCGTTGAAGGGATTGAATAGTACAAGTAGATCTGTAGTGAGGACCGGCGATATCGTTAGGACGGGTACAATCATCGAGGCTAGAGCGTTTCTCATCAGAAGACGGAGACTCAGGTCTGTCGGAATCGGAAGACATCGAAGGAAATGGTAAATTCAAGCTCCGGAAGAGAAAGTTTGGCGAAAGAGACAGAAAGACTTGGCAGGGAAAAACAAAGAAAATTTTACCAAAAGATAAAAATAAAAAGAAAGGTTACCTCACGCAAACTAAGTGGCAATGATGGAACCGCCTCGGTAGTCGTGGGGGAAGTGGAAAGGTTTTCCCCGTTTTAATAGTAAATAATTAAGATACGGTCATGATGGTGACAGATGTCACGCGATCAAATATGGGTAATACCGAAATTAAAGGAGTGATGATATTTTCGGCGGGAAATCAGAAGATCCTTAAGCGCAATCTTTGGTCGTTTCAGCATTAAAATCTTCTGAATTGAGGTGGCACTTCGAAAGACTTGGGGGGCTAATTGTTGGTGTCGGATCCCGCACGGGTGGTTCGGGACCAACCAAAGATTGCCACATAGACAGGACAGAAGCCCATAGAGGACAAGGCCCGATGGACGTGTAAGCCCAAAAGTTAGTCGAGGTGGTTATACTACGAAGAGGGATCGGAGTGGTCTCACCTCGAGAAATGTTGAACCCGAACCCCCCAGAGTTGGTAACATCATGAAAAAGATGGGACAAAGTTCTCATAAGACAAGCACAAAGATGGGTTGAATAGATCGTATAAATTTGTGGAGAAAATAATATAGATTTTGGTATAGCTGGACTCGAGAGACGAGCTGCCTACGTACCCGAAGTGGAATCAAGCCAAAACGTAGTTCGAATACAACAAAGAGAATGTATTTAGTCATTATTAGAAATGACATTGTTGGTGTCTAAATAATGGTGAGAAATGTAGAGGATGAATCTTGTGTAGAAGAATATGAGTCCCCTTTTCTTGGAGTCTTCACTTCTCTTTTATAGCCTCTTCCTTCCTTCTAGGGTGTCTTTACTTGGCCATTAAATTCAGAATTAACTCCACAAAATAACTCCAATTTTTGGCAATTAACTCTTAATCTTGAATGACAAACTTTATTCCTTTGACAATGGCAATTAATTCATGAATTTAATCACAAATTAATGTCAAGGTTTGACCACCCCCTTTTGCAAAATAGAGCTCCTTGGATTTTGTAAAGTGATGGTTCTCCAACATGTAAATTGGACCCCTTGCGGGATCCGGTACCAACAATAAGCAATGTTGGCTCGTATCGTGTCGTTGAACAGTACATGCTCTTGCCCTACAAGCCCCATTTGTTGTCTTAGCCATTTTAGTTGCAGCTTCTTGAGCTCCACTCCGTCTAGAGTTATATGACCCGAATCCGGATCGTAAAACTTCTGTAACAGAGCAATCACTGTAGTTTTACCCGACCCACTTTCGCCAACCAAAGCAACTGTCTGTCCGGCACGAATGATGAAACAGAGGTCACGAAAGATTTGAATGTCAGGTCTAGTTTGGTAAGTGAAGCTTTTGTGACAAAGCTCGATATCTCCCTTTACGTTCTCCAACACCATTCCTGATTCATCTCTCGAATCTATCTTCGATTTCCCATCAATAATTCTGAAAATCGAAGCAGCCAAAACGCCACTACGTTTGCACACGAAGGCTGAAGTTGATCCAACTTTTCCAGATACAGCAACAAGAAGACTCGAGGTCTTGTTACCAATCAATTCCCATAACTCTTTAAACTTCCTCACGGGGATAACACTGCTCACAATCTCAGCCTCACATTCTTCGTTGCATCTCACTATACATTATAGTGGAAATACCAAAACAGCAAGCAGCTGCTATAAGCATCTCCTCCATTATAAACTCAAAATCTTTTTCAAACGAAGAAACCGCAGTTCTAGGTTTCCCATTCCCAGACCACAACGTAGTCACGTTGTTCCCTCTAAACTCAAGTCTTCCAGCATAAATTGAATCTTCACCAGATTTCTCTGCCTCTCTCTCTTTCTTTTCTTCTGCTTTCACATTATTCTTCGCCGTTTCCACAGCTTCTGCTTCGGTTTTCTCCTCTGTTTTTGTCTGTTTCACAGTCAAGTTCTCAAGAAGACCAGCAGTGTCAAAGGCATCTTTGCTCTCTTCTTTCTCTTCTTGAGTGTCAGAAACTTCCTTGAACTTCTTCTTTTTACCCTCTTTCTCCTTCTCCTCATCAAATTCTTCAACTTCACCTTCGTTTTCTTTCTTTGGTTCATCTTCATTCTCATCGCCACTGATCTCCTTCTCAGTGGTTTTCTCGGTCCACAAATAAATCGGGTAACTAATGAACTCAGAGTGCTTCTTTACCAAGTTTTTGAGTCTCCTCTCCTCCAAGTATTCAAGCTTTGTCTCCAATTCCTTCATTCTCTTTTCTTTCTCCTCCTTAACATTCCTTAAACCAGCGACCTCTGTTCTCTCCACGTACTTCCCGTTACTGTTATTGTTGTTGTTACCACTAGAGAGCATTGTCGCGGCGGCTTCAGCTGGTTTAAGATTAAGCTTTTGGATTCCCTTCTCCATCAGCTGAAACCTCCATCTTAAGAACTTCTCTCTGTTCTTCTCTTCGTCTTCCTTAAAATCATCTCTGGACTCTACAAACTTCTCTCTCTCTTTAGGACGAGAAAAATCCGGTGAGAATTGATCATGAGTCTCCGTTGTTAAGTCTCTTCCCAACTCAGTCTCTACTTTGACATCATCACTTTTCGCCGGAAATTCACTCCCCAGCTCAGCTCTTGATTCACTTGACACCACAAGTTGTAGACACTTTGAGCTCTCTACTTCCATGATGACTTTGTAAAGCCGATTTCTAGATCTCTTTGCTTTCACCAGTAGCTTACCATCTCGGTCATACAGAGTCAAGTAATCTTCTCGCATCCTCACATCGCAGCCCGACTCAGTAGCTTGGCCGAGACTCACAACATTGCTTCTCAATTCTGGTATGTAATATACATCGTGTAAAGTTCTTCTCTCTCCATTTTTTGCTACAAAAACAATCGAGCCTTTTCCTTTGATGTCAATTCGAGAATCATCACCAAACCTCACCTTTCCTGTGACTGACTCATCAAGCTTAGAGAAATAAGCTAAGATTCCCGTCATATGGTTGCTAGCTCCATTATCCAAATACCACACATTCTCAATATCGGAACTTGTTTCAAAATTATTAGGAACTACATTCCTTTCATTCAAGTATACAACTTCATGCATCATTAGTGATTCAGCTTCTTCTGTGTCATCTTCTTCTTCTTTGTCTTGAAGCTTGGATTTGTCTCTTTGTTGGTAACCAAAACGTCCACCTCCGCGTCCTCTTCCAAATCTACCACGACCTCTTCCTCTGTTTCCTTCTTGAGATCCAAGATATGGTTGTGAGTCCATGTTAGCATACAAAAGCTTGCTTTGGTCCTCTTGGGAGTCTTCTTCTTCACAAATCCGTTCTTCATAGGTTTTTAATCTTCCTACAATGTCTTCAAAAGTTATTTTCTTGAGATCAAGAAACTGTTCAAGCGCCGCAATGATGTGAATGTATTTCTTGCGTGGCAAACTCTTTAGAAACTTTTCCACAATCTTTGATTCTTCAATGGTTTCTCCCAATGATGCTGACTTTGTTGATATCTCTGAGATCTTACCAACAAAATCATCAATCGTGTCATTGTCCTTCTTCTCTATATCATCGGATCCAGGATCTATCGTTTCCCAAACTTTGTGCACACGCAACGCCACTTTCATTCTCATAGCCCACACGGTGTAATTTGCGGTATTCAGCATCGGACATTGGATCGCCGAAAACCCCCCTTCCTTTGGTTTGTTTATCGCAACGATCTCACTCATGGTTCGTATGATCTTCGTGTTTCCGTACGCTTACGTATCAAACCCTAAGCTCTGATACCAAATCTAGTTTGATAAAGTTTCAAGAACACAAGATTAACAAGAATAACTCTCTTATTAATGTCTTAGGAAAATAACTCAAAACCTAAGCCCTCAATCTCTATTCTCAAAACTCATAAACTCTCATAAAACTCTCTTAATCTCATAAGCTATATCACAACTCGATATATGCTTATATAGCCACAACCTCTAAACCTAATCATAACTCAATTAGGACTTGAATAAATCTTCTAGATAACTCCTAAAGATTTAAACTCTATCTTATTATTAAACCGATATCTTGCGGTTTAAGTAAACTCCGGTTTATCCTTCAAGCTTAAACCAACACTACCGAGATTACATACCGAAATCGATACATCTTATAAAGAGACGTTAAGTTTAAACCAAGATTGAGCAATAATGGAGATGTGTTCTTTTTCACTATTCAATTATACACATGCACCCGTTTTTATTGATAAATCTTATAAATAGATGGTACTAAATCAAACATCGGAGCCGGGAAGAACAACAAAATCGTCGTCACTTCATCATACTCCATTAGCATTTTCGCTTATGTATGAATGGATGGACTGAAAATATTATATGAATTATGCTTTCTTGTTTTTGTTTTTTTTTTGCCATGAAACCATTTGTATAGGTGTATAATCTTTCAATTGTAAACCTATAAATCGTTTTTATTTTTTAATGAAATATTTACATTCTTAGCAAAAAAAAAAAAAAAAAAAACTCAAACAGGTAAGTAATATGTATACTAATTAACTTTAATACTGTGCCAAGTAATGAAACTGCTTGTTTTTTATATTGAAAAGGGTATTACAATCCTATTAATGGGTTTTCAAACTAGTGATAGACAAATTTGCTTGATACAAATTAACTTAAAATTCTACAAAAATCATTGGTCCGTGAATAAATTTATAAAAGCAAAGAATAAAACGAACCTTGATTTTTGGAAGGAAGACTTTAAAATCCTAATTAAAATTATGTGTTATTGGTTCTATGAATTATAAATACTAGTTGAAATCCTTTGTTATTCGTTTAATCATTTGTTTTTGGATTTGAGAATCCAAATTATGTTTTAAATGGATTTGAATGGAATTGAAAGAGAGAAATAGAAGGATTCAAATCCATGGGTAAACACATGTTATTTCAAAATCCATATATTTTGATTTCATAATTAATAGAAATTTTCAAATTCTATATGGATTTACAAATTAATAAACCAATAACACCCCCTTAATTAAAATACCTTGGGTTTTGAGAGAAATACAGTTTTGTTTATTGTAGAAATGTTAAAAGTTTGAATATTTTTATAAATAGAAAATAGTATTTTAATATATAGCACACACATCCACGAAAAAACGGAAGAAAATCCGGTGGCGCCCAAATCACTGCAGTATAATAATCTAAAAAAAACTAAAAATCATATAAAATAAACAGAGTAATTCAATCTTATTAGTCTTCCAAAGAAGGCAACACCAACAAACGAGAAGAAAGAGACAGAGAGAGATAAAGCAAAACCCAAAGTCCAAGGTCATCTTCTTCAACCTCTAAGCTCCGGCCACCTTCATCACCACAACCACCGGATAAAGTTTCTACCTTTTTTCCACCACCAGAGAGTTTCTCCATGGGTGAGAATGTGAGGACCTCACATGGTTATGTACACTTATTGCTCTTGTTCTGCAATGGTTTAGTGTAAACCTTAAGCAATCACAAAGCTCTTACACATGCTTTTTGTCTCCTCAAGGTTCAACAAAAAAAAGATAAGACAACACTTTGCTTCTCTTCTTCCTCATCTTCCATTACACACCACCCACCAATCATTTCACCAACACTTTCATAAACCTATCACCTTCATTTTTCTTCCCTAGAGATTCCATGGAGAGAGAACAAACTCATTTTTTCTTCTTGTTCTTGTTTTGTTCATGGGTCTCCATGGCCCAACCCACTCTTTCTCTTTCATCAGATGGTCAAGCTCTTCTCTCTCTCAAGAGACCATCACCATCACTTTTCTCTTCTTGGGACCCACAAGACCAGACACCATGTTCATGGTATGGCATTACATGTTCTGCAGACAACAGAGTCATCTCTGTCTCTATCCCCGACACTTTCCTTAACCTGTCTTCAATCCCTGACCTCTCTTCTCTCTCCTCTCTTCAGTTCCTAAACCTCTCCTCCACCAACCTCTCTGGCCCAATCCCTCCTTCATTTGGAAAACTTACCCACCTAAGGCTTCTCGACCTTTCTTCAAACTCTCTCTCTGGTCCAATCCCATCAGAGCTTGGTCGCCTCTCTTCTCTCCAGTTCCTTATATTGAACGCCAACAAGCTCTCTGGCTCAATCCCTTCACAGATTTCAAATCTATCTGCCTTGCAAGTGCTTTGTCTTCAGGACAATCTGTTGAATGGTTCGATTCCTTCAAGTTTTGGCTCTTTGGTCTCTCTTCAGCAGTTCAGACTTGGAGGTAACCCTAATCTTGGAGGCCCTATCCCTGCTCAGCTAGGGTTTCTGAAAAATTTGACAACTCTAGGGTTTGCAGCAAGTGGTTTGTCAGGTTCAATCCCTTCCACATTTGGGAATTTGGTAAATTTACAAACTTTGGCTCTGTATGACACTGAGATCTCTGGTACCATTCCTCCTCAACTGGGTTTATGCTCAGAGCTCAGGAACTTGTATTTGCACATGAACAAGCTCACTGGATCCATCCCAAAGGAACTGGGTAAGCTCCAGAAGATCACTAGCTTGCTTCTATGGGGGAATTCTTTATCTGGGGTCATCCCATCGGAGATCTCCAACTGTTCTTCCCTCGTGGTGTTTGATGTTTCGGCAAACGATCTAACCGGTGAGATTCCTGGAGATTTGGGGAAGCTTGTTTGGTTGGAGCAGCTTCAGTTGTCTGATAATATGTTCACCGGTCAGATTCCTTGGGAATTAAGTAACTGTTCAAGCCTCATTGCTCTTCAGCTGGACAAGAACAAGTTAACAGGCTCCATACCCTCCCAAATCGGAAACCTCAAGTCTCTGCAGAGCTTTTTCTTGTGGGATAACTCTATTTCAGGAACAATTCCGTCTTCTTTTGGCAACTGCACCAACCTAGTCGCCCTTGACCTCTCTAGGAACAAGCTAACAGGAAGAATCCCAGAAGAGCTCTTCAGTTTAAAGAGGCTCAGCAAACTTCTGCTTCTAGGAAACTCCTTATCCGGTGGATTACCAAAGAGCGTATCGAAATGCCACTCGCTTGTGAGGCTAAGAGTCGGAGAGAACCAACTCTCAGGTCAAATCCCTAAAGAGATAGGCGAGTTACAGAACCTGGTGTTTCTTGATCTCTACATGAACCATTTCTCTGGTGGGCTTCCTTATGAGATCTCTAACATCACTGTCCTTGAGCTCTTAGATGTGCACAACAACTACATCACTGGAGATATTCCTGCTCAGTTAGGGAACCTTGTGAATCTAGAGCAGCTTGATTTGAGCAGAAACAGCTTCACCGGAAACATACCGCTGAGTTTTGGTAACTTAAGTTACTTAAACAAGCTGATCCTCAACAACAATCTCCTCACTGGCCAAATCCCTAAATCCATCAAGAATCTTCAAAAGCTTACACTTCTTGATCTTAGCTTCAACAGTTTATCCGGTGAAATCCCACAAGAACTCGGTCTAGTGACAAGCTTGACTATAAATCTTGATTTATGCTACAACACCTTCACTGGAGACATCCCTGAAACCTTTTCCAGCCTCACGCAGCTACAATCACTCGATCTCTCACGCAATATGCTTCATGGCGACATCAAAGTCCTCGGTTCTCTCACAAGCCTAGCTTCACTCAACATCTCCTGCAACAACTTCTCCGGTCCAATCCCAGCTACACCGTTCTTCAAAACAATCTCCGCAACTTCATACCTCCAAAACACAAACCTCTGCCATTCACTCGACGGCATTACTTGCTCATCACGCAATAGACAAAACAACGGAGTCAAATCCCCAAAGATCGTAGCTTTAATCGCGGTTATCCTCGCTTCAATCACAATCGCCATCCTCGCAGCCTGGCTTCTCCTCTTACGAAACAATCACCGCTACAAAACCCAAAAACCATCTTCTTCTCCATCAACAGCAGAAGATTTCTCATACCCATGGACATTCATACCATTCCAAAAACTCGGTATAAGCGTCAACAACATCGTCAATTGCTTAACCGACGAAAACGTGATCGGCAAGGGATGTTCAGGAATCGTTTACAAAGCCGAAATACCTAACGGAGAGATCGTAGCAGTGAAGAAACTCTGGAAAACTAAAGACAACGAAGAAAGAGGAGAATCAACAATAGATTCATTCGCAGCGGAGATTCAGATTCTTGGTAACATCAGACACAGAAACATTGTGAAGCTATTAGGTTACTGTTCGAACAAATCAGTGAAGCTGCTTCTATACAATTATTTCCCTAATGGGAATCTTCAACAGTTGTTGCAAGGAAATCGAAACTTGGATTGGGAAACACGTTACAAGATTGCTATTGGTTCTGCTCAGGGTTTGGCTTATCTTCATCATGATTGTGTTCCGGCGATTTTGCATAGAGATGTCAAGTGTAATAATATTCTTCTGGATTCGAAATATGAAGCGATTCTTGCGGATTTTGGACTTGCGAAGTTGATGATGAATTCGCCGAATTATCACAATGCCATGTCTCGTGTTGCTGGTTCTTATGGATACATCGCACCAGGCAAGTTTCTCTGTTTTTTGAGGGAGGGGTTTCTTTTGCATTATTACAAAATATTGGGGTTTTTAAATAAATCTTTAAATCTTAGGATTCCATATGCATTATTACAAAATATTAGGGGTTTTTTTTTGAATTATTAAAATTTAAGGTTTCATTTGCATTATTACAAATGATTGTAGGTTATTTTTGTTGTTGGCAGATAGTGTGCTTTTTAATGAATTGTTAAAAAATCATGGTTTCTTTTGTACTATTACAAAAGATTGGGGTTTTTAGTGAATTTGTTAAAATTCAGAGCTTCATTTGCATTACTTACTACACAAATTAGGGGAAATTTAAATACATTTGTTAAAAATAAGGGTTTCTTGTACATTATTACAAAATATTAGGGTTAATTTGCTTAAATGTAAGGTTTCATTTGCATTATTACAAAATATTGTGTTTTTTTTTTGTTGTTGGCAGCTTGAATGTTTTTAATGAATTTGCTAAAATCAGGGTTTCATTCATATTTACAAAATATTGGGGTTTTATTTGATGATTTTTTTAAAAATCATGTTTTTATTTTAATATTGGTGCTATTTTTGTAAAGATATTAAAACTAAGAGGTTTTTGTGTAATTTATGCAGAATACGGATACACGATGAACATAACAGAGAAGAGTGACGTATACAGCTACGGCGTTGTTTTATTAGAGATACTAAGTGGCCGGAGCGCCGTGGAGCCACAAATCGGCGACGGACTTCACATAGTAGAATGGGTGAAGAAGAAGATGGGAAGCTTCGAACCAGCTTTATCAGTACTTGACGTGAAGCTTCAAGGATTACCAGATCAGATAGTTCAAGAGATGCTTCAGACATTAGGAATCGCCATGTTCTGTGTGAATCCGTCGCCTGTAGAGAGACCAACGATGAAGGAAGTTGTGACATTGTTAATGGAGGTTAAGTGTAGTCCTGAAGAATGGGGTAAAACATCTCAGCCTCTTATAAAGCCTTCTTCTTCATAACTAATGGTGATTGTGTTTCTTGTTCTTGTTTTTTGATTTAGGTCAAATTTGGTTGAGAGGTTTTGATTTCTTGTACATAAAGTATCATTGTTAGTTTAATATCCTGTTGTATGGATAATTTGTTGGAACTTGGAAACATTTTAGACTTTGGAATCAAGTAGAATTGGTTACAACTTTGTATTACATCATTTGGTGTTTGAAACATACATTTGAGAGCTCGGGTTTTCGAAGCCAGTATTGTTTGAATCTCTGTCTTGAGTACTCGGCGTAATCGAACTCGATCTTGTTTACATATCCCTGCACAATCACAATTCATAGTTTAGATACTTTCTTGATTACATTATGTTTGGATTGGAGAAAGGAAGAGTCTTACAGAGATGATTCCCCATAAGCCCCAGAAGAGATGGCTTGCTAATGTGTACTTCTCAGCATCATCCAAGAGCTGTTTTATGTCTTCTTCCTTTGGTTCCTCGCCTAACAAAAGAAGGCGTATTAGTTCATGAGACGTTGTTATGGCCAGAAGAAGAAGGAACTATGTTTCTTTGAGAAACTGACCTGAAGAGCTGAGATAGTTATGGATGAATCTCCTTCGTTCCTCTTCTCCTGCAATTCCCAAACCAATCAGTCAAAATATGAATGTATTTGTTACTTTTCGACTTGTCGATGATATCAAACCGGGTTAAGAACTGCAGTACCTGGGTATAGTGTGTAGTCCAATATATGGGGAGTGTAAGAATGGTAATTTGCTGCCATTTCACAGAAGTGATTTGCAATGTCGTATGCAACAGGGTTATAACTAGCATACTCGTAGTCCTGTTAGAGAATCTCATGTTGGTCAATGAGTGATGATATTTTAACCTCAAGGGTAATGAGAAACTTACAATGATAGTAATAGCATTGGTGTCTTCATCAATCATAATGTTGCCATACTGCAAATCATTGTGACAAAGCCCAATCTCTTGCTGATGATTCTCATCGTGCAGCTCATGTTCCAGCAAGTTTATCTCAGCGTCAATCTTGTCTAGACCAAACTCTTCTAAATCTTCAGGTGTACACAGACTCTTGGCTTGTCTAAGCCAATTCCTGGTTATATATGTTTACAAGGTTCTGTTATTGATTACACCACTTCATGCTTCATAATTACAGAGAAAGATTACTCACCTCATCCTATCCCAAATGAGCACATTTCTATCACCAGGGATGTTTATACCATGAAATTCTCTTAGCTTAGCCGAAACACGAGCAGATATTTCCGTGTCACGTAAATCCGCTGCCGATAATGTCTGATCAAAGCCACAAAATGCAATTGAAATGATGATGAATAAAGTGAACACAATGTCCATCAAGATTCAAGAGCATCTCTATCGGTTCACAGCTAAACCGACCATACCTCTATCGGTATTTCCCGGAACCGAGAACCAAAAACTCCTAAACAAACCACAATCAAAGATCCTTATTGATGATAGACAGACCCAAGTCATGGTATTTCCAACAAGAGCATCTTCCCTTGTTACTCAATTGATACACAACTAAACCGGTAAATAAGTCTACTGGTAATTTTCCCGGTTCAACATCAATCACAAAACAAAATCTCCTAATTAAAAAACACAAAATCAAAGGACGTTGTACTATCTTCTCCTACTCAAATTCAGACCAAACACTATCATTTCGTAGACACATCATAATGAATCTAAATCAAATGAGTTTGGTGAATTATTCCACAAGAAACCAAACCAAACCAAACATACCCGGGCATTAATAAACTCCTCGATTCTACCGCCAGCAAACCGGCCAAGAAGCTTAGGACCGTGACCATAACGAGAGACAACCTCGAACGTACGAATCTCAGCTTTCCTATTGAACAACAGCTCACCAACTCCTTCGCCATAAACACGAACAAGAAGCTTCCGATGGTGAAAATCATTATCCTTTGTTGGCCAAGTCACCATAAAAACTTCGTTAGTCATTGCACCTTTCATGGGTTTCACTTGAAGACACTCAAGATCTTCAACTACATCTCCCCATTTTCCGGACAGTGTTTCAAGTACTTTCTTTAGACTGTCTGGTGATGAAATTGGGATCAAACCCAACATTTCTTTTCTCTGTCTCTGCAATTGTTGTGATTTCTGTAAGAAGATACGACAAAAGCTCTCTGCTTTCCTGAACATTCGGAATTATTAAGAAAGTAACAGTTGAACAGAGGAATTTTTGATTCAATGTTGGGATCAATGGGATGAATTTGAATTAACTCGTATTTATGTGTTAATCTCAAGCCGAGATTTTAGATACATGTCTTAATATTATCATAGCCTAAACCCTAAATTGAAAGGATAAAAAAGTAATTTAGACAATTACAAACACTAATTGCAGTATGTAACCCATTAGGCCTGCGATTTCGGTTTTTTCGGTTCAAACGGTTCAGATGTTTTGATTTTCGGGTTTTTTCGGTTTTCTGGTTTTAAGATATTGAACACCTTTGTGATTGGAGATCTATTGCTTCTATGAAGAGGCAATTTAAAAGCTTGAACAGTTTAGAGATATGTTGAAATCAGCTAATCAACGATCTTTAAGATTATCGATCGAAAAATCCGAAACACCGTCTCGGAAAGGCGGCATAGGAGGCATTGGCGACATCTGATGCTCATGTGGATTCGTTAGCTACCAAAATTTTCATTCGTTTAATAATGTAACCTTGTTTTTTTTTCTTCCCCAAAGTTGCTCTACTTTAGGTAATGCTTTTGTAATACCTCATCCTTCATTTTTAATGATATTTACAAACTTAGCAAAAAAAAAAAAAAAAATCGGCTAATCTTCATAAAGGTCAGGTTTGGAATTTGGATTTTCTTTTGGTTCAGGTTGAAAAAAGCAAAGAATCAAAGTTTGAGTTAAAAAAGGTTGTTGGCAAATAGTTAGGATTGAAAAAGACTGTTTCCCGTATTTTATACATCACTATATAATCCGAAACATTAGACCATTTTGCTTCTAATCCTTTGTAAAATTCATTATAAATTTGGTTTATTAATTCTATGACTCATAATACTGTAATAAAGTCATAGTGAAACACATTTACCAAATAAACCACATATTTAAAGATCAAGGAAGACGAGCAAGAAAACGGATGCGCGTTAGCGCAACGGCTTTCGCTAATGTTGTTTAACCCGTTACTTGTTTCCAGCGCATGAAAATGTATTACAACAAAAGTTTATTTATTTTATATTTCAATATTCATTAAGTTGTTTTTATTTATTTAATCTTAGATTTTGTTCAAATTCGAACATTATCATTTAAAAAATCCAACTAATATTGAAAACCATATGAAAACTATTGATTTATTTTTCATCTTACAGTTACATGCATACTTATAACATTAACATTAGATTGTTTCATCTTACAAGCATACTTATTTATCCCACACAACAACATTTGTCATCAGTACAAAGGCCTCCACGATACTTTTGTAGTTTACAATAATGATCGCAAGCTGTTCCCCCTCTATAAATACACAGAACTGGATCGAAGCATGTAAGCCGCCCTATTCCATAACCTGTTTATTAACAATACTCATTAAAACATTAACAAAGAACAAAATCATGATCATAATAATAATAATTGAGGATATAGCTATAATAAACAATTACCTGGACTATCAGCAGTTGTAGTACGACAATGAATAGAAAATATAATGAAGAGGATAGTGAGAAAAATTCTGACTAAAGTTTTTAAAGTCATAGCCATTTTTATGATATTTTCTGAATTTGTTTTGCTTAATAAGTTTTCCTTTAGTATGCTATTATATATACACAAATATATATATGGAAATATATCTATCTTTTAAATTAAAAATAGCATAACATTATTTTCTTACCTTATTTTATCTGGTCAAAAAAGAAAGACCTCAATCTTTTAATTTATTTCCTTAAAAATTTACACTCAAAAGAAAAATACAGATATATTTTTGTGAGATGATATATATATTTTATACATAATTTAATATGTAATTTGTTTTCAGCGTAAAATATTTAGTTAAATGTTTAAATATTAATTGAAAATTATAATGGTTATATTAGAAGTGAAAAATATCTAGATCTTTAGTTTGGTTTGCGAGAAAAATGGTCAACTTCAACCCGAACAAAGTGCAAAGTGCGTTTTTAACTTTTTATACCTCAACAAAGTTAAAGTGCTTTTTTCAACCTCAACACTAAAATAATTCAAATAAACTACTCGGACTATTTGATTTGAGCTTATAACTACATTGACTTAAACAAAATTAGTCAAACGTTTGCTTTCGCTCATTTAGACGATACGATGGCGACGGAATATCATTTTATCTTTAACCAAATAATGTCGTTTTGGTCATTTGAGTCTATAAACTCAACCGAAAGATGTCGTTTTGGTCATTTGAATCCATAAACTTAACAAAACGACGTTGTTTGGTTAAGATAAAATGACACTCGTAAAGACAAAATGACATTTTGTTGTCATCATGTTAAGTTTATCGATTCAAATGACAAAAAAAAAAATGTTATACTACTTCGTTACTATCGTGTCGTCTTTATCTACGAAAACAAACAGTTGACAAAAAAAATTTTAAGTCAATATAGTTTTACGCTCAAATATCATAATCTGGGTAATTTATTTGAATTATTTTAGTGTTAAAATTGAAAAAGGTACTGTAACTTTGTTGAAATATATAAACAAATTTTACCATTTTGGGTTGATAATTTGTTTGGGTTGATATTCACCATTTTCCCTTAATTTGTGCTTGACTAATGTTTGTGTGATTCCGAATCTGTAAACGGACCAATCCTTAGTTTTTGGTGATTTATTTCAATATAAAAAGTAAAAATGATTATCCTACCAAAAAAAAGTAAAATTGATTTTAAAAAAAGATTAAAATATAGACCTAAACCATAACTCCGAAGAAGGAAAATGAAGTGGTAAAAATAAAATAAAATAAGAAAATGAAGTGGTTAAAGTTAGACCAATATAAATTGGTTCACCGGTCGAACCGGTAATTCCGGTTCGGTTTTGAATAGTAAATTTTTGGGAGTCACAGGCTAGAAAGCCACTGAACCGGAAAAATGAATCAGGCCTGCCATTCTATAGTCTCTATGCCACCTCTCCTTGTGATATTTCCTTTATACCCTTAATGAATATTGTTAATATATTTTATTTATTTTAAAACTAAAACACAAACAAATAAAAAGAAAAAGAAAAAAAGAAAAAAATCAAATTTGTGGACGACGCCAACAATTCTTCTCTTCCTCTTTCCCTGTTTCGCCGTAGCTTCACTTCTTCCTTCATCTCAAACCATCTTTTTCCTATCTCAATCCTTAAATCGTCGGAGATACAGACACAAAAATACATATATGAGAGTTTGTACCCGATACTCATACATATCCGTTTCTTCTAAAAGTTGTGGCAAAAATGGCGGATGTTCAGTTGGGAGAGACGATTCATTCTGTTGTTATAAGAAGTGGGTTTGGTTCGTTGATATATGCTCAGAACTCTCTGCTTCATTTATACGCCAATTGTGGAGAAGTAGCTAATGCATACAAGGTGTTTGATAAAATGCTTGAGAAAGATTTTATAGCTTGAAATTCTGTAATTAATGGTGTTGTAGAAAACGGTAAACCAAACAAAGCTTTGGCGCTTTATACTTAAATGGATTCTAAGAGTATCAAGCCTAATGGGTTCACAATCGTTAGCTTGTTGTCTACTTGTGCAAAGCTTGGTGCTTTGATATTGGGTAAGAGAGTTCATGTATATATGATCAAAGTGGGTTTGACACGAAACTTATATTCCAACAATGTACTCTTGAACTTGTATGTCAGATGTGGAAGAGTCGAAGAAGCCAAAACACTTAAGCGATTGAGCTTTTCAGGAATATGGAATCAAAGGAGGGCGTATTACCGTGTGAGATCACGTTTGTGGGAAACCAAATGTTATAATCTCGAGAACACTGTTCGGCTTTTATATGTATTTATTTGTCGTATTTGTACAACTAGGTTCGACTGGGTACAGCTACGCTCATAAATGTATATGTATTTGTATTTAACAATTATGGAAACAATAAATTAGAGTTAATAAAGATTTCAAAAACATCTTGAACTATAAAAACAATTTTAAATAAATAAAATTCGAATTTATCATTTTTTTAATACATACTATTAGTTCAACTAGTTCAACTATGTACATCAAATTTATATTTTTTATTAAATTATTAAGTTATAAATTAAGATTTATATAAGAAATTCCCTAAAAACATCTTCAAAAATAAATAAAGTATTTAAAATTAATACAAGTAGAATTTATAAATTTTGTAACAAATTTTGTTTTTTCACAGAAAACACTCCTTCTAGTATAAGGAAGACTTAGTACAAGATCGCCTCATTTGAAGCAAAAGAGGTGAAAACCAAGTTTTTTTTAACATTGTATTATGAAAACATCCCAAATGATAATTAATAGTGTAACATCATGTGTCCAACTATAAATTATTAATTTTCATTAAAGTTCAACTGGAAATACACAAAAATCGCTAAAGTCCAACTATGAATATAAGAGTACAACTGTACAACTAGTAAAACTATGTTTAAAATAAACAATTTTTTTATTAATATCCTGCTGTCATTGGCCCACTTTACCACACAGTCAAATTTTTTATTAATATTCCGCCGCCAAAATCATGCTTACGTGGGTCATTTAAAAAAAAAAAAATTTGGTAAAATGTTTAATATTTTTTAATACCAATTTTTGTTAATATTTTTTTAAAATTTTTATTTTTAATTGTTTCAGTTGTACCTAAGTGATCTAATTGTACTTTCTTCTATGTAACACATACATGTAGTTGTACCTAAATAGACCAGTTGTACCTACAAAACCAATTGAACATAAATATAATCTAAATATTTTTTTGGTTTATAAAAACATGAAGTCATATGTTCTTAATCCACAACACAACAAACACAGAAATGAAATTCAAAAACATAAGTTATGTGCAATCCTGGAAATGCAAATCATGATTGTCACAAAAAGACTTGACTTGTGCGCTTTCTTTCCAGTTCTTGATCAAGCTCTTCCTTCCACTTCTTCTCTATATTTGACAGAGCAACACTGCAAAGCCAAAACCAGCCAATTCAAGCAGATGAAGGAATGAAACAAGAAGCCTAGACAAAGGTCCTACACTAAGGGAAAAAGTGAAACCATTGCTGGCCAATGGCTAGGCTGAATTTTAAAGAGCAGAATGGTAGCTTTGGAAACCCAAAATGCAACAATTTTGTGACATGGAGGGCAATATCATAGCGTAAGACAAGCATGAATGGGACTTAGTCATGACTTCTTGATTCCTACTGAGTGCTTAAGAGATTTTCACACGGATCAAATCCCATCCAGAAACTAATGTAATCTACTTCCTCGGGTCAGAAACAAAAACTTTATAACCAACAAATTCACACTAAAAAGTTTCATACTTCCTATACGTATCAGAAACTATGAATCATTGACCAAGAGTATTTTTCTTTGATATCCTTAATCAAGTTTAAAGCTACAAAACCTAAAAAAAAACAACAAACAAAGCTTATAACAAACAAACGAAACAAACATGTAAAAAGATGCTAACACATATGGTATAAAGCTATATTACCGGCATTAGCAGCATGTTTAAGCGCAATCTCAAATATGAGACTTGCATTAGCTCCACCTCTCTATGGACATTCCTTGATGTACTTGTTAAACGTTCCAGCATCATGCCACCCTTACCAAACCTGTGATTGAAACACAACACAAACATACTATCAACATCAATAAAACGTAGCAATTTCTTAGGAATCAGAGAAGAAAACTTTTTTGAGAAGAGGCACAAAATTGGATGGCAGAATTTGAAATTGAGCAGCTCTTTGGTATCTTCTCTAGCATTTTTCAACTGATCTCAAACTGAATATTTCGTAGCGGCGGCTAAGTTAAAGCTCCGATTCACAGACGCAATTCGATGTCTCTTCTAAATTCCAGCAGATATGAATCAAATTAGGTCGCAAAATTATAGAATATGACAAGATATACTTAAATGAGGGCTAAGATTTAGAAGAGAGAGTGAGACATACCTGAGAGAGAGATGAAGAATAGAAGTGGAGAAGAGACGAGAGATCTGGCGAAATAGAGAGAAGAGGAAGCGGAGAGAGCGAGTGTGGATATGGAAGAGGAGGAAGAGCGGAGGAGACGAGAAGCAGCGGTGGTTGTGCGGAGAGAAGTAGCCATGGTTGTGATGGTTTTCTGAGGGAATAATTGGAAATTGATTGAGAGTGTTTGGTTGTTGAGATAGTAAAGTTCAGGTTGGGTTTTGTAATTGTAATCTTTTGAAAGGGTTTTTGGGCATTTCCTTAGTTTTTGAGCTTAAAAACAATTGTAAAAGAAAATGGAAATATGAGGGTGGCATTCCAGCATATTTTTTTTCCAAAAAGTGGCTTTCTAGCCATTGTTTCAATTTTTGGCCTTTTAGAGAAGGGTTTATGACAGAAAGCTCAGTGGCTTTTGTTGCTCTACCTTGCTTGCTCTGTCATTTTGGTTAGATCTTCGTCTTCTCTCGTATAATTCTCATTATCTGCTCCTGAATATTATCTTCTTCTTCAGCTTAATCTTGACTCTTTTGTTTCTTCTAATGGTTATAGATGGATAGTGACATTGTTTCCAGTAGCGTTGATCAATCTCGGACAGCAATGCCTGGTAAAGTTTCCCCCTTTTAAATCAACCACTCTATTATCGATTTGTTAGAAAGGTAGGATCTTTATGCTTTTGTTGTTCCATTTGAAGACATTGATGTTTTGAATTATTTGTATCCAAGAATGGATTGAACTTGATACCTTCTTCTCTAAAGTAAATCAATTTTATAGCAATCAAGATTTAGATTTTTCTATTGAGTGGTTATGTTTATGTTACTTGTAGATTCATTGGCATTTAAGAGTATCAATGATCCTATCAAGAACAAGATCAATGGTTGTGCTGCAATCTGTGTTAAAAAAGATGATCCGTGCCATTTCTTGCGTGTCCTTTATGGTAATGGTTGCAAACACATCTTCATGTGATTTTTGTTATTGAAAGATCCAATTTTTTTCTCTTTCAAGTTCATTAGATGTTGTTTGCAGAGTCTCTGATAACTGGAGGGTTGGCTGGTGTTGTGGTGGAAGCTGCTCTATACCCAATTGATACAATCAAAACTCGAATACAGGTTGTTTCTCCTCAAACCAATTTGTGTTGTGATCCAACATAAGCTCTTTTCTACTGTAATTTAATTTCAAATTGAGTGGTTTGACATGCTTAGGTAGCTCGGGATGGAGGAAAGATAATATGGAAGGGACTATACTCTGGTCTTGGTGGAAATCTTGTTGGTGTCTTACCGTAAGTATGTTGTCAAAATGAAAGAAGGAAAAGATATGCATACATATTGAAAACTTGAGACTCTTTGCTTCAGATGAACAATGTTTTTTTTTACATTTGCAGTGCGTCGGCTCTATTTTTCGGTGTATATGAACCAACCAAACAGAAGCTTCTGAAGGTTTTGCCCGAGAATCTTAGTGCGGTTGCACATTTGGTATGTTTTCTCTTAAAACAATCCTGAAATCTAATTTAAGTTTTAGAGAGAAGATGAATGTCTTCGTGAGCTGTATACATTAGTCTTGCTACCATTTTGTTTTAAAAATTACTGATTTGAGAGTTGAGACAGAGTCCCTTAGAATCTAGCTATGCTCTGTTAAAAAAGGATATGTCTGAGCAAGATATATAAGCTTAATCAGGCTGCAGGTGCTTTAGGAGGTGCTGTTTCATCTATAGTTCGGGTACCAACAGAAGTAAGTCTCTGCCTTCTTGTTTCTTTGCTTATTCTTGTGTGTTGGCTATGAACTTGTGTATGCTAATGGAAACTTCAACAGGTTGTCAAACAGCGGATGCAAACTGGTCAATTTGCTTCGGCCCCTGATGCTGTTCGCCTTATTATAGCCAAGGAGGGCTTGGGAGGCATGTATGCGGTATATCTGTTACTTCTTGATTTATGGTTCTAGACTTCTAGTGTTTTACTATTTTATTTGGAGCAGGCAGTACTTGAGTTTGTAGTTCAATTAATCACATCGCTTAAGATTGGCGAACAATAAAAGCTCCATCAAATTGTTTCATCTTATTTTTCCAAACATGCAGGGTTATGGATCTTTCCTGTTGCGAGATTTGCCTTTTGACGCGCTCCAGTTTTGTGTATATGAGCAATTACGGATTGGATACAAGTTGGCTGTAAGTTTTTGTTGCTACAATGATAAGTAAAAGAACATCTGCTTTTTTGCAGACTATTGACAGTGAGATATCCTTGTGTAGAACAGGCGAGAAGAGATCTAAATGATCCAGAGAATGCAATGCTTGGTGCTTTTGCTGGTGCTGTCACTGGAGTTTTGACCACTCCTCTAGACGTTATCAAAACCAGATTAATGGTTCAGGTATGTGATGTCAAAACGATAAATACACAAAATACTGAAAGAGAATGTTCTTCTTGGATTCATTTCACAGGAGAATAAGAAGCTCCAGTAATATAGTACCGACTTTTTCGTTTTGAATTTTGGCAGGGCGCAGAAACTCAGTATAAAGGAGTCTCAGATTGCATTAAGACGATAATAAGAGAAGAAGGGTCATCAGCTTTATGGAAGGTGAACCAAATTTCTGCTCTTACCATAATATTTTAGGAATACACAGTTTCTCATGTTTGTGCAAAGTTGTTGACAGACTTGAGACACTGTATTACAGGGAATGGGTCCAAGGGTATTATGGATAGGTATTGGAGGTTCAATTTTCTTTGGTGTATTGGAAAAGACAAAGCAGATTCTTTCAGAAAGAAGCCAAAAGAGTCCCAATGCTTAAACAGTTAGATTCTAGTTGTGTCTACATCATTCTTGTCTCTTGATGTTTTGGTTAACATGAAGTATTTAGATTCTTTACGTATCTTTGCTTGATTCTAATTTTTATTCCTAGAAAAATTGTCATCCTCTTTTGTTCAATCATCTTTCACATTTGAATTGTATTGTTAAGTCGAATCTATTACTAGAAACTTCAACTTTATGTGGACGTTATAAGGTTGCGTAATAAACTATGTCATTGTCATTATCAAAGTCTTAATCTCTCAATTTTTTTTTTTAAAAATGGAATCCTTTGTAACTGATCCCCACCTTTTATACTTATATATGAGCACACAAAAAGTTGAAGCTTAAGTTTTTGCAGGTTTTAAGTAAAGACGATGCAGATGAAGCTACTTCTTACAGTGTCAATTATCTTGAATCTCGTATTCACCGTTCATATTCTTTATTATAGTTCAACTACATGGAATCCGACGTGGACCAATAGAGCTGCCGCAGAAGCAGAAACTGCAGCCTCTTCTTCATGCTCAGGCCACGGCAGAGCTTTTGTGGATGGTCTTGGTGTCCTTGATGGCCAGAAACCTTCTTGTGAGTGCAACAATTGCTACACAGGAAATGATTGCTCTGTTCTTCTCAAAGATTGTCCTGTCGATGCTAACTCGTATGCAAACAACTTTTCATCTTGATCATTATGACCAAACCAAATCTGTAAACTTTGGAATAAAAATGTTATTGTTGTTTTGTGGATTTTGAAGAGGAGACCCTTTGTTCTTGGAGCCTTTCTGGATGCGACAAGCAGAGAGCAGCGCGGTTTTGGTCTCGGGATGGCACAGGATGAGTTATATTTATCAAGATGGGACATATGTGTCTCGAGAGCTCGAGAAGGTCATTAGGAAACTGCATAGTGTAGTGGGAAACGCTGTTACAGATAACAGATTCGTAATCTTTGGATCTGGAACCACACAATTGCTGGCAGCAGCTGTTCATGCCCTGTCTTTGACAAACTCATCAATATCATCACCTGCAAGGCTTTTGACTTCTATTCCATACTACTCTGTAAGTAAGCCGGCCTTGACCTGGCCTCTTCTGATTAGTTAAAATTTTCGAATGTTTGTGTCTTATCAGCCTGTGTATGTAGATGTACAAGGACCAAGCGGAGTTCTTTGATTCAGCACATCTCAAGTTTGAAGGAGATGTGTCTGCGTGGAAGCAGAGCGGACGCAATGATAATATCACACAAGTTATAGAGGTAGTAACATCTCCGAATAATCCAGATGGGAAATTGAAAAGAGCGGTTTTAGATGGTCCCAATGTGAAAATAGTGCATGATTATGCTTATTACTGGCCTTATTTCACACCTATTACACATCCAGTTGATGAAAATTTGAGCTTGTTTAGTCTCTCCAAGACTACAGGTCATGCTGGCTCCAGATTCGGGTGATTGATTTACTTTTGCCCTCCTAGTACTCTAAACAAAGATTTGGATTGGTCTCAACAACTCATAAGTTTTTCTTGATGCAGGTGGGGATTGGTAAAGGACAAAGCTATTTATGAAAAAATGGACAGATATATACGTTTAACTAGTATGGGAGTTTCCAAAGATACACAGCTTCATGTTCTGAAGTTGCTCAATGTAATAGTTGGCTATGGAGGCGATGATATATTCCATTTTGGTTATGGAACTTTGAAGAAAAGATGGGATATACTGAACAAGAACTTGTCCATGTCCACGCGTTTCTCGCTCCAGACTATCAAACCTGAGTACTGCAACTATTTCAAGGAAGTAAGAGAGTTTACTCCTTGTAAGTTCTTTCTTCCAAGAAAGTGAGACTTTTGTTTTGGTTTGGTACTTTATAAAACTTATAATTATGTGTTTGGTTTTCATTTGAAAGCTTATGCATGGGTGAAGTGTGAGAGACCAGAAGATACAAACTGCTATGAGATTTTCAGAGCGGCGAAGATAACAGGACGTAATGGCAATGTGTTTGGATCAGAAGAAAGGTTTGTTCGATTGAGTCTCATCAGATCACAAGATGACTTTGATCAGCTTATTGATATGTTGAAGAAGTTAGTGTCCGAGGAAGCCGTTGGAGCTGACTCCATCTGAACAACTTGATGTATTTATTTAGGCCTCTTTGATTAAGCCTAGCGTTAGGCCCATTCTATAAAACCTCAATACGTATTCCTGATTTTGTAAAGCTTTTTGTAAATTTCGTGGGCTTGAAATTATTTCAGTTTCTATCAGAATATATCATTTCGGTTCGGTTAAGCAGACCCAAAATCTTCATTCGTGAGAAAAGAAGAGCTATTTAGATTGGTAGTCTAGTTTTTTTGGTATCAATGTTAAGTGATTGGTAGTGTATATGTTTGAAATAAAAAAATTGTAAACGTAGTAGATAAATGGGAAAAATGTCGGAAAATGCGCGAACTTTCAAATTTGGGACAAAAAAGCATGAACTTTCGAAATGTCATTTAAATCATAAAGTTTAGTTTGACTTTTGATTAAATGGTTAAATTTTCGTTGACCTGGCCATTTCGGACATGTCGTTAAATTTCCGTTAACGAGACGATGACGGGGTTAACTTTCCGTTAGAAATCTCCGTTGAATCGAAACGACGGAAAGTGCGATTCTTCACAGAGGCAGGTGATTCATTTTATTTTCCAGTGAAATGACGTCGTTTTGTTGTTTTGAAACTGACGTCGTTTCGATTCAACGGAGATTTCTAACGGAAAGTTAACCCCGTCAACGTCTCGTTAACGGAAATTTAACGACATGCCCGAAATGGCCAAGTCAACGAAAACTTAACCATTTTATAAAAAGTCAAACTAAAATTTATGATTTAAATGACATTTTGAAAGTTCATGATTTTTTTGTCCCAAATTTGAAAGTTCGCGCATTTTCCGACATTTTTCCCGTAGATAAATGTGTGCGTAGTTTTTTTTTTCTTTTCGCCTGAATCTTATCCATTATATTATACGAAGGTGGAATACATGATAGAATATGGCTTTGGTGACATAACCGGCAAGAGTCAAAACCCTTCCAAAAGATATTTTTATACTCATATATTTCCTTACTCTTGACTCTTGTATATTATGCATCATGCATGTTAAGATTGTACGGTTTAGACCACCATTAACAAGGGTGTTTTAAAGAGTTCTTAAGTAAATCTTAGATCAAAAATTAAAGACAAATCATGTTAAAGACTAAGAAAAGTGGCTTAGCTAAGACCCAAATCATGTTAGGACGCCAGACTAAGACCATCTCCATTGGGGTTCTTAAGAAGTTCTTAGCATTAATTTAAATGAATAATTACTTTAAATCTTAAGAAACAGCTCTTATATAAGAGCCAAATAACCAGTTCTTAACATTAATTCTTAGCATTTCTCTATCTTTTTTTTTTTGAACCCGAAAAATTCGACCCAAACCCGAACTTGAACCTGAATATTTAAATTTACTCTATTGAGTCCTAAACTCATATACCCGGAAATTTGAACCCGAACTCAAATATACCCGAATGTTTATTCGAAACCCGAAATTTTACTCGAAATTTGAATTTTTAACCGAAAACCCGAATATTTGCCCGAAAAATCGAGTATTTACCAAAAACCTGGATATTTACCCGAAAATCCGACAATTTACCTGAACATTTATATAGCGGGTATTAGCGATTCTGAAAATATATACCCGAACCGATCCGAATTCGAAAGGACACGAACAAACCGAACCGATTTTTTTTGTTTACCCTATTTGATCCTGAACTCCTCTACCCAAAAGATCCGTAACCGATTTTCATTTGCAACAATTATTAAGTTTTCTAAAATTAAAATTATTAATTTAATTTCATTTTTAAATTAATATTTTTTTTTCTAAGAACCACAAGTTAAGAACCTACCATTGGAGACACATAAAAATTTAAAACCAATAAACAATCTCTTAACTCTAAACTTTACAAATTTAATATTAAACTAATGCTAAGAGCCAATATTAGCATACCACCAATAATGTTGCTCTAAGGGCTGATGGGAGAATTTTGGGCAAGGTATTTCAATAATCGTGAAACCTTCATTTAAGGTAAATGGTGATACAAAGCAAGCTTAAATACAAAGTAAACTAAACCAAAAATACTAACCAATCTAAACCATAACTAAACCAACTAAATGCACTCTAATAAGGTACAAATGCAATGTTTTAATGCTTTATTTGATTTGGATTTATTAATAAAAAGATTGTATAGCCTTGTCGTTTAATTTGAAGTGTATGTGTAATTGTGTAAATGTAATCCGAAATCTTGATTGTTGGATGACCGATCTGTTAGCAGAAGTTCTAACTTTGATAATTAGGTCCTGGACTGACCATGATTTATATTTTCTTTTTATGTATTAAAATTCTCTATTATAAATCATTTTTGCTGTTTGAACTCTCTCTTAAATATAGAAAAATAGATAAGTTGTAACTTCGGATTTTTCTTATCTTAATAAAATAGCAATTAAAAGTGGACATAACTTTCATGCATGTTAAGAGTAAACCGATAAACCATGTGTGCATTTTATTTCTGGCTTTAAATTCATATTCTCAAAGTTAGATTTGAGATAACAAGAATGATACAAGGAAAGTTGTGGGAAAAAAGCGGTGTGCACTTAATTGCAAACTTCAAACAAGAAACTGGAAAAATAGAATTTCAAAGAAAGAAAAAAAAAGAAACTGGAAAAATATTCAAGTATTTCTTAGATATGTAGGTATAACATGTTTAAAACCATTTGTCAGTAGAAATAATAGCCGTCACTACCAGCAACTAGCCAGTCAGCACCTATGGATATAGAAAGAAACGATGACATAGCAATCCATATTGACATAACTGCCAACCTCTTCAACCAGTGTCTGATCAGTTTATAGGTCATAAACGCAAACAGAATTCCAAGCATCAGGGTAGATATAGAAAGAACTGTTGTGAACAGCCATCTTTTTCCTTCGATATGCGGTATGATTATGGATGCTGCAGAAACATAAGCGAGTGCCATGGATGCCACAGCCACCCAAAGCATCCTATGTGTTTTTTTTTTTTTTTTGATAAATATGTGAATTTTCAATAGATGAAAAGATTGTAGAAGTTACAATAGTCGTGATACAAAAGATTGTTCCTTGCCAAAAAAGGTAAAAACAAGAAAGAATCTAATAAGAGAAAATATGATCAGAAGGTAATCTAGTCATATTTAAGCCAAACACTCATAAGATTTTTGAAGTGTTTGCGTCTTTTTTTCGCCAAGATAGCATCTCGAACCAGTCTGTCAATGATCTTGAATAAGGCGTGAGTCTCGGTTGCAATGCTATTGTGGTACCGATTGTTCCTCTCCATCCAAATGGTATAGATTATTACCTGCGCAACGAGCCTCCGAAGAATACGTGGTGAGGAAGAGTCTTTGATGTCTAACCAAGTTGAGAAAGCGTCCCAAGTGTGGAAAGCAAAAGGAGTGTAGCCCAATCTTCTTGTTGCCTTTGACCAAAGATCTTCACTAATTTCACAATGAAGAAACAGATGATCTCGAGTTTCCGGGAACAAACCACAGAGGCAGCAACTAGTATCAATTTGTAGCCCCCAATTTGACAGCCTTGCTCTAGTGGGAAGACGATTAAGATGCACAAGCCACATCATAAAAGCATATCTTGGGATTGCTCCCTTAAACCATACATGTTCAGTCCATTTCAAAGTAGGTTGTCTTTGTCGTAAAACATCCCAAGTCTTCTTTGTACTGAAGTTCACAAGCTCTTCATCTCCGACCAACCACAAAAAAGAGTCTGATTCAAGAGTTAAAACAGGGGGTGATACCGTTGTGAGATGAATGTGCAACATTTCCGCTTGAGGGGATCTTGCTGGCCTAAGATTCCATCCCGTGGAGGAGCAGGCAGAGGCAACACTCCCATTCAGAGGGATGCCTGTTTGAGCCGGGCCTGAAGATCCCATAAACTGGAGAAGTGGACCCAGTGGAGTTTTAGCATCCTATGTGTTAGTTTTAAGAAGGTCATGAGTGATCTCGTCCTGTAAGGTATAATGCTTACAAGAAGGATTACAATGCAAAGGGATGTGAACAATGCGATGTTGTTGCTTATCGAAAACACTTGGAAGGCCAACGTTCTTCCCGCAGTTGATTTTCCTTTGTAGGGTCCATCTTGATAGACACCACCAGGAGGATTTATGCCGCAGGTGAAGGCAACCGAGGCAATCAAAACTGCAACTATTGTGATTGTGTTCCTTGCGTTCAACAATGCTTCTGCATGCATTTTACTTTCCCTCTTTGAAGGCACTCCATATGTTTCAAGCATCTGCATCTTCTTATGCTCAGATAATATTCCCATGTTATGGTTCCCATGTTGATGATTTGGACCACTAGGGCTTCGAATTTGTTTTGCATCAAACTTGAGCCAGCGTGATATTTTACTATAATCTTCATCATCGACGTTGATAAGATCAACCGCTTCCAAACCTCTAATATTTTTGGCGGAGAGATCTATTGTTGTTTCATAAGTGATGGAGACTATCACCTGTGTTATTACATTTCAATTAGGAAAATAGTAATTAATAGTAGGAAAAATATGAATGATTAGATCTGCTTTGAATGATTAGAAAAGGTGGCTATGATGTCCCATGTATCATTTACTCTGCTTTGAAAGATCACATGGAACGAAGTGGACAAATCTTACCAAAAAACTAGTGCTAATACGGACTCACGTTTATTGTAAGTTTAGTCCACTTCGCTCAATATATTTAAAAAGCCTAAATTTTTTAAGCTTCCATACGGAATTAAGAGAGCAAGAAAAACTCACGGAATAGCAGCTGGACATGACCGCAATGTGTAGTACAGTGTTGCCATATCTATCCACCTGGTGGAGAAGCTTCTTTCTTTCGGAACTCTCTGCCATGAAAAAGAAAGCTGGTGTATTTTTGTGTTTCGCAGCTAGATGGAAGACGGTTTCTTTTGCTGGTGTTAGTATGTCGAAAGATCCTGGAGCCTTATCCGAAAACTCCTTGAGAATTGGAATTGAGCATTTCATGGCCGCCAAATGCAAAGGTGTGAAACCAGCTTTGTTGACCCTCTCTGCAAGGCTTTCATCAATCTCTAGCAGCATTTTTGTTATCTCGAGGTTGTTGGCATTGCAGGCATGATGCAATGGGGTGGACAACTCTCCATCGGCATTCCAAGCTAGTTTTGGGAACTTCTCTAGCATTCTCCTTGCGATATCTGATCATCGGTCCACACACACACTCGAGTTATATGTTTTTTTTAAATTATATTAGCTACTAAGAGATTCAGTAATCAAGTTTGAAACCCTTTATTCTCGTTTGTCCAACAAGTTTCTATGAACAAGTTGAATTTTATATTCATAAGGATTTATTGAAACTTCAATTACTTTTCTTCTTGTTCGAATTTATTTTTCTTATACGTCAGTTAAATTTTGTTTTGCCAGCTTTGTGAAAAAACATAGTCAATTTGACTTACAATCTATCAAGTCAGAATCATATATGTGAACTTTCTGTTGGTTTAAGCTTGAAAGATGATTAAACCGGAGTTTACTTGAACCGCAAGATATCGGTTTAATAAAGAGATAAAGACTAATCCTCTAGGAGTTATCTAGAAGGATCTTTGTATTTCTTAATCGAGTTATGATTAGGTCAAGTAGTTTACTAAGCATATATCGAGTTGTGATATAGCTTAAGAGTTTGAGAGAGAGTTTTATGTGTTTAAGATTTTTGAGAAAGAGAGATTGAGAGTTTGAGTTCTTGAGATTAATAAAGAGAGTTATTCTTTAAAGAAGTGTTCTTATATTGTGTTTCATTCGATAGTTGGTATCAGAGCTTTATTGAATCAATCACTTTCGTGTAGAAGAAACAAAGTCTTCGACTCGTGAAGAGAGTAGGTCTCACGAAGACGAACCATGGGCGAGTTGGTTCTCGTGCCTAACAACAAAGAAGGTGGTGGTTCTTCGTCCATCCAATGCCCGATGCTGAGTTCAACCAACTATACCTTTTGGACAATATGTATGACGATGGCCCTTAAAGTTCATAAGGTATGGGAAACAGTTGAACCCAGAACAGAGGATGTTGACAAGAATAATATGGCGAGTGCCCTTCTTCTTCAATCAATTCCTGAAGCCTTAACCCTGCAAGTAGGGAAGCTCGAGAATGCAAAGAAGATATGGGACGCGATCAAAGCAAGACATCTAGGAGCGGATAGAGTGAAAGATGCAAGACTACAAACGTTAATGGGAGAATTTGAGAGGATGAAGATGAGAGAAACAAAGAAAATTGATGACTTTGCGGGAAGGCTCTCCGAATTGTCTACAAAGTCAGCATCTCTTGGATGTGATATCGAAAACTCAAAGCTTGTAAAGAAGTTCCTTAATGGCTTACCACGAAAGAGATACATCCATTTAATCGCCGCACTAGAAAAAGTACTCGATTTAAACACAACTACTTTTGAGGATATTGTTGGAAGATTAAAGACTTATGAGGAGAGAATTTGTGATGAAGAAGACAACCAAGATGACCAAGGGAAGCTTATGTATGCTAATTCAGAAACACAAACGTTTCAAAACAATTGGTATACAAATAGAGGAAGAGGTGGCCGAAGAGGAAGAGGCAGAGGTCGTTTTGGTTACTCACAAAGTTATGGCTACCAACAGAATAATGGAGGATACAGAGATGCGAGCAAGATAACGTGTTATAGGTGTGATAAGTTGGGACATTATGCTTCAGATTGCCCGGATAGGTTACTTAAACTTCAAGAAACGCAAGAAACCAAGAACGATGACACAAAGGTAGCCGATGCACTAATGGTACATGAAGTTGTGTACTTGAATGAGAAGAATGTGGTGCCTAGCAAGTTTGAAACGTGTTCCGATGTAGAGAATGTGTGGTACTTGGACAATGGAACCAGCAACCATATGACGGGAATGTTATCCTATTTTTCTAAGCTTGATGAATCAGTCACAGGAAAGGTGAGGTTCGGTGATGATTCTCGAATTGATATAAAAGGAAAAGGCTCGATTATTTTTGTAGCAAAGAATGGATAGAAAAGAGCCCTACACGATGTATACTACATACCGAATTTGAGAAGTAATATTTTGAGTCTTGGCCAAGCCACTGGTAGGATGAAAGAGGATTACTTGACTCTTTGTGATCGAGATGGAAAGCTACTAGTCAAAGCAAAAAGGTCCAAAAATCGTCTGTACAAGGTTATCATGGAAGTGGAAGATACTAAGTTTTTACAACTTGGGATAACAACTGTATCATCAAGGTGGCATGCTAGACTAGGACATATTGGAACAGAGGCTATGAAAACAATGGTAGAAAAGGAACTTGTTTTTGGTATTCTGAGTATCAAAGTTGAAAAAGAAACGTGTTCTTCGTGTCTACTTGGGAAGCAAGTAAGACAAACCTTCCCGCAAGCCACATCATACCGTGCTACAAGCGTTCTTGAACTCATACATGGGGATCTTTGCGGACCCATTACACCTCCTACAGCATCACAGAACAGATATATCTTTGTCCTAGTTGATGATTACTCACGCTACATGTGGTGACTTCTCCTAAAAGAAAAAAGTGAAGCCTTTCAAAAATTCAAAATTTTTAAGGCATGTGTAGAACAAGAAACCGGGACTGCTATCAAGACATTAAGATCAGATAGGGGTGGTTAGTTTGTGTCCGCTGAATTTCAAGCTTTTTGTGAGGCTTCTGGTATACAAAGACATTTAACTGCACCATATTCTCCTCAGCAAAATAGAGTTGTCGAAAGGAGAAATAGGACTTTGATGGGAATGACCAGAAGTATACTAAAGCATATGAATGTACCAAATTACTTGTGGGGAGAAGCAGTGAGACACGCCACCTACCTCATCAACCGGTTTGCGACAAGAACACTGAAGCATCAAACTCCATATTAAGTCTTTAAGAACAAAAAGCCGAATGTTGAACATCTGAGGGTCTTTGGATGCATTAGCTACGCGAAAACAGAGCCTACACATCTCAAGAAATTGGATGATAGATCGAGAATGCTAGTGCATTTAGGGACTAAACCGAGGTCTAGAGCTTATCGCTTACTTGATACAACAAAGCGCAGAGTAATAGTAAGCAGGGATGTTGTTTTTGACGAAGAGAAAGGCTGGAAGTGGAGTAATCTCGAGGATGACAGTAACTTTGAGATCAGTTTTGGTGAGTTTGGGAACAATGGCATAAGAGAAGATATTGTTAGCAATGAAACAGAGAACAATGAGGAAGATGACAGTGGCAGCAAGGAACCAATAGAAAAAGATGCCTCACCTATTAGAAACTCCGAAATTGATGAAAGAGAGGGACAGTCACAACCTAAGCTTAGGAGATCTGAAAGAGAAACAAGAAAACCCGGCTACTTGGAAGACTATGTCTTGTTATCAGAATGTGAAAGTGAAAAACTCTTACTTGTCATTAATGAAGAACCATGGGACTACAATGAGGCAAAGGAGTCTAAGGAATGGAGAGATGCATGTGTTGAAGAAATTGCATCCATAGAAAAGAACAGAACTTGGGATTTGGTTGATCTTCCTTTAGGTGCAAAGCCAATTGGGCTAAAGTGGGTGTTTAAAATAAAAAGGAACTCTGATGGAAGCATAAACAAACACAAAGCAAGGCTCGTAGCAAAAGGATATGTGCAAAGACATGGGATTGACTTTGATGAAGTCTTTGCTCCGGTAGCTCGCATTGAAACAATCCGTTTCATCATTGCTTTAGCGGCTTCTCATGGCTGGGAAATACATCATCTTGATGTAAAAACGGCATTTCTTCACGGTGAGTTAAAAGAGGAACTCTACATCACACAACCCGATGGTTTCATAACAGAGGGAAGCGAGAATAAGGTGTATAAGGTAAACAAGGCACTCTACGGACTTAAGCAAGCACCTAGGGCGTGGAACATAAAGTGGAATATGATCCTCTTGGAGTTAAAGTTTGAAAAATGTTCAAAGGAGCCCTCGCTATACCAGAAGGTGGAGAATGGTGAGCTTCTTGTGGTAGTAGTATACGTTGATGACTTACTTGTCACGGGGTCAAACTTAGAAGTTATATTTGAATTCAAGAAAGGTATGGCAGGGAAGTTTGATATGAGTGATCTTGGAAAACTCACATACTATCTAGGAATTGAGGTGATTCAACATGAAGGTGGGATTATTTTAAAGCAAGAACGATATGCAGCAAAAATACTAGAAGAGACTAGAATGGATGACTGCAATGTTGTTGCCTATGGATGCAAATGTGAAGCTGAGTAAAGCACAAGAAGAAAAAAACATTGATGAGAAGGAGTATAGAAGGAGCATCGGATGTCTTCGATATTTACTTCACACACGGCCTGATCTATCTTTCTGTGTTGGGTTACTTAGTCGATACATGCATGAGCCAAAGGAATCTCATGGAGTAGCACTCAAACAAATTCTTAGATATTTGCAGGAACTCGGTCCAATGGTCTCTGTTTCAAGAAAATGGACAATGTAAAATTGATAGGCTTTAGTGACAGTAGCCACAATGTGGATGAGGATGATGGTAGGAGTACCACATGTCACATTTTCTATTTGAATGAAAGTCCCATTACTTGGTGTTTTGAGAAACAAGAAACAGTGGCTTTGCCGTCGTGTGAAGTAGAATTCATGGCCGCAACTGAAGCAGCAAAGCAAGCAGTGTGGCTTCAAGAGTTACTTGGAGAAATCACCGGAAGACCTTGTGAAAGAGTGCTGATCTTGATCGACAATAAGTATGCAATTGCACTCACCAAGAATCCGGTGTTTCATAGACGAAGCAAACATATACACAAGAGGTATCATTTTATTCGTGAATGTGTTGCAAATGAACAAGTGGAAGCAGAGCATGTTCCTGGAGAAGAGCAGAAAGCCAACATTTTGACAAAGGCACTTGGGAGGATTAAGTTCAAAGAAATGCGAGGTTTAGTTGGAGTGCAAGATGTGTCTAGAGTTGATTTCAAGCTTAAGGGGGAGAATGTTGGTTTAAGCTTGAAAGAGGATTAAACCGGAGTTTACTTGAACCGCAAGATATCGGTTTAATAAAGAGATAAAGACTAATCTTCTTGGAGTTATCTAGAAGGATCTTTGTATTTCCTAATCAAGTTATGATTAGGTCAAGTAGTTTACTATATAAGCATATATCGAGTTGTGATATAGCTTAAGAGTTTGAGAGAGAGTTTTATGTGTTTAAGGTTTTTGAGAAAGAGATTGAGAGTTTGAGTTCTTGAGATTAATAAAGAGAGTTATTCTTTAAAGAAGTGTTCTTATATTGTGTTTGATTCGATACTTTCTCCGTTCTTCCATAAGTAGTGGAGAAAGTGTCAGGTGTCACATCGACATGCGACACCATCATATTACATTTATTATTTTATTTTATTTGATTAAAAATTTAAATCATGCATTAATTATTGTTTATATGAAAAAGGGTTTTGTGAAAAAACCCTCCAACTCGTCCATTTTTGCAACTTTACCTTCATCTCCGAAAAATATAGATTAATCCAACGAAGTCCAAAATAATATGCAGTATAACCCTTATACAAACCATTAGAGGAATGACTATAAGTCAAACCTACAAATCCGATAGGTTAATTTGGCATTATACAAAATCAGAGAAATACACAGTTAAATCTTGGTATTGGCTTGCTCAGGCTTTGTCAAAAACTATAGATTGGGGTCCAAACTGCACAACTATAATTCTTGGAAAATAAAAGCACAACCAAAAATTAAACACTTTCTTTGGCAAATAGCGTCGAGATTTCTACGAGTTACTTCTGGTTTAGGCCAATGTGGGGTACGTTGTGATACTACTTGTCAAAGATGTGAGGCGGCAGAAGAAACCATAAATCATGCTCTTTTTGAATGTCCATATTCCCAACAAATTTTGGAATTGTCTCCGATTCAGATTATACCAGGAAGTTTTCCTTCAAATTCGGTGTATTTGAATCTATACATTCTATTTTGGAGATTACCAGTTAATGCAGATGAGAGAGGAAAATCTCACTATTTTTAATGGATTTTATGGTTCTTATGGAAATCCATGAATAAAAAGGTGTTTCAAGGTCTATATTCTAAACCAATAGATATAATAAATCACGCTTTAAATGAACAATAACTGTCGAAAGAAGCTCAACTAATTCCGATCGAATCAATCGAAAATAGATAATCAATCAACAATAATTCTCAAAATCTAAGATATAGGATTGACGGTTCGTGGAAACAATCGGATCCTACCATAGGTTTAGGATGGTGGTGTTTTCGAGGAGACGATCTTACTGTTTTACTCGGAGCAAAATGTCATCGGACGAGCCCCTCCCCTTTTCACACCAAAATAGAAGCTCTTTTATGGTCTATGAAAATAATCCTTTCAAATAGGATTGATTGTCAAATGTTCGAGAGATATAGTATAGAACTAGTTTTGATGGTGCAAGGACCGGAGGAATGACCCGCCTTTTCCAATCTTCTAGATGATATTGGTATGCTTCGTCATTCGTTTCTTTCTTTCTCATTTTCTAATATTCCTCGCTCTTGTAATGTTAAGGCAAATTGTCTATTTTTAGAAATTTCTTTTGTAAACATTTTTCTTCCAGATTGGGCTACCATTCGTTGAATGACTTTTTAATTAATATGTGACTGAAAAACGAAAAACACAAAAAATTATTTTATCAAATTAATTCAATTAATGTAAATAACAAATTACGGATGAAAACGTGCCGCCTAGTTAGTTTAATTCTGACTTGGTAGAAAACATTTTCTATAACACAAGTTGCCTATTCTTGACCCATATTATGTATAGTTTAATATCATTTTACCCGTTAAAAAAAAATGAAAAAGAAAAAGAACAAAACACACTAACCCGTATATTCTCCAAGAACAAAAGTCGCATAAAATTCCCCGACCGTACTAGAACTTGTTTCTTCCAATATAAGACTAGCGACATCGGGGTGAGTGTAGCGGCAAGCAACAACAAAGGCAGTTTCTCCTCGTCCGTTGAGCGCGGTGAACTCAGCATATCCAGACGCTAATATATGAGCCACAATGGTCGCATGTCCCCAGCGAGCAGCAAAATGAAGAGGAGTGTCGCCATCAAGGTTGGTAACACCAACAAGAGAAGGACAAAGCTTAACTATAGTCTCCACAATTTCCTTATGCCCAAGGTTAGTCGCTAAGTGCAAAACCGTCCCACCGAGAGTATCCCTGTGGTATCTCTCCCTCAATACCGATGGATTCTCCTCTGCAAGAGCGAGTAAAGTGGACACGTCGTTTCCAAGGATGGAATCGATAACTGTTGCAACCATCTTCTTCTTCTCCAATGGTTTTAGGTGACTTTTGTCTTGTATCATCATCTTTCTAGAAATTGTGTTGAGATTTGGTATGAATTAATCTGTTGCTGGGTTGCTTTAAATACTTGTTTGATGTCATATTTTAAAATTAACAATGCCGGTTGAAATTATATATATTATAAGTTTGTTTCTTCCTTTTCAAAGAAGCATCCGTTAAAAGTCAACCCGTTGAGACGTGAAAAGAAATGAGAAAAAAAATTGAAATTGCACCCGTAGAAACATTCGGACAATTACTTGTTATCTTCAATCAAATTTAGAATAATTCGATTATATGATGCATCACATCTTCAAATTAACTAGTTGGGTTTTAATCGAACACGTTTATGGACTTGAACGTGTTCGACAAGTTTTGGTTTTCATTAATTATAAATCTTTTTTGCATAAAGGATTAGGGTCGGTCGATTATAAATCTTTTTTCATTTGTATAATTCATTACTGAAGAAAAAGGGTAGACTCTAAATCGATGGCCAAACACCAAGCGTTTAGAACACTTAATTAGAACCTTTACCCTTTTTTAGGCGTTCTAAGCTTTTATTAAATAAATGAATATATATGTATACAGTAGACTTGAATCTTACAAAATCTATACTATTAATTGGGAATCATTCTAACTTAAATAACCTTATAAAGTGTAAGATATTACAAAGATTGCCATTAGTCTTTAGTGTTTTTAAATAACTTCATTAAGGGTACAATAGTAATCACAAAATTAATATATTTAAATTAAAAATAGTTTAATTCTTTTAAATAATTATTAATTTCCAAAAAATTAAACTAACTTTCTCTCTCCTATTAATTATAAACGAAAATATGAAATTAATTTTTAAAAAATTGTTAACCAATGAGAATTGAACTAAGATTTGATATCCAACTAAGATTTTATCTAAACCAATCGTAATAGACTATTCTATATCAAAAATAAAAAGAAAAATAATATCATTTTAATTCAAAATTAAAAACACTATCGTATAAAAGATTTATCAATGGAGGACTTTAAGATTGAATTTAAAATTTCATAAGAAAATTAAATACAAATATTTTAAGATTCAGTTTTGTTATAATATTTTCACAAATTTTAAAATATAAACCAAATTTTATTTCACAATTTCTAAAATATGATATTAGATATTAACAACTATTTATATTTACTATGAAATAAACTCAAATAATAATAAATTTAAAGTAATTATCATTATAGCCTTCGTTTAGAGCAAGTTTGATAAATATCTAAACAATAGATTGTATATATTAATTTCTAAATTATTTTGCGTTTTATTTTTTGTTTTTCAATCGGATCTTCCTTAAATAAATCCCTAATATATTGCACCCAGTTTTCAAATAATGTAAACTAATTATATATTTTGAATTCAAAACAAATTATGCAGCAATAGCATATCTCTTTTAGAGATGTATTTCAAATTTTTATTTTTAGTCCAAAAATCAAATTAATTATGATTAAACAATAAAAAGAAGAATATGCAAAATTTAGCTAAGGAAAGAAACATTAATAAATTTGTTAAAATATATTTGTAATTTAGCAGCATATATATTAATCTGCAAAACTCACAGTATGTATTGTATGGTATTTAAAAGTAAGCAAACAAGAATTTGGAACATGATTTTAATGGAATGAAATGAGAATAGGAATTACGAGACGGGATAGGAGGGGAACATAAATTAAAAATCAAACTAAATACCCAACTGGTATGAGTTCGGGTTATGAGCACTATATAAAATAAATTTGTTTACATACTGTACGTACGTTTTCAGTTACACATATTCTATTTATGCCGGATACTGGACCGTCATAATTTTATTTCACGTATACGATACGGGTTATGGGACTAAGAATTTATGACATATAAAAGACGAGATAGGTTTTCCGTTCCAAAATAGTTACGCCTAGCTAATATACATGAAATAACCAAACTCAAACCGAATCTATATCCTATTTAACACATGTAATCAAACTATTAGAAATGTTTTGATTAGTTTAGAAAATGAATAAAGTAACATCATTTAACTTTTGCAACTAAATTATATCTTAGTTTTATCTTAAATATAATTTCGCACGTACGTGTAGGTCAGGATCTTAAAATATAACTATGCACTAACGCAACTGAATTTCGTTCATTACTCTAATTTTATAATATTTATACTAATATAAAGTTTACTAACACAACAAAATATTTTATATTTTTAAAATCTATATAACAATTTCTATAAAAATATCTCTGCACGGAGGTGTGAATCCAGATATAATACACTAAAATATATATCATAGAAACAACGAAATAATTTATATTGAATTAAAATTTGTTAAAAAAAATTTAAAAATATGAAACCCCGCACGTATGTGCGGGTCAAGATCTAGTTATTGTTATAATGAAGTCATTATCTAAAATATCGCTATGTTATATTGTTATATGAATCAATATTGCTTAATCTCACAATTGTGCTAAGTATGAAGTTGTTTTTTTTATTTGTCGTCGTAAATTTTATTAAAAATTTGATGAATCTACATAAGCTAGCGGGAAAAAGAAATATCGTTGGAAACTAGATAAGCCGACGAAAAATGTTGAAATCTCCGGAGATAATAGCTCTAAAATTTAAAACATGTTTTGGAAAATACTAGACCACTAAACCCAAGTTTTTACCAATGAAATCTTAAACCGATTAACTATTTTTTTCTTTCCGAAATCAGAAATTGTCTTGATGTTGATGAAAATCACAAACCTCGCCCAAAAGTTTATGGTCTTTTTGTCCTTGTTTTTTACTTGATAAACTTCTGAAATTGAAACATATGCTTACTTACTCGGGCTTGATAGGCCTTTCTCCTGAGATCTTAGAATCATCTGTTATTCACCGACAGTGGTAACGTCGAGATATACTCAAGTAAAGTCAGATTGAGAGAAAGAAAAAATTAATCAGATCTTGACCATATTTGGTCTTGAACTCGAGTGAAAGAAATTGAAAAATTCGTCCAACCGCTTCACTTGCCAAAGTAGATATGGAAAGTTGTAGATCGACTAGTTGAAAGCCAAGGAAAAAAAAACTTGAGCCAAAACAGCCAGCTAGCCACCACTACATTAGAAACAAAACATGTCAACTCTAATCCAACCGACGACGGAATCTTCTAGCCGTTGGTTGAAAAACGACTCGCTTATATTTTTTTTTTCTCTTTTTCTAATTACATAGTTGCTATGAGTGTTTTTTATAGACAAAAGTATAAAAATCATAAATACAAAGTAAAAACGCTAAATCTATTGGACCTTTTCGAAAGCTCATACAATCGCAGCGACTGATCGTTGAAAATTCTAGCAACTGAAAATGGTGATCGCTGGTCGCTGTGATTGGTTGCTGAACCAACAACATGCAAACAAACAATTTTTGGTCGCTGTCACTGGTTTCAGTCCCCAGCGAAAGGAAAACGAACAGAGCTGATATCGATAAATGGTGCAAACATCTTCTTCTCCAATTGTTTTAGGAGACTTGTGTTATGTATGTTGGATCGAGATTGTGCTGGGTGTAAATAATCTTTCATGTGTTGAGGTCTTAAAAGTCATACTCCCTCCGTATTTTAATAATTGTCGTTTTAGAATTTTTATTTTTTTGAATTGGATGTCGTTTTCAAATTTCTATGCAAAATTTCTTACTTTTTAATGTGTTATGACATCATAACACATTAAAAAGTAAGAAATTTTGCATAGAAATTTGAAAACGACATCTAATTTTAAAAAAAAGAAAATCCTAAAACGACACTTATTAAAATACGGAGGGAGTATATCACTCGAGTGTAAATAATGAACTTTTTAAGGGTATAATAGTCTTTTACATATTAAGTATTTTCGATAGCCAAAAATGAGCTATATAAACCGAACCAAAAAAACCCTAGCTTTCGCTGTTGAATCTATACTGAAGAAGAGAAAGCTTGAAGACGGCGAGAGCTCCATCTTTTCACAGGCACTTCTTCTCTACAATTCACAATGGTAATTAGGGTTTACGCTTTCCTTTCGCTTCTCTTAATCTCTTCTTTAACAACAAGTACCATATAGCTCAGATTTATTACTTCGATTTCCTGATTCTGGTCGATCTAGAATAAGAAGATTAGGTTTTGTGTTAGTTTCGCGAATCGAAAATTTGTGTTAGGTTTTGTGATTGGGGATTTTTATTTTTGATGTAATTGTGTGATTTTGTTACTGTGTGTAGTCTCTGGTAGCAAATGAGGAGTTCCAGCACATTTTGCGTGTGCTCAACACTAACGTTGATGGAAAGCAAAAGATTATGTTTGCCCTTACCTCTATCAAAGGTATTGGGAGGCGATTGGCCAACATTGTCTGCAAGAAAGCCGATGTCGACATGAACAAGAGGTATTCATTGTCAATCAGAATTCAACATTTGGAAACGTAGAATGGAAATTAGTTTGCATCGGATAGATTAGTCATTGATTGTCAGTGGAACTATAATGACTGTAAAAATAGCTAGTGATATATGTAACATTCCTGTGTATACCAATTTGCTGTTTTATTAGTGGATTTGGGGTCTAATTTTGATCTCAACTCTTCAGGGCTGGTGAGTTATCTGCAGCTGAGATTGACAACCTCATGACTATTGTTGCAAACCCAAGACAGTTCAAGATTCCAGATTGGTTCTTGAACAGACAGAAAGATTACAAGGACGGGAAGTACTCTCAAGTTGTCTCCAATGCCCTTGACATGAAGCTCAGGGATGATCTTGAACGTCTCAAGAAAATCAGGTCAACTCAATACTGATCCCAGTTCATATAATTAACTTGTTATCACTTATCACTGTCCTCTTGGATTTTATCTAATGGTTGGTTTTAAATTTTCTTACCCTGAGCAGAAACCATCGTGGTTTGAGACATTACTGGGGTCTCCGAGTCCGTGGACAACACACCAAGACCACTGGTCGCAGAGGAAAGACTGTTGGTGTGTCTAAGAAGCGTTAAGCCAATGTTGCTAGTTGAAGCTGGATTGGTTTATTGATAAGCACCGAGTTTAAGTTTTGTGATTCCTATAATTTTGCTCGGACTCGATTGTGGGTCTTTTATAAGAGATCTTTTCTACCGTTTTATTACTTTTAAGATAATATTTTGTTACTGGATCTTTGTCACTTCTCTAGTTGCATGATTTTTCAGTTGGCCATTTTTTTCTTCCCAACAAACTATTTCTTCATCCATAGAGCTGTTGAGTCTTGGCAGGGCACAAGAGCCATCTTACATTACACCAAAATTTCGTGACGAGGGATCGAAGTTACTACTGGCCCTGCCTGTGAGGGATACTCCTCTTCTTTCTGTTCAGGTTGAGTTGAGTGCTATTCCTCCAGTGCTCTATCTGCTGTTTCCTTCGCTGAATAGTCGTGACCTCAGTCCAGGAAGACTAATTGAGAATGAACCCATGGAGCAAGTCACCAAGATATCGATCCCTCTCTGGCAAGGAAGTGTTCTTTGATTTATAAGCCTCGACAGGATCCATGGATATGAGTCGTGTATCAGCTTCTCCTGCGGGGGAAGTCCATCAGCGAGTACAGCTGATATAAGTTTGCAAATAGGGAACGCAGCTCACCTCCAATTTTTCAGCATCTTCCCTTGAAAATATATTTTGGATCAAGTTTTGGTTTTACTCTCTTGCATTTTCAACCAGTACCACTGAAACCCCTATATCTACATACTTATATTCAGACAGTAGACAGATGATCTGTTTTTTCAGGACAATAATCTAGGGGTTTAGTTGATTTGTCAGATAACCAGACTAAATTATTCTCCATTGTCCACTAGACTTTCGAGTGCCTGCAGTTATAAGAGCCTGTGCAGCATGTATGGTTATCGGCAATAAACAAGCCTAAATAATAAATGAATTTCTTATTGCAATATGGGAAGCTGTGCGTTGATGTAACTTGATTCCGCTAAAATGCATTACAAAAATCTCAATCGTCTGTATGAAAAAAATCGCTTTCTTTCGCACCAAACCAAAATTTAGCGTGAGAAACATAAATTAAACTAAAAAAGAACAATTCAAAACAGAGATGTAACTATGTGATGTTCCTGATAATTTACTACTTACTACTAGGCTTTGTCTTCGTTGTCGTCCGAATCCGAAGCAGCTCCAAGTTTCTGTTGACGGGTCGTTGGAAGAGAATAGTTCCGTCGCTCTTTGCCTCCTGGCTTCGAGGAGGCATTACCGTACCAGATCATACCCAGTACTGCAATTATCATTCCAACAACCACGTGCAAGTTTAGACCTTCTCTACCAAAGAAGAAGAAGCCCATTATCAGCACTAGGATCGTCTTCATGTGTCCTAGGACTTGGAACGACACAGCCGTGAATCTCCCAATGCAGATGAACTGGCTTAGGTTGGTTCCGATCGCTATTGTGCACGACAGGGTTATAAACAGCTGCAGAATTCAAGAACGAGTTAGGTTCAAATGAGTTTATACCGTGCGGGATCAACACGATCTGGCCTTAAGAGAGCATAGAGAAACAGTTCTAAGTTAAGTAAAAAATGCATTGTAACAACGTAGACTCATATGGAATATGCTTGGCTCAGTATGCTGAGTCTAAACACGGTTGGAACCAAACAACAAAAATACAAAGAGACTATCACAAGATTCATAAGGTAGTGCCGAATATTATTGGTATTGACATAATGACACGATTTGGCTTTGCGAGGAGAGTCAAGTATGAGACTAGGTGATGTAACTTATTGAGGTTTATGGCACTTACCACTGAGACCAAGTTGTAGTCGTACATGTCTACTCTTTTTTCTGTCAGCCAATAATCAAGAAATGGGCCAACTACCAGCAATGTTGCAGCTTGGGCTGGAGCGGTATGTCCCAATAGATTGAATGAGTTAAGCGAGTACTTGCGCTGAAGGTAATGTACATACTTCATCATGTAAAAACCACACCAATATTAGTATTGTGTTAAACAAAGAAACGATATGTTACTTCGTAAGAGCACAGATGCTTTAAGAACACTTACATATTGTTGCAGAGCAGTACTCCACACGGCAACGAAAGCAGCTACAAAGCCTTTAGTGTTTACACTAACATCAGTAACAGTGCAAACACCAACACCCACAAGAACCAATCCTATGCTAAGCTTTGTGTCTCTGGAGTAACGAATCTTATCGAATACCATTTCCAACAAACAGGATACAGGAATCATACTGAGCTTGGCAATCTGACACGCAAAAAACAGAACACCATGAAATCGCGATAAGATGTTTTTCTTTGCGCAAAGGTACAGAGCTAGATTGTATTTATCACCTGATAGAAACCGACAGAGTTCCACATAAGACTGACATTCATTCCAACAATCGAGAAATTCGCAAACAGAATAAATCTCAAGAGCTCAGTAAACGGAAGATGAGAAGGCTGAATATAACCAAGACATCTTAAAACAATCGTCATCAGAGTCGTTGTAGCGAAATGTAAACCGGTTAAGGTTGTAGCTGCAGCGAGATGCAACATAATAAGTTAGAAGAATAGCTTCAGGTTTTAAAGAAAAAGGCTTAAGTAAGAACAAAAGAGATCATCTTACCAAAGCTATAACCATAAGTCGCCATTAAAGCTTTATTAACAATGATGATACCAACAGAAGTGACGACATTGAACATCCACGCAGCAGCATCTACTGCTGCCTTCTTATCAGCTTTACTCACAGGAGCCATTTTTAACTAACTTTCTCTCTTCCTCAATCAGTGAATCTCTTACTTCTTCAATCTCCCATTCTCCAGAAGACTCACTTTCCGCTAAAGAATCAAGAAAGGAATCAAGAGTCGTGAAGATATCACAAAATCGAAAATCGTAAAACCAAGAACTAGCCACAAACTCATTGAATTCGATCGCGATCGCTAATCAACAGTATAATTTGAATGTAGTACGAATCAATCAATTTCGATCAGATCGGATCCGGCACCGGAGATTGGAATCGGAACGAATTTACCATAAGATCTATCAATCTCGACAGAGCAATTTACTGATTGAAATCAAATCTGAGAGGAAACAAATTGAAGAGAGAAGAAGGAGAATCGGAGAATACGGCGTGGAGTTACCTAGAGAGAAGAAAAACGGAAGAAGAGAGCAAATCGGAAATGAATCGTGCGGAGATGATCGGAGCACCGGCGAGAGTGGTAGAAATCGGAGGTAATCTGAAAAAGGCAGTTGGGAAGCGTAGGGCTCGTGGAGCGAGAAGAGAGTAATGTTTAAAGCAAATTCGTTATTGTTATTATTATATTTTTTTTGAAATATAATAATTTTAGTTTGAAATGATTATTAGGTACACGCCATGTTTAAAAAATCGCTAGGCGCTAGTCGGGCGGTTGGGTCGGGCCTAGCGCCTAGCGAAGAAATCGGAGATTAATCGAGGATTAATCGGGGATTAATTTTAGGGTTTTTTTTAAAAAACAATATATAAACTATATTTTTGCAGTAGATGCCAAGTTATAATTGTGGTCTAGTGGTTTGTGACGAGGTTTTAATTTCTGGTCGCGTGTTCAATACACCCAACCTACACAGCATCATTCATTTTTTTCAATTTTTTTAAGGAGGGCAAAAATGTAATTTCCTGTATCATCTTCTTTAAGAGATTCGACGACTCTGAAACCCTATCTGCGGCGGCCATGAAAACTTTTTAACAAAATCAATCATTTTAATGTGTTTTTGTTGTCTTATATACCAAAAACTTATAGATCTAACACATCCTAACTTAATCCAAACTTGTAAAAGAAAAAACAGAATTTTTATTAACTATTCCGATTATTTAACCGATTATACAATAATCCCGGCGGTAAGGTGCCGCCGAGCGACTAGCCGCCGTGGAATCGGCCGATTTGGCCGAGTTTTTGAACGGGGGGTACACGATTATAACATGGGAAAATTAGATTGGGTACCACTTTTTCCATAAAATTTATCACTTCTACCACATTTGAATCCCAATTATCATTCATACCACATTGTGTTTGTAAAATGACCATTTTACCCTCTAACTGGTGAGATAAGGAATTGCGATTGATGTGACCTCTGTCGTCCTTTTTCTCTCTCCTGGCGCATTGGTAACCGTTTTCGTCTCTCTGGCTGGTAAAACAAAGTTGTCCCCGAGTAAATCCAGATCTTCGTCTTCGGCTCTTTGGCAGAATAAAATAAAGATCAAGTTGTCCCCGATGTCTGGCTGGTAAAATCCAGATATCTGGCTGGTAAAACCACATCATCTGGCGATGGATAATTAAGAGATGTTGTTCATGAGTAAATTCATATCTCTGCAGGCTGGTAAAACCATATCATCTGGGATTCATGATAATAGAGCAAGCTGATGAAATCGGGGACAAGATTTAGACGCAACAGAGAATTTTCAATCGGGGACAAGATCTGGAGACATCCATTTAATGCAGCCGCTCCCCGTTTCCCAACCGGCGTCTTACTGTAGCTCCTTCCCCTGACACATTCCTGACACAGGCAGAAGGGTAAAATCGTCCAACCTCTACCACACAAACACCAAAAGTGGTATGGATGCTAAATTGATTTGCAATGTGGTACATTTGCTAAGATTTTCTAAAATTGTGGCACATTTGGCAAAATTCCCTAATAACATTTTAGTTACAAATTTATTGTATCTAAATGTATTATATGCAGGGCGATCCTAAAAATTTGGGGACCAAAGCAACAAAACATCTAATATAGCTGTTGACAAAAATAAAATAAAAAATAAACAGTTATAAAATTTGGAGGCTTTTTCGTAAAAGAAATTTTTTTGGGGGCCTTTTTGCAAATATTTTCTCTTGCTAAATTTTTAAGAAAATTTGGAGGCCACAGACATTTGCTTCATGCCGCTGCCCTCAGGGCCGGTCCTGATTTATCTGCAGTCCAAGAAGTGTTTTTGTATTTTTGTTTTGTTTTTAAAAATGTTTAATTCATTGATCATGGAGCCAAAACATAACTATGTACAAATTATAGTAAGGGAGTTAAAGAGAAAGCAAAAACCAGAGCCAAACTAGTGGTTGTAAATCAAAACAAAAACAAAGAATCAAATGTTGTGATTTAGATGTTTTCCATAGAGAGGGGTGATGATGCAAACCATTTCTCGACACAAGAATATTGTGCAATCGAGATAAGATATCGATTAGGGATTAGCTTGTGAATTTGCTAGTATATGTTGGAACTTGTTTTTTGACGAAGTAATTTTGATAACTTTCCGGTGGATTTTTCGGTGAAAACGTTCATTAAAGTGACTGGTTCTTGGGCACGATGTAATCGTTGCTGCATGCATTACACGGTAGTATATTTGAATGTCAAAAAGAAGTTCGTTTGAATGAGAAATGGATGTCCAAAGTGGGTAGCTTGTAAAGCTTGGAATTTTAACTTAGAGTTAAATGGCCTACTTTGAAAGTTAAAGGAGAAACCCAATTACACATATGCTGTATTTGGGATATGATATAGTGGAAATGGGCTTATAAGCCGATTATTTTTCTTTTCCTAAATTGTTGTGATTTAATTTGTTAAGTAAATCAATAAATATCTCCTTTAATCAAAATAATTAAGGTGAGTAATTCTTTTGAATTTGAAATTGAGAATCAATTCTCATAAGTGTCTTATCCTCCTTTTAATTGTGTGTATGTTGAGATTCTAAGTATAAAACGATGGTCATTCGCATTTAGATGATCGTTCACCAACATAACAATCTCTTTCCTCTTCTATTTTCTCTAGTTTGAGTCTGAGAGTACAACACAAAGCTAGCGTTCGATTAGCTTTTGATTTGAGTGTTGCAGATCAAAAAGAGAAACAGTTTTATCCTGGAACTCTAATTTTCATCAAACAGTCGCACTACGGGGCAATTTTTGAATTAAAGAGAGAGATCATCAAAGTTCTCGACTATGTTTACCACCGTCAATCTCCTCAATCATCCTTTCGTTATTGTTGTATTTCATTATTTGTTATATGTTAATTTCTTTACAAATATTAGATTGTGCCCCTATTAAAATATTCAAGTCCTACAATATGTTAAGTAACCGATGATCGAACCTGTTCCGGTGAATTATAGCACCATATGAGAGAGATTGTCGTTTGAAAGCAGAGGTGAAGAAGAATATCATGTTGTTGATTACCCGTGCTTGTGATTAGCCTTTGTAATGTATCTCCCCAATCGGATCATAATGGTTCCGGAGAAAGAGACCTAGATACCGCCGCCCAAATAGTGAAAAAAAAGTAGACAAGCAAAAAAGAGATAATCTCTTCATACATCTGGTTGAATTTATCCGTAACTACGCATTTGAGCTCTCGTCGATAGTCGCAAACCAAGTAAAGAAAAAAAGAAAGAAAAACCACACTAAGGCATCCTTTGGCCAAACCACCACTTTGCTCTAAGAAACCGAGGGAAAATGTTTTCTAATTTGATCCCACATATGTAGAGTCGAGAATTGTGGTCTCAAATCATCTATGCTCCCTTTGAATCATTAGGGAAGGGATAAGCTCATATTTGTGCCAAAGATTATCTAAAGACTAAACCACACTAAAATTTAAAATCATATAATTTTAATACTAATATTGTATGTAAAAATCTAATATTATTATATGTAAAAATATGAAAGACTAGTGATTGACCCGCGGTACACCGCGGGACGATATTTTATAAAAAAAAATGAATTTTAAGTTGTATTTGTTTTGTTAATATTTTTTTTTTGTTTAGTGTTTAAGATTATATAAGTATATTTTGATTGTTAGTTTCGGGATTTCACCCGTGGTATACCATCCCGTATTAATATTGACTATAACTCATCTCAGCATATAACTCTGTCCCGTAAAATTAAACATCATTTTGTCATTTTCTTATAAAATTCCAATATTTATAATAATTGAAACTTCATAAAAATTTTAATATCGACCCAAATTTCATAATTGTATTTTGATTGTTCTATCGAGAATTTTACCCGTAGTATACCGTCCCGTATTAATATCTTTTTTAAATATTTATAATGTTTAAACTTCTTATAAATTCATATAAAGTTTCAAATATTTATAATATTTGAAACTTTATAAAAATTTTAATATTATAAATCTTTAAACCGTTTTATAAAGTTTAACTTTTTAAAAAGTTTACATAATTATAATATTTAAATTTTAATAAACTTTAATTATTTATAATATTTTGAATTTGTATATATAACAATGTTGGATTTTAACAAAAAAAAATTATTTCGTATTAAAGCTATATGATTACACTTTTGGATTGTTAGATTTAAACCATAAAACATATGTAATTTAGTAACTCAATTATACATTTAGATATTGACCCGTGGGAGAATTTTAACTTTTTAATTTTGATCTTCATAACTTTATGATTTTTGTAGTATATAAAACTGATTGGTGGTGTATGTTTTTTGATAAAATTTAGCTCTTATAGTTAATTTGATTTAAAAAAAAAATGTTAGCAATATGCCATGCTAATTTCATTCTTTGATGTATTAAAATTTGAGATCACTAACCTGAATTTTTAACATCACTTATCAAAGCAGTGATCCGAGCCTCCAATTCTCCCCTTTCTTTTGCACCGACCATTAGCAATCCTAAATTCAGAGATATTATGAGTTTCGTCTACCTATAAAAAAAACAAAATAAAGATGAGGTTAATGGTGCTAACATAAAGATTTGACCAAAATAAGTCATATATACAAAGGAACGTGTAAAGAGTTTTATCTTTACGTGCTATAATGTGTTTAAAAAATGAGATGAGAGGTAATGGTAAAGACTAAAGAGTATATATAGGCATCAACACATTAGGTCATAAATCTCTTGGTGACCAAGGAAAATATATTTGATACCTTAACTAAAATGGAACAAAAAATATTGAATCGGATTTTTTTTGGAATATACTACTATGAAGAATATATCTGTAATTAATATTTTCTATAAAATCGTTGTAGTCAATATTTTGTGTGAAAAAATCACGGAAAGGATTATGTGTGAATAAGTAACTGTAATCACATTAATTATTCGGTTGTTTGGAAAGATTTGCTTCGATATTTATGGAAACTGATTGATTTAATTCGTTTATTAACTTACCCAGCACCGAAAATTGTGGGTACGTTTACTTTTGGAGAATTTATTATGTTAAGATTTTCATATTTTGATAATTAAGGTTTGATTGTAAAAAATGGTAATTAAGGTTTGATTAGGATTAATTTTTGGTTATTTGTTTAAATTTCGTAGATATGCCCGAGATTATTGTGATAAAGAGTTTTAATTTCGAATATTTGACTTCCATATGTTAGGATTTGATATCTCGTAACCATAAAAATAGGAAATGTTTTAAGAGTTTATTTATTGATTTGTAAATTTGATTAAGACATATATTTTTTCCAGATTTTATTTGTAGGGACTAAATGTACAATATTGAAATTGTAAAAGGATTTTTGAGGCCAAATCTTCACCAAAAATGTATATATAGATAAGTAAATCCCGAGATTTTTGAGGCCAAATCTTCACTTTATGATTTTTGTAGTATATAAAACTGATTGGTGGTGTATGTTTTTTGATAAAATTTAGCTCTTATAGTTAATTTGATTTAAAAAAAAAATGTTAGCAATATGCCATGCTAATTTCATTCTTTGATGTATTAAAATTTGAGATCACTAACCTGAATTTTTAACATCACTTATCAAAGCAGTGATCCGAGCCTCCAATTCTCCCCTTTCTTTTGCACCGACCATTAGCAATCCTAAATTCAGAGATATTATGAGTTTCGTCTACCTATAAAAAAAACAAAATAAAGATGAGGTTAATGGTGCTAACATAAAGATTTGACCAAAATAAGTCATATATACAAAGGAACGTGTAAAGAGTTTTATCTTTACGTGCTATAATGTGTTTAAAAAATGAGATGAGAGGTAATGGTAAAGACTAAAGAGTATATATAGGCATCAACACATTAGGTCATAAATCTCTTGGTGACCAAGGAAAATATATTTGATACCTTAACTAAAATGGAACAAAAAATATTGAATCGGATTTTTTTTTGGAATATACTACTATGAAGAATATATCTGTAATTAATATTTTCTATAAAATCGTTGTAGTCAATATTTTGTGTGAAAAAATCACGGAAAGGATTATGTGTGAATAAGTAACTGTAATCACATTAATTATTCGGTTGTTTGGAAAGATTTGCTTCGATATTTATGGAAACTGATTGATTTAATTCGTTTATTAACTTACCCAGCACCGAAAATTGTGGGTACGTTTACTTTTGGAGAATTTATTATGTTAAGATTTTCATATTTTGATAATTAAGGTTTGATTGTAAAAAATGGTAATTAAGGTTTGATTAGGATTAATTTTTGGTTATTTGTTTAAATTTCGTAGATATGCCCGAGATTATTGTGATAAAGAGTTTTAATTTCGAATATTTGACTTCCATATGTTAGGATTTGATATCTCGTAACCATAAAAATAGGAAATGTTTTAAGAGTTTATTTATTGATTTGTAAATTTGATTAAGACATATATTTTTTCCAGATTTTATTTGTAGGGACTAAATGTACAATATTGAAATTGTAAAAGGATTTTTGAGGCCAAATCTTCACCAAAAATGTATATATAGATAAGTAAATCCCGAGATTATGGTAATTAATTGTTTTAATTTCGAATATTTGACTTCCATAAGTTAGGATTTGATATCTCGTAACCATAAAAATAGGAAATGTTTTAAGAGTTTATTTATTGATTTGTAAATTTGATTAAGACATATATTTTTTCCAGATTTTATTTGTAGGGACTAAATGTACAATATTGAAATTGTAAAAAGATTTTTGAGGCCAAATCTTCACCAAAAATGTATATATAGATTATTATATGTGCTTTGCTTTTTCCATCACAAAGTGAACCAAACCAACAAAGCCCATCAATTTTTCAAATCTCTCTCTCTCTCACTATCTGTCTCGCCGTTACTCTCTCTACGCTGCCGCCGGCATTCTCTCCGGTACGTCTCTCAGATCCATCCGGTGAATCATCACCATCCTCGTTTCTTCCCCATTTAATTACCCAATCTCAAAAAACATTTAGTTTCTTTCTAAATCTGAAGATGAATCACAGCATTATGTTGAACTTGTCGTAGATTTAGTTTCTGATTCTAAATCAAGCCTCTTCCTTTTTCCTGTTTTCTTGTTTTCTTAGTCGAATTACATAACAATGATTTGACTAATGATTTTGATTTGTGAACTTTGGTTTAGGGATTTGAAGTGTGTGTACAAAAAAAAAAAACTGTTGTTGGAATGTGCAAATGAGACATTATTGGAAATGTTATTTGCAGCAGAAGGAGGAGGATTCTTCTCTTCGTCAGCTTCTGGTTATAGCAATGGTTTAGCTCTTCTTCTATTAGGTCAAAAGAATGAACAAAAACCTATAAAGGTCTCATCACAATGGAACCATTATCATTTAGTGGTTGAAGAATCTGATACCGGGTTTCGGTTAGATTCGTCTAAGAATTGGCTCTCTTCTGCTTGCACTTCTCTTATATGCTTTGGTCGCAAATCCGAAAGACTTGAAAGTCCATCTAACTCTTCAGTTTATCGCGATGGGAAGAAGGATGAGGCACCGAGTGTGGAGTATAATTGTGAAGTTACTAATAGGTTTGCACTTAAAAGCAGCTTGAAGAAACGGTCGTTTAGCGATGTTGTGATTGGTGATGATGATGTGAGTAGAGATGGTGTGGTGGATCATACAGATAGAAGGAAAGTGCAGTGGCCTGATACTTGTGGTATTGAGATTGCTGAGGTCAGAGAATTTGAGCCTAGGTATGGATGCTTTCTCTTATGATATTAGATTCGGTTTAATCAATCCTTGCATGTGTAGCTAGTAGATGTCGGTTTCCGCGTATGTTAGAGTAGAGTAGGGAAGAACTCCAAAAAATTGCAGGTACATCTCATAGGAAAGAAAAGTGGCTTGATCCCTCCCTGTCTGCTTAAAGTGGTTTTGGGAATATCTTTTTATCATGATCTTACCGCATTCTTCCATGTTAACTTAAGATCATAGTGTGAGATTTACTAGTAATAACACTCTAGATCATGAATAAGCGATAGTTTAATAGATCCAAAAGTCTTAAGCTCATTCTTGAATAGATACTACTCATAACTTCCTTTAGTAGACTAGTGATATCTATTCTCTTGACACAATGGTTTTTAGTTCTTAAGAAATTGTGATGTAGTTGTGCAATCATTCGCGTTTTCGTCTTTCGTTTCTCTTTGTCATACCAAGTATCATCATTGCTTCTTTTAGATTCCATTTTTTTGGTGAACTTGTCAAAAACATTGTGATCTGATTGAAATTGCAGTGAAGTTGATGAATCAGACGATGAGTTTCATCATGGAAGTGGAAAAAGCTGTATGTGCACAATCATGTGACCCATTGGAAGTTAAAGATTGTTTGCAGAAAACAAAAGGCTTTCCATATAGTTGATGTAGCTGCTCTCTTATCATGTGCTCTTTTGTTATTATATATATAAAGAGAGAAGAGAGGATTTGCAAAAGATTGGATAAGAAGAGCAACTTTTGGATGTGTACTTGTGTAGCCACTTGATTTGTCAATTTTGTGCTGTATTTTAGATTATTCTATGTACATCAACATCTCTCTATGCTACCCTGTCCTGTAATGATAAAATCCACACCACAACTTTTGGAAAAGAAAATCCAATTAAAATATTTGGGCTGGGAAAGCCGGGGTTTTGAACCGAACCGAGATTTTTGGTTTTTGGTTTGGTTTTAGTTCTCTCGGCAAAACCAATTGGAATAATTTCAATTTGGGTTCGGTTATCCAAAACTTTTGGTTTGGTTCCGGTTGAAACTGATTGGTTGCTCGGGTAATTGTTCTTTTCAAAAAACTAGACTATACCAAATTAGACCGGTTTATACCCAAATTCAAGACTGAAATTACCCGAAATTCAACAAAAAAAAATTCAAGACCGAAATTACCCGAGAACCAAAGCATACCAAACCGAACCAAATTTCTTTTCGATAACCTTCTAGAAATAATTTGGTTAACCGATAACCGAAAAAAATTCTCCTTTCGGTTCGGTTATACGAAGAATCTAAATAATTCAATCTTAATTCTTCGAAATTTCAAATTTAATTACCAAAAAAAATTCTCAATCATTATTCCAAAAAAAAAGAACCGATTTAGTTTTGTTTTAGCTTCAAGTCAAACTATTGTTAAACTATCTTCACGCGCCATCCACGCGCGTGGGATGATTCCAAAGTACCATTTGCGTTTAAGCTTCAGACTTGGCCAAATCACATCCACAAAGACATTACCAAAAGACAGAACCAAAGCTTCGAAAATCAGACAATTCAATTAACAAAAAAATGTCAGTAGCTTCACCGATTCAATGTATCAGGATTCTAAATCCATCATCTTCCTCTTCTTCATCTTCTTCAACAGCTTCCTCGTCTTTTAGATTCTCATCGACGACTAAGCCATGTGTATTCATCATCAGATGTTCTCAGACAGAAGGTCCTTTAAGAAGGCCATCGGCTCCTCCTACTCTCCGGGAGCCACAAAAACCTGCTCCTCCATCACAGCCGTCTTCCGCTCCTCCTCCTCCTCCTCCGCCGCAGAAAGCTGTGGCTGTTGATGGGAAGAGTGTAACTACGGTGGAGTTTCAGAGACAGAAAGCTAAAGAGCTTCAAGAGTACTTTAAACAGAAGAAGCTTGAAGCTGCTGGTCAAGGTCCTTTTTTTGGTTTCCAACCCAAAAATGAGATCTCCAATGGAAGGTACTATAATTCCTTTACTTTCAATTATGCTCTCAAGTTTCGAATTTGATTATCATGGTTCTTGATTTACAATTGTTCTTCAGTTTAAAGAAAAAAACTCTCTTTAATTTGTATGTATCATGATGTTAAGCTTATATGTATCATGATGCTATATGATACATTAGTTTGCAAATGATGTTCTTGTCATTTCAAGCCCTGAATCTTGATTGCATTTGGGGTAGCTCTGGTTGTTGAAACATCTAGTCATTGATGTTACTTCATCTGCAGCCATAATCCTTCAAATTCAGGCATACAAGAGCCTAGAGTTTCACATTTCATGAGTTTTGTCATCAATATTTTTACTTTTTCCCCAATTTGCTTGTGCATTTGTCTTAAGTAGTTTCTGGATGTGTGAGTTATGTATCGAGGTCTTGCTATTGAGAACACTCAGGCTCACACAAGAACTTTGGTTGATTTAAGAATTAGTTGATACTGCCTAGTGCCTTGGACATGAGATATCTCTGTGTTTGTTTGCAGGTGGGCGATGTTTGGTTTCGCAGTTGGTATGCTCACGGAGTATGCAACAGGATCAGACCTTGTTGATCAAGTTAAGATCCTTCTCTCGAATTTCGGCATTGTAGACTTGGAATGATAAAGAGTGTTGTTGTTATATATAGACGGACCCTTTTCTCTCTTGTCTCCGATTCCTCTTCTTGTTTATTGTTCATCCTGTATATGTATCTCTAAGATTTTTAAATACAGGGCCATTTGTGTATTCAATCACTTTATCTTCAAATGGTATAAATACGATCTTGTATCGATTCTAGAATTGCATACAAAAGGTGTTTTGAGGATTAAATAAAAGTGTATTCTCGTTTAAAAAGTATAATCATCTCAGATCTTTGCTAAGGAATCTGTGCAATCTCGAGAAGAATTTTGTGGAGAGATTGAGGCTTTGAGAAGAAAGGACAATGATCACTTCCTTTGATCTTGAAGACTCCTTCAGGGCTGTTCTCTCTCACTACCTTCTCTTGAACATCTGGTGAGAGCGCACGGTCATCTAGTGTCTGGACATAGAATCTTCTCCCTTTCCCGTATCTTTCTGCGGTCAGAGATAGCTTCTCCATCATTGGTCCGAGTGGTACAGGTCGCATTGAGATCATTGCCAATGCTATATCCTGCAAAGAGATAAACCAAATCACTTAAAAAAGTTGCAGAATTTTGCTGATGACTATTCAAGAATCAGTCAGTGATTACCAAATGCAAATGCACAATTCAAGAATTAGAGTTTTGGAGTGTACCTTGTTGGGAGATTGATTGAAATACAAGCCTTTCATGTGTGGTTTCTCAAACATAAACCCCGTAGGAGGCTTGTCTTTTCCGTTCCCATAGATCAAGAACTGCGACTCTTTCATGAACCGCTCTGCGGAACCAAGCTGCAGCAGTGTAGACAGTTTCTCAGAAATGTGAGCACAAAATACAAAGACTACATTGCGGTTTTCTCTAATGAATGACAGATATGAACTCAAAGAGTGTTTATTACCTCTTCAGAGAAAACATCAAAGGGTCTTTGGCCATCAGAAACCATGGTCGCACATACAAATATAGCTTTTGAGATTTTCTCTGGAAACCGCTCTAACGCATATGAAATGGACGCACCTCCAGTACTATGACCCACTAGAATAACCTGCATAAAACAACAAACTCGTATCTCATTGCCTCATTCCTCCAATCAAATGGTTTTGAATATTCCTCCAAACAAAGAGAGCAAGCTCTAACCTTCTCTTCTTCAGGGAGATTTTCGAGGAGCTCGATCAACGGTCTTGAATATTCCTCCAAGGTAGAGACACTGTTTGTGTCCGTCATATTAAATCCACACCCAGTGAGGTCAACTGTAGTAGGAGACAGTCCTGACTCTTCCAATGAAGCAACCATCTTGTACCAACACCATGCCCCAAACCCTTCACCGTGCACCAGAACAAATTTCTTCACCATCAAGCTCTCTGAAAAATCAGGTACCTGAAGAAGGAACATAGATTCATTGCTCTAACATCTGAAAGCTAGTTTATAACAATACCATCATCAATCTATATAGCAAAGACAAAGGTGTGACAGGAACAAACAATCAGCAAACACGATCCACTATCAAACATAGTGATGCAACTTCAGTTCTTTCATAGCAAGCCACTTTAGTTACAATCAATAGCAGCTTAAACTGTAATGTAATGACTAGCTTATAAAGAAACAAGAGGAGAGACAAAAAAAAGTTTATCAGTACTTCTGTTGTAATGTTATGGGGATGGCTAAAGACAGACACTCAATAGTTTTATAGCTCATCTGGTCCCAACACAGTGTCAGTATCAGACTGAAGAACATTTCTTTTCATGATAAAGTTAACATTTTTCACATCTCTTTTATAATTTTAACAAAGAATCTTCTATTCCTCCACTTTTATAGTAACCAAAATATAGAAAAAGTTCCCAAACAATCATTAAAACCAGCAAAAAGGCGAAGACTCAGTCGAAACAATCATTAAATCATATAAAAATGAAAGCTTTGAACTTTTCAAGAAAAAAGATTAAAACTTTTTATAAGTGTGAAGAATATTCAGAATCAGTAGTGACTTTTACCTGCTTGCCATTAGAAAACGGGTCAGAGAGAGTTCGTTTCCTAGTACTAGTAGACCCGACTCGTCTAGACATAGATCCATCAAATCTCTGAGAAAGCTGAGCTTGATGAATCGCCATAGACAAAGCTCGACGATGCAACATCTCTTCATCAGCAAGTAATTTCCTCTGTGACCGATTCATTCTCTTGCTCTTAGATCCATCTTTGCTATCTTTCTTCATCATTGAGATTATCTTGTTACCCATCTTTCCAAATCAAGAACCCAGAAGGGAAATTCTCAAGAAAATGGAAGTTTTTCGAGAAAGTCAAAGTTTTTAAAGAATAGAGAATTGGCCCTAGATGGGATCAGCATATAGGCTTGTTACTACTTCCAAAGAGAGAGAGAGAGAGAGAGAGAGAGAGTAGGTGAAGAAGCAATCGGTCATTAATTGTGATAAATACAGTTCATTGTGAATTTTTGTACCACCGGAAGAAAAAATAAAACAGAGGATAGAGACAGATTTGGACAAAGTTAGTTGAGGTTGTAGATTTGCAAGAGATTTCCTCAATCTCTTGTAAGATATGTATTCACACTGTTGCTTCCTGAGACTGTTAACATTATTTTACTATCTTTATGATTTTGGTGAGAATTTCTAAATTTTTGACCTTCCTTAGTCAACATACTTCATTTTCTTCTCTTAAGTCAACATATATACTTGATTTCATTGTAGTCTCAAGTCTGTATATAAATATCACATGTATTTCATTTTGTTACTTTGTTTCAAGTTGGGGATAGTCTTTCTATTTTCACCATTATGTACAAAATAAAATGAAAAGAAGAAGAAGCATTTAGAGTATATGAAAGGTGAAATTGTGTCATAAGCTACAAGGTTTATGTCTTAAAAACACATGTGTAGTTAAGCACAAAAACATGAGTAACTGCTAGTTGAAAGGGGATTGCATTTGCTTCTCACTGTCGTTTTGTTTTTTGTTCTCCTATTCTCTAGTTCTAGATTTTTTTTTTCTAGACTGATTATACATAACTCAATCCTCTCGCTGCCAAAACAAAATATATAACCTAACCCCAATCAACACCAACCTAAGAGTTGTTGGTCTCTTAAACTATTGCACTGGTTCTAAACCTTTTATCTTGATTTTGTGTATAGACAACTTGTCAAACTTCGACTGATACTATGGGGGTGATTGGCAAGAGACTGTTAAGACTGTAGGCGTTTTAACAGTTCTCACAGTTTATAGTTTTCCCAATCAGGCTTTTTCAGATTTTTATTTTTTTAAAGTTCTCACAGTCTTTATTTTTTTGTTTCTTCTTTCTATTACCTTTTTTCCTAAAGTCAGATAATCGTGACTTTAAGAAAACTGTGAGAAAAAATTAAATCCAATTATTTTTCTTTTACTTCTTTTTTCTTTTGTTTCTTCCCCAGACAAATTAAAATCTCTTCATAGATCAATGATTATTTTATCACAACAAAATTTTGATTCATTAATCATTATTTTTTTATTTCCATTATTTTGAGATCCATTTCTTTTCATAAAATTTCTCTCTTCTTCAAAATAGAACCCATCAATAGAACACAGCATTTTATTATTTGAAGAAATATATAGAACTCATTAATTTAAATACTATGATATTTATATTATTTAAAGTCATGACACATGAATTTATTTTTAACATAATTTCTATTTATAGAAAATATTAAATTATAATAAAAAATAACAGTCACAGTTTCTAAAGCAGAAGATTACCAATCAGATTTTAACAGTTAAAGTCTCTACAGCAAAAGTCTCTACAGTCAAAGTTTCTACAGTTAAAGTTTCTAAAGCCAAAGTCTTTACAGCCAAAAGTAACAGCCGTTACCAATCGGCCCCTAATTCTATTAAGCAATACATCTTTTTTTGGTTTCTAAATTCGCCACAACCGAAATTTTTTACGCATAGTTTAGTTAGGGCATGTTCGTTTACAGAGTCGCCAGCGACACGTACGGCGACTAAAAATTGCACTTTGTTTCTCTTTTTTCTGTCGCAGCAGCTTTTTCTTTTAACTAATCTCTTCATAACAACTGCAATTTAAATGTCGCTGGATAATCCAACGTCTTCTTCCTCCGGTACGGACGTCGCTGCTTTTCCTCTTTTACGGGATGACTTGTCGCTGAATCTAAAGTGAATTAAAAAATTAGCTTTATTTTTTATTCGTTGTACGTGTCGCCGGCGACTCTGTAACGAACAGGCCCTAATGTTGACGAATATCTTTTAAGGGTTCAAGAAAATATCTATTATTGGGGTAAAGTGGATTTAAGTTTGGGTTAGATTTAGGAAATTTTACATTATGGGGTACTTTTTGGAAACTCATTTGACTTCTAGAGTAGTTTAGGGGTAGTGGGTAGTTTTTTAAGTTTTTTTACTAAAAGCCCCTCACATTTTCGTTAACCATAGTTACAAGGTCAGTGGTTAAGCATTTAAAAAAATAATTATTACAGTCCTCTAGTTTACCGCAACCCGTAAAACTTTTCCTCACTGTAACCTAAATCCAAATTACTTCCGGTGACGGTGTCGGCGACAAATCGGCCTCCGTTTGTCCGTTCTCATCCACCAATACGTCTTCCCGGAATTCAACTTCAGCTCAAGATCTAAGAACTTCAAAAGTATATGTTTACATCATAATTCTTTTTCTTTCTAAACCTAGAATTCCAAATCCGGCGACATTCAAATCCGGCGATTTTAGTTACCTCTCCTTACAGTTATCAATGGCAGGTAATCGATATATGTTTTTGTAATTTATGTTCTGTTTTTCAGTTATCTACTTCATTTCTCTGTCAATAACTGCCTAATTTGAACCAGCTCCGGCCGAAGTCGATACAATTGACTTCGATACCCGACTCCCTCCCCGTCTCTTTGCAACGGACCGATACCCAGAAGCCCGTCTCAATATATACTCCAGACCCGATATCCTCACTGTGATTTGTGATGTTCTTCAAGGTACAAAGGAAATGGAAACTCTCTTAGATTCGTGTTTTGGTTCGCTTTTTAGTTTAAGGGTTAGCGAATGTCCTATTTCCTGCAAATTAGTCCACGCGTTGTTATGTAGACAACTGATTACAAAAAAAAAAGTATGAAATGTGGACTGTTTTTGGTGGACAGCCACTAAGATTCTCTTTAGTTGAGTTTGGGAATGTCACTGGTTTGCCTTGTGGTGAATTCCCTGAGGAGTATGATCCAGATTTATCCCCAAAACGGGTGAATGGGGTTAAGGATTATTGGGATGTGTTGATAGGAAAAGATAAGAATACTACGTTAGCTGATTTATCCGTCAAGTTCCAGGCATTAAAAGGGATTGAGTCCCCTTTGAAACTGCCACTAGCTCTTTTGCTTATTGTTGATGGAGTCCTAATAGCCAATAATCAGACTCATCGGCCAACCTATAAGTATGTCCAGATGTTGGAAAACATTGAATCCTTCCTTTCTTTCCCATGGGGGAGAGAATCTTTCCTCAAGACTATACAGGTTATGAGCCCTGGAAGAAACAAACCTTCAGTGGGAGGTGCGAAGAGAAAAAGGTCCCGCGCACATAGCAAGATTGAAGATCCAATCCAGCTATTTGCAGAACAGATGCAACAGCAAACTATAGCTATATATGGCTTTCCTTTGGGCCTGCAACTGCTTGCATATAGGAACATATCTGGTCTACTGGAGAAGATTCCAGGTTCTTCAGATGAGAGAACCTTCTTGGAATGGCATTCAATTGGGATCCCCAAAAACAATCTTACCCTAAATGAAGTTCATATCCTTGAACGTGCTCCTGATGTAAGTTGTTTCAAACATTTATATAATTTTGGGTAAATTTTTAACTTTAATGTGTTCTCATTATCTGTCTTTGATTCTTCAGTTGGTTGTTACTCCGTTCCTGTTTGTTGACCACAACGAAGATGGATGGGGAGAGTGGGATGATGAAGTGAGAGACAAGAAAGTGGTTTTTTTGATTGAGCAGATAAGGAAATGTCATGAATTCACCAAAAAGGAGTGGCCTGGTGGCTATGCTGAACTAAATCTCATTTCTGTCAATGAAAAGGACTCAGTTGTTGAACACAAGAAGCATATAGTTAACAGGAAAAGGAAACATACGTCAACTCCTTCAAAGGGAAGTCAATCAAAATCGAATGTCGGTACTTCAAGGCGAGGCAGGAAGCGTAAGTTTGAGTTGGTTGATGATGATGAGGCAGGTGATATAAAACTGTGGGTGAATTCGCGGTTGGATGCTATAAGACATGAATTTGCGGAGAATGTTCAGAAGTTAAGAGGTCAGAATCGGAATCTTCTGAAAAAGATCAAGGCCCTGAGATCTCTGAAGATGCCAAGATTTCAATTTCACAAAATCTCACGCGCTAGACAGTCAACTTGTGCTCCATCAAGGAAAGTACGCATAGCAGCTAAACATCCCAATATATTTGAATCTCCAGAGAATGCTGCTGTAGGTACTCAAAACATCCCAACTCCTCCTTCAAGTCCATTAACTTCAATGCATGAGGAAGAGAATGCAGTTTCAGGAGAACCTTCACTTCTTGTTGATGATTACACATGGCGTCTAATAACTTCTCAGCAGGTCAGTGGCTCTTCATCCAATATAATGCTTCTATATTGGGTTATCACAGTCACTAATTAAGTTATTTAACCCTCTTATGCAGATGAATAGCACAGTCAATGAAGTTGTTGAGGTTTTGCTCCCAAACATCACATTTTTACATTGTTTTCTTAACTCATACACTTATCACATTTATTCTTCATACAGGCAGCCAATCCCGGGAAGATTTCTTCCCCTCAAAACCATCTGGTACTGGGATTTGAAAATTTATTTCTCTATTGTTACCTACCATGGATCATTAATCCATAGATTTGTTGTCTTTTTCAGAATGAATCTCCATCAAAGTATTTATCTGCTGATAGCACAGAGGATCAACAGTCTGGTCAACCCATATATGACACTGAGTCAAAACTTAGAGACGAGGTATTTTTTACAAATTTCTGTCTCTATATCAAAATATTTAACTATTTTATACCTAACTACATTTTCCACATTTGGGTATCTTACACACAAGCCTCTGCCTTCTCCTCAACTTCCACCTGTATTCGATACTGCAAAGAAACCCTCTTCTATTCATGGATCTGAGGTTTATCTCCACTAAGTAGTTTACCTATTGTTTGAGATTCTCATAATTGATGTTACTCATCTGCTTAATGTTTTACCACTTTCAATCTTATCCAGGAGCTCAACATAGGAGACTTGTCCTTGGCCGATAATGTTGACACATTGGTTCAATCAGTTTGCAAGTCCATAAGTCCTACTATTGCTGCTGCAGCTGAGGATTCCTTACCATCAGAAGAAGAGCCTCTTGCTGTTGTTGATGCAAAGGTATCCTTTTACCATACTCCAACTTTAAAGATTTGTTTCAAGCCTCATTCCATATATTCTAATAGTAAACCAATTTAATTGTCGATGCAGATAACCCCTCAAGATGATCTACCTGTTCCTAACCTTTCTGATGATATTATATCAAATTCTGCTAATCTTCAAAACACTGAGGTATTTTAACCCAGGCTGTCCACGTGGATAGCTGTATTTTTTATGGCTTCATTAATAAGTTAATACTTCAATATGTGGAACCTATGTATCTTCATTAACAAAAGTTACTATAATTTATTTCAAACCTAACAAAATAAATAACAACACTCCATAAAACCAAATGTTAAACAAAATGATCTATTACGTTGCAGATAACACCACAAGAGGGTCAATCTGATGTCATTTTACCAAATTTTGTTTTGGTAAAACACTCCGAGGTAAGTTTTAAACTCCCTGTCCACGTGGATACGTTATTGTTAGACAATACTTTTTAATTTGCGAAGTATCCATGTGGATATGTGGTTTAAGTAAGGTCCACTAACAACCTGTCAACAGATTGAAACCTCCTCTATTTATCCTCCAAAAATTGACCCTCCTCTTTTAAATCTATACTTTATGCCCAATTAGAAAATATCTTACCACTTGTTTCTTTCTCACGTAGATTGCCGCAGCAACTGAACAAGAAAAAGATGATGATATTGAAAATGATGATGATGAGGTATAATCTCAATTTACCCTCCTCCAAATATATGCTCATATTGAAAATGATGATGGCTTTCTCATTATGTTATCCTTAATTTTCTTAAAACATCTCAGGATTCTGCTGTCGAAACTGGAGATGTTGTTGATGTGAGTGATTCATCTCCTGCGAGAGAATGAAAGCCAACTTCTTTGTCTGACAATGAGGCCAAACTTGTTGCGTTGGTGTCAAATATTCCCCAAAACTCACCTTCAAAACAACATGACCTCTTACCTCGTTTGAACAAATCATTATTCAAAGTCTTCATGGACACACTTCGAAAGGCACCACATACGTAATGACATTCCTTTTCCTTTTACTTTTAATTTTTTTTCAACTGTCTAACATTATTTTCTAATTTCAGGGAACACCTAACCCGCGGTGATACTGTGATAACGAACAAATTCCTAGTCCAGCTTGCCCAGCCAACCAATTGGGTTGATACCATGGTAAAACATTTCCCCATAATTAATCACAGTAATTTCCCCCAATGTTCAATATGCTTATTCCACTTACTCTTTTCTATCATTTTGCAGCACATGGAGGTCCTAGGATCTTTCCTAAATGAAAGGCACAGATTGGCCCTCTCTCAAGAACGCGCTGTAATCATCAAACCATGGCTAGGCAACTACCTACAGGGAAAGTACCCTTCTTTCCTAGCTGCAAAACAAAAGTTGCGTGTTCAATGGAATCAACAGTTCAAGAGGGCTATTCCTGGATCTCCATCAGAATGGTTTGAAGAAATTGATCTTATCTTCATGCCAATGATATGGAAAAACCAGCATTGGGTAGGTCTGGCTATCAACTTAGGCACATGGTGTGTCGACATACTTGATCCAAATTACCCTCTAAACGATGATGCCAAAGTTGAAGAGTACATGGCACCTATTTTGGTCCAAATCCCGTATATAATTAACAAATTTTGCAAGCCACGTCTGAGTCAGGTACATGGGTTGGCTCCTTTCCGATGGACAAGAATGAAAGAGATCTATGTCAACGAGAGATGTGGGGACTGTGGACCTGTGGCAATGAAGCTCATCGAAATATACGCCAATGGTGGAGGTCCAGAGAAAATGGCTCTTATAACTGATGAAATTGTTGATGATTTCAGGGGTCAATACGCTATAGATCTGTTTCAAGAACTTGTGGCTCCTCTTTACAAATAGGTAGCTCAACTACTAATCTACGTAATTTGTTGTATAAATTGTTTGTTTTAATCTCCTTAACTATTTTCTAAAAACATACTTCTCGGCTACCACTTCTATTATTCTAAAAACAACATACTTCTCGGCTACCACTCCTTAACTATGTGATGTGGATTTCTTTACATGGACACATTCCATTCAAGTTATTTGTCTCTGTTTGTTTTACTCGTAGGCCTGTTATTGACTTCTGTGGATTGAGTATAATGGATTCATCAGTACAGTCCACAATGAACAACTTATTAAAACGCTGCGTTTAAATTTGGGTTTTAACCTTATAAAACTAGGGTCTCCGACTTCATCTCCTTCATCGCTGTCTGTGGGCAAATATCAGTTCTCCAAAAATCTTTCTTTATTCCGATCGTTCTAACTTTGTTATTTTTTCTATATGTCCTCTTACATTCCTTTTCCTTTGGTTACAGACATAGTTCGTCGGATTGGTATTTCTGGTTTTCGTCATCTCGGTCCATTCATCGCTGCTGGCCCTGAATTGTCAGCCATTGTTTTTTCTGATGAAGTATTACAGGAGGTTGGTCTTGAGGAGTTTGTATCTGTCCCATCTTTGTGCCTTGAGGGGTCACCGTTCCGCCCATTTCTGCTTAGATGTCTACATTCTAACAACAACACTGCCAAATACATTGAAGGATTAAGACTAGCTGCCCTTGTTGGCCCTTCTGTTCAATCTCTTGATATGCTTGGTGAAGCTGCAATTCATAACATTCATTCCTATTTTGCTTTTGGCATTTTCTATGTTTTATGCGGAAATCCATCTGAAGGAAGTTTGATTCTCCAAAAGTATTTGGAGAAGTTTCAAACTTTCGAAGAAGCTATTAATTGCGCTGACCAGGTGATGACTCAGATATCAGACATGGGTCCAACAGGAAAGCATCTTTACCGAGGGTACATGGGCTTACACGTTATACCACCTTGTGGTTTAGTCCATTACGGGGGTTTAGATGTTTGCCCATCTTGCTTTGTGCTATTTTATGTCTTTCAAATCCATGACTTGTGTTAGATTTTAGATTTTTAATATAAATCTGCCTTTCCAAATGACTGTTTATACTCATACATTGTCTTGCAATTCATTGAGTACTGACCACACGGCTAAGGTATTTCCATTCCCAAGTGATCAAAGCATGAAAAATTGTTTGACTGCAAATTAATAAGAATATTATTTGATTTTGTCAATTGTGGCTATGTATTCATGGACTATTAAAATGACCGTTTTTTTGTTTGGCTAGTACTGCAATCCATTGAGTACAGACCACACGGCTAACATATTCCGATTTATCAGCTTTGGGTTTTCTGTGAAAATAATGTATGAAAACAAATTAATTCGAATTCTGTTATCTTATGTCAGTTAATACGAATCACAAACAAATTAATACGAATTATATTATGTCAGTTATTGGAATTACTCCTTGACGGAAAAAAAAAAGTTATTGGAATTACTCCTTTTCAACTTTTACCAAAAACGAAGTCGTCCATAATTGGGAATATATTCTAAACATCTAGGGATTTCACCATAACAAGCTTTTTCAGGTTCTCCACCGTAAAGGTCCAAACAAGTAAATGGTAGATCAATTTGGAGGTATCCCGAAACTCTGCCGTTGTGGTGAGGAAGTTGTGATGAAAACCTCAGCAACTCCAAGAAACCCTGGTCGCTTGTTTTATGCATGTCCTTTGGGATCCCCTGTAAGTATATGAACTAACTTAAATCATTTTTGCTAAATTCATATCAGAACTAATACCGGATACACAGGATAATAGGTACCATTTGTTCAAATGGACGGATACATGTTTGGTAGAAGAGATTGAGGTGTTGATTGAAAAAGTCAATGACATTGAGAGAGCTACACACACATTGCAAAAAGGGTTAAATATTTGTGATTCCGGCATTAGCACTTTGAAGAAGGAGACGCGGTTGGATGATTCTGTTCTTCAGAAAGATATTGAAGACTTGAAAACCCAGATTAGATGTCTGAAAAACATTGTTGTTTTCGCTATCTTATTTGTTTTATTTTTTTTACTTTTTTTAATTATTTTCTATTTGGAAAAAAATTCGATTAGAACTTGTTGTCTGATTTGAACTGTACTTACTGATATTCAAGCAACCTTCAATTTTTCAGTCCAAATAAAAAATTAAAAAACAAAATCTATATAGCTTCAGTTTAGGCCATCATTTCACGTACACTATATATTTAAACTTTCTAATTGTCAACTAAGTCATAATTATAGAAATCTTTCATTTATGTTGCTGTATAACCTATTCGTACGTCATAGGCCAGATACATCACGTTAGCCAATACTGACACCCTTTACATTGTATTATCTATTGGGTAATGCTTGAAGAGTGACACAACACATCAATAGCTTTTGCTACGTCCGATGCTCGTTTATGGACATGTTACTTTTAAGCTACTATTCCTGTCAGCAGACTATAATTTCTTCGACCATGCTTTCCAACCAAAAAAAAGGCCAACTTTTCTTTGATTCGACATATTTTATTACTATTATATGGATAACAACCCATGGCCCGAGACTCTAATTCTTTAACCTAAATTTGACCAGAATATTGACAAAGTTTATAAAGGTTAGTACCCCAACAATAACGATTTTATGGATTACAATTTTTGGACATAAGGATATACTCATTGCTGGCAAGTTGAACTTTAAGAAACAATATGGATAACATTAAGTGGACGCAAACAAAGTTCTTAAGTGTTTTACATTCCCCAACAAACTAAAACGTAATTTGTAACCAAAATCAACATCCCGCTTACATATTGGATTATAACCAAATAACTTACCACAAAAAATTGTTAATACTTTTTTTAACTCTACCCCAACATCCCGGTTACAACCTCCATAACTTAATCGACACACCTATTGAATCTGTGCCCAACTCTCTTGCACCTAGGGCACCTTGGCCTCCCGACTCTTCCCGGCTGAAAAGGTGGCTGAACAACGCACACATTCATGTCATCCACCATGCGCTTATCATGTGAGACATTCCAACGGCATCTCATCTGAAAGTACCCTATCGTCGACTCATAACACAGTGCCTTGTGCTTCTCAACAAACTTAGCATACGGATTATCAGCGGCAAGACACTTTTGGTAGAAAGTATAGTACTTTGAATGTGGCATTGACCACCACATGAAATGAGGGTCCATGTCAATTCGAACGGATGATAAGGTTTTCTTCGACAGAACAGCATCCTTACCCTCTCTCCCAGCGAGAAACAAATTCTTCAACGCATCAACACCATCTTCACCTACCTTACTCACGATGATCTCCATCAACGGCTGAGGAATGTGAAATTCCCTCATAGGAACCTCCTAACAAACAAAAACAGATTTTTGTAAACAATCATTCTGATATTAGCATTATTTAAAAAATAAATTACAACAACCTCAATGACATTTGAACCCTCGCTCTCTTCATAGCTTTTGTGTACACCTCCCATAGATAAGCTTTCTTGTAATTCGCCCATTTTAACAAGAAATACATATATCTGATCTTTGGATTAGGTTGTGTTACAGTTTATATCCTATTTATAGACTTTATTAAACCTATTTGTTGCACCCTAACCTCCTAATTTTATAATTGATTTGGATTAAAATATCAATATCTTTTACACATGGATATAATTTTCTGGTTAAATATTCAATGGATTATAGTGCGTGGATACACTTCATAAAATAGTTTTCTTTAAATATTTTAAATTCAACAATTTAAATATTTTTCTTTGTTTTGGCGGGAGTTTACCCCCTCCTTCCTATTATCTGAGCATTAGAGGATTAAATACACCAAATATAACATAAATACTAAAGTAAAACATTTGTGAGAAAGATTAGAGGATTAAAATATAAAATTAATGATTACATGGATACCATTACATGGACTTAAACAATGTGCTTACAGCAACTTTAGCTAAAACATCCCAACAATCTTAAATGTTTTACATTCCCGTTCTACAAAAAGCAAAATACAACATCCCGATTATATGTTGGATTATAGCCAAATATCATTCCAATAAACGTTGATAATTAATTTCATGAACTCTACCCCATCATCCCGCCACCATCCTACAATCATTAATCCATACACCTGTGCCCAGCTTTATTGCACATTCGGCACCTTGGCCTCCCAACTCTTTCCCGCTTCATAGGTGGCTTCACCACGCACCTTTTCATGTCATCCAGGTCCATCAAACCCCCTAAGCGTTTTTCGTGGCAGACCTTCCAACGGCATCTCATTTGAAAGTAACGTATCGTCGACTCATAAGCCAGTCCTTTGTTCTTCTCTACAAACTTCGCATACGGATTATTCGCAGCAAGACACTTTTGGAAGAAAGTGTAGTACTTTGAATGTGGCATTGACCACCACATGAAATGATTATCCATGTCAATCCGAACAGATGCCAAGGTTTTCTTCGACAGAACAGCATCCTTCCCCTTTCTCCCAGCGAGCAACAAGTTCTTCAACGCGTCAACACCATCTTCTCCAACCTTACTCACGATGATCTCCATCAACGGCTGAGGAATGTGAAATTCCCTCATTGGGATTTCCTACCAAACAAAAACAAATTTTTTCAGAAATCATTCTTAGATTAGCATTATTATAAAAACACATAACAACTACCTCAACGACATTTGAACCCTGGCTCTCTTCATAGCTTTCGAGTACTCCACACATAGTTAAGCTTTCTTGTGAATCGCCAATCATAATCAGAATGACAATAAAATGTTCTATTTGGATAGGTTGTGCATTGGTTTAGGAACTATTTATAGAGTCCATTAAACATCTACGTTTAACCTAAACTCGTGTTTTTAGCTAATTCCCCACTTTTTTTTTTATATTAATTTGTTTAAAATATATATATCTAAACACATGGATATAATGTAGTGGATATAAGAAAATGGATTATATGCTGAGTATACAAGGGTTGATGACTTGTTAATGATAATAGCTCGAAACTATGACTTCATACAAAGACCGGTTCGTTCTTGTTGATTTCAAATCATGGTTAAAAATGGGAAGTATAATATTTTACAAATATTAGTTAGTTCCTATTAGTTATTGATAAGAGATTTGACATTGTTAGATATTAGGAAAAGTTCACTTATATACTCATCAATAATAACTATATTCTATCCACGTGGATATGCTACATATCCTTGGGGGATTCATTTTTTGTGGCGGCAAAACTTCCCTCCAAATATCCTACCGTGGATTGACGCTAGATGGACTGTTTCATAATAATTGTTTAAACATATTTATGAAAAAATATAAATCACTGTTTCATATTACGTTGTTACATTTATGAGACAAGACAAGCTGTGTCCTACACTTTCCACAGTATAATATGCGTCAGATCCTAAAGTCAATGAAAAGGTCAAATCTCGAAAATTAAGAAATACATTTATCAAAGAGAAGTAAGTACAATCCACGTGGATATTCAGCTAACCAAACCGCACATGGTTTCTCAACCCTTTTTGGCGGTAGTTTCCCCTACCCAATATTACCATTATAGCTTTCGAATTGCTATACCCCTTCTACTCGGGAATCATTAACCCTACGCATATCAAACCACTTCAGTATTGGATTTAACAATTTTCTCTAGGGCATGCCACCATCAGACTATAATTCTTAATAATTTATTAATTATTAAATAAATTCCATTCCGAAATTCACTACCAAACCACAAGAAACAATTATCAAAAATACATCTAACTCACCAAATTATAATTTTTTAATAAAACACAATGACCAAGGCTCGAGCAATAATTTGATAACATTTCTAAACACAGCTCATGTTTAACTTAAGACATTTCCATTATATCTCTAGACAAGTAGAAGTATATACAATCGATACACCGCTCTACTATGTATGGCCCCACATTGTATTCATCAAAGAATTGATGTGATTCTCAACACACCGGGCTATCGGAGAATGTCCACGTCTCACAGTACGTTCCACAACCCTTTGGGTTCACCGACTTAATATGGAACCTCAATGTGTCACACAATTGCTCTGCTTCTTCGTAATTGTATCTCTTTTTAAATTGTGAGTACACTACCCTATCTTCCTTTCCAGCGCAGCTGTTCAACATAATGTACAACAATTCGGCCACCGGGAAAACTCCTCTAACAACTGCGACGATCTTTATTGCCTCTTCAATGTCAAAATTTCTAAATGCCTCTTCAATGCTTCTAACATACAATGCATATGGATTTTTTTCCTCTAAACACTTTGAAAAAATTGAATTGTACACACTATCTGCTCTGGTCCAGAAAATAAAATCTCTACATTTATCCAACCTTACAGTAGAAAGACACTCCGGTGACAATACAGCTTTCAACCCTTCCCTACCGGAGACAATCCAATTCTTTAACTCACCAATACCATCTTCACCTAGATAGCTAACAATTTTCGCAAGAAGGCCTGCAGGCATGTGTAACTTTCCTGACGATACCTATATGAGCAAAACATAAACTTAAAACTTTATATTTCCAACAATCATGCTTTTTGAATGACTGCCTCAACTATTACCTCATTTTTAATCCCCACTATTGATATCCGGTTTTTGCTACAAGTTTGGTCGGCCAAACGTTGAGGATTAGGCTGACTTCTATGACGGATGTAGTGGTGCGGTTTGTTGGGCGGAAGAGGACGATGCATGCAGTCACCCTTCTCACAAATAATTTTGTAGACCATTTTTTTTTTCTTTAGTTATTATGAATAAATGATCCCAACTCACACCATTAGGTAAGTATTATAAGTTTTAATTTTTTGGGGGGAAAAACCCCGCCTAAATATAGACCAAAATCAGAAATGTTGATACAACTCTGATGGATATAAGTTGCAGTTCTAACCACGTGGCTACCTTAGGATGGATACATAAGTTTAAGGGTTTAGGGAAAAGTTTATAATTAAGAGTTTTATGAAATTGATTTTGGGTTATGACTCGTTAGGGTATAGGACTTATGATTTAGTGTATATAGATTATATTTCAGTATTTAGGTTATATGATTTACGGTTTTAGGGTTTAGTGTTTTTAGTGTAGGGTGTATATTTATGGTTTAGGATTATGTTGTATGGGGTTTAGGGTATAGGATTTTGGTTTTATTGTTAAGGATTTAGTTTTTTGGATTTTTTTTAAGATATAGAGGGTTATATTGAATGGTTTAGGGTTTATTGTTTTGGATGTAGGATTTAGAGTTAGGTTATAGATTTATAAGGTTATGGTTTTATTGGTTTGGGTATTTTGTTAAGTTTATAGGGTTATTTGTTAGGGTTTAGTTTGTAGGGTTTAGGGATTAGGGTTTAGGGTTTAGGGTGTAGTGTTTATTGTTTAGGGTTTAGGGTTTATTGATTAGGGTTTAGGGTATAGTGTATTGGATAGAGGGTTTAGGGTATAGGGTTAAGGGTTTAGTGTTTATTGTTTAAGGTTTAGGGTTTATTGATTAGTTTTTAGGGTATAGTGTATTGGATTTAGGGTTTAGGGTATAGGGTTTAGTGTTTAGGGTATAGGGTTTAGTGTTTAGGGTATAGGGTTTAGGGTTTACTGTTTAGGGTTTAGGGTTTAGGGTATAGGGTTAAGGGTTTAGTGTATATTGTTTAGCGTTTAGGGTTTATTGATTAGGTTTTAGGGTATAGTGTATTGGATTTAGGGTTTAGGGTTTAGGGTTTAGTGTTTAGGGTATAGGGTTTAGGCAAGTATATATTCAACCAAAAGGCTATGTTATGATGGATAGTGTTTTCAATGAAATAGTATTATACAATGTTATAATAGATATTAATCATTACTTTTATATTTAATTATCAGTATCAACCAATATATTTTCGATGGCTAAATAAAAATAAATGTTATTAAAGATATTCGAGAAATATTAAATCAAATTTAATCAATAACTAAAGAAAAAAATAGTGTTTTTATTAATTGTTGGAGCTATTGTTTCTTCTAAATACTCCCATTAATCAATCACCATTTTGATTTCTTCGACTTCTTCTATCTCTGGTTCTGGAAAAACTTTTGATATTGATCCATGACTCACAATCTTCACATTTTTAGACCTCCAATTAGGCCTCACAACCCTCCACCATCCAAGTGCAACAATCATATTGAGTCGCCCATATTGCCGATAGTTTTCTTCAAAATCAATAGCGGTCTGACCTAGAGCCTCGCATGTCAACAAGACTTTGCTGTGGAAAAAAAATAAATAAATTTCTAATGTTAATGACAAAGATATGAAATCCTATACATATGGATAGTATAAATTTATTTCACTTACTAGCGATCCATGATCTTGAATGTTATGGCGTAACCATTAACGTCTACCATGTTGGCAGATGTATTTCTCAACCCTCCAACCTCTACTATTGCCCCAACAATTTCTGCATCATTACAATGAACTTATTTATAGGAAAACAAAAAAAATTGTTTGTTAAGGACCCAAATTAAACATATAAATATGACTATTAATGATATATTTTCTTACCGACCAAAATATTATATGGGACAGATTTCTCAACTATGTAGTCAAAGGGAGTTAGGTTTTTAAACAAGATTGTTTGCTTAGGTTCCGCCCTCGTTACAATAGTGTTATCCATAAACCTTATACCATATGGATTTGTTGTTGAACGGATCCTTTCTGAGATTTTTCTGACAGTGAAAGTCGAAATAGTTTTCCACTGTTTTTCCTTCATAGTCTCGACATAAACAGCGGCGAATCGACGATCTATTGTTGCCTCCATTTGTTCACCCTATAAAATTACAATATAAAACATATACTTACAATCAACCAATAAATACATGGGTAGAGTTTAAAAACAAAAATTAATTGGATCCTGGGATTTACAAACCTACCGATTCATCTACAAGAATGCAGCAGATATCATAGGAGTTAGGATTCACAATTTTCTTGTAAACCCTATGAAGGTAGACACATATAGTCCATCCCGTAATTACTGGTGACAACTCGTGAAGCAAATGGTAGTCAACCATGATCTACTCTTAAGAACTTAAACTATGTTCTGAGGGAAGTTGAAAGAAACGGATGGATGGGTTATGGCCAATAAACCGATATATATAAAGTTTTTTACAGACGCCATAGGAATATGAAACACCTTTTGACTGAATCGACATTTCTAAGTACATTAACTGTATGTGGAAAACACCTTTTGACTGAATGTGGAAAATTAGGCGAACAATTTCTAAGTACATTAACTGTATCTAAGGTTGTGAAACCGATAAAAATAAAACATATCCACATGGACCTGTCCAATATTCTAAAATATACCATATACAAATCAGAGAAAAGGATTTACAATTACTGTATACTGTTTTATGGTTATCCCACTATATGGCCGATACATTTTTTGATTGTTCTTGGTTAATGGTTTATTGGTTAATGTCGAATATATTGAAATTCATTCATATAATTGAGCCAAAAAAATCAAATATAAACTAACACAATAGGTTTATACTACAACATACATTATCCATGAATGATACAGTCTTATAACAAAAACATAAAATAATTTGCTGATCATTATATAGCCGAGTTTAAAAACGATTTAAACAAAATTCAGATTGGATTAGTACAACTTGTCCTGTTGTGTCCAGTCTTTTTGCATCTGCCGCACCTGTTGATTTTCACCTTGACAGTCTTTGATTTCTGCATTTCCACATAAGACCACATTAATCAATTGTAACTCAAATTTAACAATTAATATTCCAATATAACATTTTTCAAATATACCAACCGGAAATTCCCCAATGGATTTGATTCTCAGCTGTTTAGGTCTTCCCGGTGGCCTTCTAGTCCGAGGCGGGTAAATATCTGCAATCTTAATTCCATTTGGAATAACAACGTCTTTTAGATTGAGTTCAGGATTTATTACACCCTTGTATGTTGCTCTCCAAGCTGCTGTCTTGTAAAAATCTCCTACCAAGGATCCATACGATTGACCAATACTAGTTGCTGCCAACATAGCATGTCCACATGGTATTTTCAGCTTATTGTACTCCTTGCAAGTACATTGTTTACGATCAAGAGATACTTGATGCTTTCCATTGAACAGGCCCACAATTTCATAACTCCAAGTATGAACATTTCCAACTTTGCTTCCTCTGACCTTTGCAAGGTTTTTCGTCAATACTTTATCTACTTCTGGAGTAACTACCCCTGTATGCTTCCCAGACTTCGTTCTTCTTGCACTGAACCATCTTGTTAACATCGCCCGTATGAACTTCAACAATTCAATAATAGGGGACCCTCTTCCTTTTCTTAATGCATTGTTGAGAGTTTCTGCAATGTTGCTTGTCATTAGATTATATCGTTCACCTTGGAAATAGACCCTAGTCCAATGCCCGGTTTTCATCCTCTCAAGATAATTAGCACACTCACTGTTCTTCATGCTTATCTGAGCATAAATCTCATTGAACTGTTTGACAGTATAAGCATAGCCAGCGTTCTTAACCAGATTAGCAAGACCTTTGTTATGGAATTTAGCATTCACATTACGTGCTAGGTGAACTATACATGCCCCATGGTAAGCGCGAGGAAATACCTTCTTCTTAGCTACGTAGATTGATTGGTTACGGTCTGAAATTATAGTCATGGTACTGCTGTCAGCAATAATACGCTCAAGCTTCTCAAAAAACCATGTCCAAGATTCATCATTCTCACTGTCAACCACTGCAAATGCAAGGGGAAACACCTGGAAGTTAGCATCTTGTCCACTAGCTGTCAATAACACTCCCTTGTATTTGCCAGTCAAATGCGTCCCATCCACTACAACAACCCTACGAAGATGTCGAAATCCCTCAATTGATGCCCCAAATGCCAAAAACATATACAAGAACCTTTGACACCCATTTTCTTCAGCCTCTGTTTTGATATCCGTAACTGTTCCTGGATTTGCAAGTTTCAATACATACAAATACTCTTCTAGAGCTTTATATGAGTCATCATCAGTACCAAACAACTCTTCCACAGCTTTCTCACGTGCTCTCCAACACGTACTATAAGTCGCTGTCACCCTCAAATCCTCAAGTACCATCTGTTGAAGGTCCATAGGCACAGGCCCTTGAGCTATCTTACTGTACTTTGCTTTATACACAGATGCAATAACTCTAGAAGTTGCTTTCTTCATGTACTGTCCCCTTGTTTCTATATTGCATGTGTGCTCTAAATCAGCCTTCCTTATCTGGTAGTAACCACAGGTCTTCATCTCATGAGCCATTATTCTCCACTGACACTTTTCATCAGCACAAGTAAGAACAAAGGAATGACGCTTGGTTATAGTTTGCTTAAAGAAAAACTGTTCCTTGATTGCATGGATAGCCAAGCTTATTTGGCAATCTTGTTTACTTGCATATACCCTTCCCTTAAAGATTCCTTTCTCATCATCTTCAATATCAAGATCAGGGATTTCATCCCTTTCATATTCACAATCATCAAACAGTGGAGGTATATCAAACTCCTCGTCATCAACATCTTCAAGTTTCCTTGCCTGAATTTCCATCTGTCCTCCAACTGGCATGGCTGTTGAGTCATCTTCAAAACCTTTTTCTACTTGAGGACTAAATTCCCTAGGACTACACATTATCTCAGGAGCATTTGAACCAGCTAACTCATCATCCAAAAAATGCCCCCAAAACTCTATATCATATCCTGTTGGAGAAACTTCAACTTCACTTTCTCCTAATTCAATCTCTTCCTCACTATCCTCTAATATATCTTCAAAGTCTCCACTACTACCACTACTTCTACTTTTCCCCTCACATCCACTGCTAATCACATGTTCATCGCCTATCTTATACATAGCCTCTAGTACTTCAACCTCCGCTAAAACAGCCTCATCATCTTGACTGGTTAGAATCTTTGGAGTTTTTGAACCGGCTGTTGGAGCCTCCCATCCAATGTCATCATCACTTCTTTCAATTCCTTCACTTGAGGAAGAAAACACTCTTTTATTGCTTTTCATCACACATAACCCACCAACATATTCTTCCCTTTGATTTTCTCCATCAGTAATCCTTTTCCCAGTAAATTCACCGAAATTTACAAACAAATTCAATCCTCTGTTCCTAAGAAACATCTCAATGAAGAATTTCAAACCGACCTCACTAGTAACCAATATCGGAGGAGTTTTCTTTCCCGTCGTGTAATCCATTATATTCGGCGGCAAATAACTAAATCTGGGTTTTCCCAAAGTTGAAGCTTTAACCTCAAATTCTTTTAGCACAACCTCTTCCAACTCGCATAGCTTCATCCCGTCAGTAATTGGAACAATTCTAGACAGAAGAATTTTGTTGATATCGAATTCCCATTCTTGAAGATCCGAACATCCCCATTCGCCGCAAATTACCATACAATACCTATCCAATGAACCCTGAAAAATAAGATAAAACTCTTACAACCATCAACAATAATCCACAATTTTTCCAATATCCACATTCAAGTTTAACTTTTACCTCTGCAGCCATGTTTCGTTCTGGGGAGCAAAACCTAAAATCAAGTTTGTCGGCGTTACCAACACACCGATAACTCTCATCTGGAGATTGTTTTAAGCCGTTGGATCTATTATCTCCCCCACAAGATCCGACGGAGGAGAATTTAGAAGTTAACCAAGGTTGGGTTAAAGGGTTTAATGTGGTAAGGGTAAAGTTGTATTAAAATTTTTGTAACAGTGAAAAAACTCAAAAAAACTACCCACTACCCCTAAACTACTCCATATGCTCAAACTATCTCTAAAAGTACCCCAACATGCCACAAACCCTTAGATTTATGGGGGTTAGATTTATGGGCGTCAGTATAAATATTTTATTAGGGTCAATATTAAAAACGTCAGAAAACATGTTAAAACAATTATATTTTATGGAACTTTATGGGGGTCAACTGACCCCATCCTTCTCCTATGCCTCTTCCTTGGCCCTAGGTTTGATTCAACTCGCTTAAATCTTTAGATTTGATCCTGGTTAACCGCTCTTGCTATATGATCTGAGATTCTCAGATTCGGATTGGAACTTGTCGTTCCATTGCATTTGCAACCCTTTGAGCTCTTTAAGCACAACGGTGTACAGATTGTTGAGAAGATAATCTTGTGGATCTGGACTGCTATATGGAGTTGCAAAAGGGATGAGTCAACAATGAGATTTTTCGGGAGAAGACTGACTTAGATATTTCATATCAATGAGTCTTTGAATAAGTTGGATGAGGCAATCATTAGATATAAAGATTATCCTTGTGTTTGAATCTCGATATAAGAGGCTGACATAACCAATTTCGTGATCAAATATTTGAAAACTAACCCAAAATGCCACAAAATACAAAAGAAATCTAACCTAAAATAAATTTTGAATATGCTTAATAACCTAGCAACAAAAATTTATTTGCATTATATTGGAGTTGGTGGCTTGGTGCAGACTAAAAGACAAAGTTAGTTGGGGACTTTTAACTTTACTTTTGGTAGAAGAGATAAAAGGTGACAAGTGATAACCATTGTGAATCGATGGACAGAGAGTCACAGAGATTTCAGAAGAAAATTAAAGTCTCCAGATATCTTGTTGTCTGTTGGGGACAAGTAAACAAACCATTCTTTTGGTGGCTTAATCAGATGAAATAAACCAACTTCCACAAGAAAATATTACTTAGCAAGAAATTAACTTCACAGTAATCAAACTATTATATGGTTAAAATCGTGCAATCACGTTCTAAGGCCTCTCAGGAACCCAAAATAAACCCGACACACTGTATTTCCCGCTCCCTATACACTTGACTTTATTTTCATTACTCAGACTTAGGAGTAAGTTCTCACTTCTCACCCACTTGTCTGTAACACCGCACAAGCCAAAAGGGGGGAATGCAGGTACCGTGAACCGCAAACGAGTCTTTTCTTGTCTCTCTATCATAAATCTTGAGCTGATTCCTACTTTGAGAACGGCCTCTTTTATGTGCAATACTACGACTTACGACATTGGACCAAAAGTCTCCAAAACCCGAGTGATGTTGATAGTGTTACTCCCCATTTCGATTGAGATCTATAGATTCCCGTTGGAAGGACAAAATCCGTTGGAATGGCTCATATATTTAGCCTGAAAGGTCAGAACAATCATAAAACTGTGTTGACAAACCCATCCAATAGTTCAAGAAGAAGAAAAGAAACTGATGTTCAATGCTGAGAGTAATAGAAGCTTACCACAATGTTATGTAATATATCAAGTACCCGATGATGGTTTTTGGATCCACATTTGCTTCTGCAACACAGTAAAAATGAATCTTCCAAACATGGTTATAAGAGGACATTAAGGTGTAGTAAAAAAGGCTTTGGTTTGGCTTGCCTCTTGTGAATTGGGACCACCACCACCTCCTCTCCGGGAGGTTTTACCCTCACCAGTTATCACCTCTTCTTTTCTATTGCGACCTCCAACACGACGACTAGAATGTCTGGCAGAACCTGGATAAAGTCAAAAGTTTTGGAAGAACCAACATCACTTTTCTTTATTCATAATGACACAAGGCACATTATGCATTCACCAACTTCAAATGAACTAACCATTCTCAAGAGTGTGTCCACCAGAGGAGTTCACCACCTCTCCAGATCTTTGAGAGAACATCCTGTCTTTCACTTCTCCATTGTTTCCTGTAAGAACATATACAAGAGGAGTTGAGATGTCATGGAGGAGACACAACCATGAAAATGAAACTAATTACTTAATTAATGGTCAACAACAGAAACAGAACCTGCTGAAGATAGTGGTTGATCCTCACTGATATTGGAGCCATCACGACGAAGAGGAGCCCACACAACACGATCAGGTCTGTCCTTGTTTCTTGTACGTCTCTCTTGCTTCTCACTGATGGTACCAGAAGCATGATAATCTTTCCCTGCACATGGACCATCTATTTAAATTATCAGCCCAACTTGGGAAGCAAACATTTTGACTTCAATCCTATTGCTTTATAACCTGCTCGAGTGTTGGCTGGCCGAGGAGGTCGTTTGTAGTTTTCAGCTTCTGAGGGTTCCACTCTTTGCTCAGACTGGACAAAAGTGGAAGACTGGCTCGGTCGTGAGTCACTTTTCAGAAGTATTCCCTTGATCAATCTCCCACCAACATCATTCTTCTGATTCTGTCTTGAAGCCGTGGAGTTTCCAGAAAGAATAGTATCAATATGCTGTTCCGGTTGTGGTGGAGGGTTCTAAAAATACCATTACCGAATGAGAAATTTTACATGGCTTATAATTCTGTCTACAACTATCAAAATACAAGACAGTCTGCACAACTTTCTTAAACAACAAAAAAGCTTACATCAGGATTGTCTCGGTCTTTTGACTTCAGGAGCAAAATCTTTTTCTTCCCAGAATCCATAGTCAATGCGATCCCTGGGAGAGAGCTATCGATGACAGGGGCTGTAATTGAGTAGCATAAAGACAGAGTTAAAAGTGGCCTTTTAAAAACATGTGATTAGCTAGATAGGAATAACAACAGCTGTTGATTTATTACCAGTTTCATTTCCTGGTATTTCCTTTCCACTTGAATTTGACTGACGATAATCTGGCTTAGAGCTGCTGACGTCTGCTGTAGTCTTCCGGGGCACGTTCTTTGAACTGTCTTTTTCCACATACTAATATGAAAAGTAAAAGATTTAAAATGGACACAAAAAAATTCTCCATAAGAAGGTAACAGTCGAGTAAAATGGCAGACTACACTAAATAGTGAGAGGCACACCTTTTTCTTTTCAGAGTTTCGTTTTGAGGGCCTTGAACTCGGCTTGTTTGCAGAGACTACTCTGGCTCTTCTACCTCCTCTTCGAACATCTGATATACCCTGTTGCTTGGACAGAAACAAGAGATCAACAATAGAAGTTCCATTTTGGAATGGATAAACTAGAAGATATTTATCCCAGGACAGTTCTGATATTCCACTAGGTAGACTAAGTGAGAAAGTAAAACGTGAGCATAATAAAGTACCTGGGATCCCATCACAGTAGCACGTTTTTGACGTATGAATTCCATAAGAGGGGTAACAATGGGAGCCGCTTTTGAAGCACCTAAAAAAATGAATTTTTTGTTAGCAATTTCGATTAACTCCTTAGAGAATAACCAACCTGGTCAGATTTCTGAAGTATAAAGATGATTGCAAATACGAAAGACGAACCAGACTGTTCAGCTTCTCTTCTTTCCAACTGTATTTCAGCACTAGGGAGATTCTCAACAGGTTGAGCAATAACCTTAAGGAACTCCAGATAATCAGGATCTTTACTAATAGACCCTTCACGAGGATCTTTCTTATCACACAGTTTCGGCACACGCTGAGAAGGCGCATATTCAACTACAGCCTTAAACTGAGCACCTAAACCAAAAGAAACCACAAAATCACATCTCCGAACACACACACACTACTAAAAACACATGCAACCATCAGACAAAGACAGATTAAAAAGTCAAATACCCTTTTCATTAACAAACACATGCCCGTTGAAAAATGCAGCGAACTCATAAACATCTTCTGGTGCCTTGAAACTTACGTAGGCCCGTGAATACTTCTGATTTTTATAGCTGTAGAAACCGCAAAAACAAACACACGCACATCACTAAAAAAACTCAATACTAAGTGTAATTTCACTAAATTCAACTATGTAATCTTCAATTTCACTTACACAAAATCTCAATCATCTTCCTCAATTACAAAAATCGAAACCCTAAAATTCAGCAACATTCCTAAAAAATCCAAATACCAAATTCAAGACCCAACGAGAATCGAGAAGAAAGAAACCCTAACCTGGACTTCCCAGGACGATACGAAACCCAATTGTAACGATCAGCGAAACGAGGATCAATTTGAGATAAGAGATCGGACTGTGAAAGAGAAGGCGGCAAGTGACGAACAACCACCTTCTTCTTCTGCAAAGGTTCCTTCATCAAGAATTCTTCAAAACCCTAAATTTTCCTTAGAGAAAGTCGCAAATCAAACACGAAGAAGAAAAGTGAAACACATCAAGACGCAATTTTGCCCTAATTTTTGTTTCCTCTCTTCCCTTTCCTCTGGAAAAAGAAAAAAAAAATAAGAAGAAAATTTCGAACCCGAAGACAAATCAATCATCGGTCTACGTGGACTTTTTAATCTTTATGGGCCAATATTGGGCCTAAATGGGCTTGTTATTGGGCTGCACGGAGTGTTTTCATGTAAACCGTAGGATGAAGACTATAACAAATACATCGTACGGTATATAATCGTTGTAGAAGGTGGTCCGCGTCGCAGGTGATAGGTTCCAGTTTGTTTCGTAGAGACTTCTGGTCTTGTCAGGTTTTACTGATTCCGTATAAATTGAGTCCAAAAAAGATATTTTGCTAAAGATCGTCGCTTTAGCTTCTCCGTTTCTTAAGCAAGTAATCTTCTTTCGTCTCTATCTTATAAACTAGATTGTTTTTGATCTGCTGATTCTGTGGTTAGGTTTGATTCTTCTGGTTCTGTTTTGCTCTGTTTTTGGTGTTTAATTCTTCTTAGCAAGCAAGTAATATTCGATCGTCACTATTTTTGTTTGATTTTACATTGATTTTGTGATTTATCTGTCAAAGATTAGAACTTTACGTGACCCTTTTAGCGATCAACGATTATTTCACTGTTTTTTCAGATAAGGGTATATGAGTTTGTTGAAGATGGGTGGAGATATGATGGAAGATGATTGGGAATTTGCATCATCGTCAAACCCTAAGAGAACCCTAGTTCTTGTCGGCCGTACTGGTAACGGAAAGAGTGCGACAGGGAACAGTATCCTTGGGAGGAAAGCTTTTAGGTCAAGAGCTAGAACTGTAGGAGTGACGAGCACGTGCGAGTCACAGAGAGTTGTTCAAGAAGATGGTGATATCATTAATGTGGTTGATACTCCTGGTAAGCTCCCCAATTGTCTAAATTTGATTCACTTTTGTCTATTATTTACTTTCTTGAATGTGGTGGTTAATTTGTTGACCTGGTGAATTTTTTTTTTTTTGTATAGGTTTGTTTGATTTGTCCACTGCAGCTGATTTTATCGGTAAAGAAATTGTGAGGTGTATAAGTTTGGCAGAAGATGGGATTCATGCAATCTTGTTGGTATTCTCTGTGAGGCGGCTTGCTGAAGAGGAGCAAACTATTCTTAGTTTCTTGCAAGCACTATTCGGCAGTAAAATCGCTGATTATATGATCGTTGTTTTTACCGGTGGGGATGAGTTGGAAGAGAATGAGGAGACATTGGAGGAGTATTTGGCTGACTTTTGCCCTGAGTTTCTGAAAGTAAGCGACTTTGGCTATTTTCTTGAGTCTTTCAAAAGGATTAAAGAAGGATTTTTTTCAGCTTACTTGAATTGGTGTGACTTGTAGGAAATTCTTGGGATATGTGACAATAGGGTGGTCTTGTTTAATAACAAGACTACTGATAAGGTGAAGAAAGCTGAGCAAGTTCAGAAGCTTCTCTCACTTGTCGAATCCATTGTCAAGCGAAACAACGGAAAACCGTATACAGATGAGTTGTTCCATGAGCTACAGGTGGACATTGTTGCTTTCGCTTTTCGAGTTATTTTGTTTTGAATCAGAGAATCCTAACTGTGATTGCATTTTCAGGAAGAGGCTATTAAGCTAAGGGGCCAGAAAAAGGAGGTTGAAGCGCTGAAAGGTTACTCAAATAATGAGATATCTGAGTTCAAGAAGCAGATTGATATGTCCTATGACCGGCAACTTAGCCGCATCACAGAGATGGTAACAAGCTGTTGTGTTGTTAATGCGGATCAAAAGCTTTTTCGTATACATTGATCAAATCATAACTTTACCAACTTTCTGTTTTCTTGTTGTTGTCCAGGTTGAGACTAAGCTGAGAGAAACAGCCAAGAGGCTGGAGCAGCAACTGGGTGAAGAGCAAGCCGCAAGAATTGAAGCGGAAAAGAAGGTAAACGAAGTTCAGAAACAGTCGAGCGATGAGATTAAGAAGCTCAGGGAGAATCTGGAGAGGGCTGAAAAAGAGACAAAGGAGCTCCAGAAAAAACTGGGAAAGTGCATCAATCTGTGATGCTGAGACTGAAGCTTCAGTGAAATCTGATAAGGGTGTTATTTATTCATGTCAATTATATGGTTTTTTTGCGTTTTATAACAGTATGGTTTTATCATTAAAGACAGTGTGTTATAAGTTTGCTTAAATCTTCCCTAATTATTGATCCAATTCGTCCAATTTTTCTGGTATAAACAAGACTTGTTTTGTTTGGAGACAGTTAGAAATCTTTGGTAAGTTTTGTCGTGAGATAGACGAAACGCGGGATCACTTATTCTTCGCTTGTCCGTACTCTTTCACGGTTTGGTCCTCGCTAGCGGGGAAGCTTCTTCGTCACCACATGACTCCGGATTGGGCTGACACTCTCGCTGCAATTCAAAGCCCTTCGGGCGACTGCCTACGAGATATCCTCATTCGTTTGTGTTTTCAAGTATATGCTATGGTGCGGAACACATGCATCCATGACAATGGTGGTATATCAGCAGCCCAGTTGATTCGCAATGGAGAGAAACTTATTCGTAATAGGATCTAATCCCTTGATTACTCGAAGAAACCCCGCTGACGACTTTTGCTCCAGCGATGGCTTATGGTTAGACCATAGCTCTGTTTCCGTTTTTTGCTCTGTTTTAACTTTTAAGCTTCTTCATATGTTCTATTTTCTGCCATTAGTGGCCTGCAAACAGTACTCGTGAGGACCTCTTTTTTATATCCAGCATATGGTTTTCTGATCATAGACAATGTCTTTAGTTACCTAAAGACGCATATATATGCATATTCGATCTTTTGATGCTGGTCAAATTTATTCATTCTCTCTTTTGGATAGAGTTTGGTCTTTGTTGTGTTGACTTGATGGGTTATGTTTCATATCAATAAACTCATTCTTGGCTCGTTTTATCCTTTTGTGCTTCAAATCCGCCTATCTTGCCAAATGCAAATGAAATGACTCCAAAACGCAACTAAAATAACACAACTATCTTGGAATTCTAAAGTTCAAGAAGAAGTCACAAATTAACCACTAAATGCAAAAAAAAAAAGAAATGAAACCACAAAAGATACATAAAGAAATACGTAAAACGGTAAATGAAAACATGAGACACAAATTTTTAGTTGTTCTCTTTAAAACTTGAGAGTTCTGTAACTTTTCGCTATTGCAGATTTCACTAATTAAAATCATAATTATTGGTAGGAACTTTGCGCTACCACTTTCCTTCCACTGTTTTCAGTCAGTGGGAAATTCATCGCAAATTTCCTACCATTCTCGATTTCCTACAAAAATTTATTGACACACTTTTTCGTAGAAAGATGGTAGGAACTGGTTATTTCCTACAATTATCCTATGTTTTACAATACTTATCCAAATAAGGAACACAAATCTTAGGGTTAACAAACATAGACTAAAACGGGAAAACTTTAATGAGCGTTCTTAATTAAAACGTATGTGTTTTGAGAGATTTTGCTCCACAACTCAACACGATGAAACACTTTTCATTGAGAAAAAACCTCTTTCTCGACTCTCTATTAAATCAAACAAAACCGTGTCACCTTACAAAGCACATACACACATATTTATTAGAGAATATGCACAAAATAGCCAAATTTTTGAGGATAATTAAGAAAATAGCCATGAGCTACAGTAACTTGTCTGTATGATGTCGGAAAGCACGTGTAATTACATACATGCCCTTTATAACATGCTTTTTTCTCGAATTACATGTGATAGAATAATATATCTCTTTTTATCATATTATTTTCCGGTATTACACGTTATTTATAAAGAGCACATGGTATTTTTTGAAAAAACACTCTATTCAGTTTAATATCTTTCTCTATCATGTTATTTTGTAGTAATACACGTTTTTTTATTATGATCACATGTGATTTCTTTTAAAAAAAGATTCTTATTTTCTAGTAATTCACGGTTTTTATTAAGATCACATGTTATTTCTTTGAAAAAACACTCTATTCAGTTTAATATCTTTCTCTATCATGTTATTTTGTAGTAATACACGTTTTTTTATTATGATCACATGTGATTTCCTTAAAAAAAGATTCTTATTTTCTAGTAATTCACGGTTTTTATTAAGATCACATGTTATTTCTTTATAAAAAGATTCTATTCAAGTTTAATTTTTCCATAACAATGTTTTTTTTTTTTAAAAACACTACGTAACAATGTTTTTTCTTAAAAATTCACTACGTTTTTTTAAATAGCATGTCTTTTAGTTAAATATAACATGTGAAATTTAGATATTACGTGCTATTTTGAAAAATCTCACGAAACAATCTCGCCTGCTGTTGATCTCAAAACAAACGGAGGATGGTTTTGTTATTTCACATCCTCAGACAAGGTGGGTCCATGCTGTTTTCCGACAAAAAATTTCTCTCTGCTAGTTTCTTAATTTATGTGTCCAATTTGGCTATCTACTAATATTACCCTTTATTATAATCAGGCCCGGCTTAGAGGGTGTGCACACAGTGCATTTGCACAGGGTCCACTATTTTTTAGTCAGTTTTCTTTAAGCAATTAGGGTCCTGTTTTTTAAAAAATTATATGAAAAGGGTCCAAAATCTAAACATATTTAAGATATAAACGTTTTTTTTTTAATTGAGCACAAGATCCCACTTTTATATGAGCCGGGCCTGATTATAATGCAAACAAGAAGCAAATCAAACAAAGATTGTTGGATTATTGAGGCTATGAAGAAACAGAGTAAGAGATAAAAAATTATCTCTTCTCCTTCAAAGAAGACAAAGAACGAAATATAAACTTTTATTGAATCTGATACTTGTTACTATTTACATGACGATACAATGTGTTTAAATAGAAAACAAATAGACACAACACGTGAAGAGTTGTGTCTCTTCCTACTCTATATGGATTAGGCTACGAATGACCTAATCAATTTAGGGAAATAACAGAAATGAAACTGAAACAAAAGCAAAAGCAGACTCAGAAGTCAGAACAGGCCAAAAGTCCAAGAGCATGCTCAAACGAGGAACATAGAAAATGCTCCGCGTTAGAAACACAAAGTCTCGGCAATGGTTCTTTAAGACAAAGTGTGGGGATGGAAGAGCGCACAGTGAGTGATCAGAGAATGCTGCACTGCTGACGGCTTTGCATTTGCGCTTCCAGTTCAGCACGCATACTGGAACAATGTCTTCTTTCTTACAAAGGTTTATCCCAATAAATATCAGTACCTATTATCTTCCAAAGGGATATTGGGTTGCCATAAAAAAATACAATCAAGGAGGATGTTTGTCAAAATTTCAGTTGTTTTTCCAAAGCTTTTCTGTTTTTTCCCATTTTGTATTTCTGATTACATTCTCTGTCAAAAAAGCTTTACGTATAATTATGTTTGCTTCCATGTTTGCATGAGTGTATGGTTACATATACTTGTGAATAAAAAATCTCGTTATTGGTTGGGGGTGTTATTGGTTTATTGATTTGTAAATCCATATAGAATTTGAAAATCTCTATTAATTATGAAATCAAGATATATGGATTTTGAAATAACATGTGTTTACCCATGGATTTGAATCCTTCTATTTTTCTCTTTCAAATCCATTCAATTCCATTTAAAACATAATTTGGATTCTCAAATCCAAAAACAAATGACTAAACGAATAACATAGGATTTTAACTAGTATTTATAAATCATAGAACCAATAACACATGATTTTAATTAGGATTTTAAAATTAATGATTGAATAACAAATGATTTTTGTTTGGATTTCCAATTCCTTATAAATCCATAAACCAATAACTTATCTAGTTTTCAGTTCCATTTGTATTAAATATATCATTCAGTTGCTGTTTTACGTCTCTGGTTTGGTTTAAGTTGACGCACGACATCACTCAACAGAGAGACATGTATCTCTGTTTGTCGATGTTCTCACTGTTATCTCTAGAACAGGATTCAGTACGTCGAACTCATTTATATATATTTTGAGGTATGTGTTTCAAACCACAGTCTATTTGATTTGGCCAGAAAGGAACCGACACCGACGACGTCACGAGGAACAGCATACTCCCGCAGCAGGTCTAATTAAATAAATCGACATCACCGTCCACAACCGCCTCTCAAACATAACAGAACAATGGCAAATTCGAAGAAGCTCTACAAGAGTGGTTCGCAAAGAGAGGCTTCTAAGGAAAATGATTTCTGTAATATCACTTTCTTAAAGGTTAAAGCTTAAGATTAAGAATTTTTAGAACAATGATGCATATAATCTAACAAGGTTTTTTGGATGAACAAAATTTTACACTCATACGGAAAAAACAAATATATCATTCAACATCTTAACTACAATGGCTAATGTAGCTCACTTCTACCAACGGCGTGTTCCCTATTTTCAAATGAATGATGAGAATGGAGAGATGAAGCAATTAGAGACAGTTAAATCTTATCAATTTGAATTAATTGTTTTGTGACACCCGATTCGCTGACTTAGTGCACAAGGCATGTCATGTGTGTCTCTCGAAAACCTTACCAACAAGCAGTGCTTTTGTGTACTATTACTCCTGAGAAAACAAATATGCATCCATTTTACTCAGTGAAGATAATCCATTTTACCCACATCATTCAAAACATACATCTAGCCATACCATCCCGCATCACAAATCTAGAATGGATATATTAGTATGCAACAAAGAAATGTAGCAACCTAGTAAAATTCATTCATTCTAGCATGATTCATTTTCTAGGAACCATGCATGCCTACTTAATCCTCATTGGTTCATGCTATGAAACAAACACTTCTTTGACATACAGAGACAACGATGACGGCATGTTCTTGTCATTGCTTGGTTTGCCAAAAAGCAACGAAACAAATTTTCACCTAATAATATATTCTTTGATGTTTGCATTAAATTTTCACGCTTTAAAGAAAGGCTTGATATATGTGAGGTTGCAATGAAATAAAGAAAATAGAAATTGAAAAAGTAAACAAGAAGCACACATAAAAAAAGGGTACATGAAGATTGGACGACGTGCTGGACATGAGCTCCTGGATGAATTGACTTTGACTTAATCTTTTATCACAAGATGCTACACAATGCAAGCGCCGCCGCCGGTCCTATCACTCCCAGCGCCGCCCCCGGTACTCCAAAACCAAGCTTAATCAGCATCCGCTTCTTTTGCTCATGTTCATGCTCTTTGCGGAGATCTATGTTTTCTCTATGTGCCTTCTCGAGATTCTCATTTAGCATAGAAAACATTCTCTCATGCACAGCAGAAGTCTCTTTTAGCGTATTCTTCACCTGAAAGAGAGCCAAATCTCCTTAAACCTATATCAATAGTGATTGGCCTTGAGTTATGAATAAAAATATCTTATATATACCATCTCTTCCATTTGGCTCATCCTCGTGTCATATTCCATTTGTATCTCCTTCTTCATTTTCGCTAACTCTGCTTCTCCAAGGTTCCTAGCTTCAACTGCCTTCTTCTGTTCTTTAAGCCATTCAGTCTCTTCCTGATAAAGGGTACATTCAAACATTATTCTCAGTTACTTTTTATCGGAAAGCCATTAATATAAACCTTGTATCAACCACATATTCACCTTTATTTCACGGTACATTTTCCCTTTAAACGGTTTTCCTTTATTGCGCTCTTCAACCTTTGCGACAAGGGCAAGAAACTGCTGGACTTGCTCGACCTTCTTGCGTTTATCCTTAGTCATATTATTAAACATGACCTTTCTATCGTCACATAAACCAAGAACTGTCTGAAATTGCACAATGCAAATTTAAACTATACATAAATAGGCGGAAAACCCGTCACAAATAATCCAAAATTAAAACAACATTATCAAATAACGGACCTTAAGAAAGTCGGGGCAACCTTGATAAAAATAATCGTCCAGTGTTTGATTGTTTGCTTCCAACTCATCACCGCCGGTGAATAGAACGATCAAATAGTCAAGGATTTCAGTCCCGAAAAGGACCAGCAAGGTACTAAGTGTGTTCTCTTCCTCTTGAGTAATCCGAGTTCTCACGGATAGAACTAACACTACAACATGTAATCCTCCTTCCGCCAGCCTAAGGCAATTGATGATTTCTTTACTGATAAATTCAGCAGACACCGACAAATCGAATAGTCCTATATATCACATCAAACCGCGACAACTTTGATGAACTATACACATTCTTGATCCACAAAACTATATAACCGTCAAAGAATAATAATAGACCAAAACATAAGACTCGCTGAAATTAAACCAAAAACATACCGGGAGTGTCAATCACGTTGATCCTCGAGCCAGCTGGTGTTACCGCTTTATATGTCTGACATGTTTTGGTAACACCTGTTGCTTTCGCTTCAGAGACGAACACGTCTTTCCCGATGAGGGAGTTTCCAGTGGCGCTTTTTCCATTTCCGGTACGTCCGACCAAAACTATGTTTTTGACAGCTTTGTACGCTGAAGGGTGTTCCCAATGATTCATATTTAGCTGCTTTGACATAAAATTACATGTAAATATTTGATAACAGATTGTCAGGTGAACATAAAAGTCTTGATCAAGAAAAGGAACAACTATGAGCAAGATTATTCATACATAACTACCAGGGGAAGCTCAAATAATTGAGAAGAATCTTTCTTCAAATATTACAAGACGAAGACGTAACTGAGTAATTAACAAAAGATAAACTCAAAATGAATCAACTAAACAACCAAAGTTTAAATAAAAGATTGCTAACTCAACGCGTTTCTGGATCATTGTGCGATCTTTTCCTGTATGCTATGTCATGTTGAAATTTTTAAGATTTAAGTTTAGAGTTTACTATCTTTTTCGTGTGCCATTTGAGTATTTTTTTTTGTTTCTTTACTTTTTCTTTCTTGAAATAACTGACAAAGTCTTTTGGGAATATATAATAGTTTTCGAAGTTTCAACTCAAATTAAACTATATTAATACCTGCATATCCAGGTTTTTTTTTTTTTTTTGGTACAATCTGCATATCCAGGTTATTAAATTTTGATATTTTTGTCATTTGATATATATTATAAAAAAAATATTTATACATCAGCGGAAAAAAAACTCCATAAAATTAGGATTAATTAAAATTGTAGTTTTACATTTGAAAAGAAAAATTATATATGATTTTAAATGAAGTTATTTATATGTTACCGTCATTGATGGGATTCGCAGCCTATGTTGAAAATGTTTTCTTTTGGTGGGGAACCTTGCTTGATTGGAATATCGAGTGGCGTTACCTTCCAAGTTCCACCTGGTCGTTTTTTGGTACAATTTATTGTGTTCCAAGAGAGTTATCCTGACCTAAATGCCTAGACAGTCTTCGGGTTGTGTTTACACGGTGATTGTTTAGTTGTTTTTTTTTTTTTTGTGATTTTTGATTTTAAGTAAAGATAGGCAGCTTAGCAAAACGGTGCGTTTTGCTGTGAGGCGACAAAAAGTGCGAACTAGGTTTTCTTGCTTTGCTTACACGTTCCGATGCCGCCGGAGGCTACTCCGCCGCGGGATGACGGAATTGTAAGTCTGGAGAACGTGGATAATGGGGTGACGATGGAGGAAGGAGAGATCTCGGTGGATTGCACTGTCGTGGAAGAGTCAAAAGTGGAGGAAGAAACAGGGCTGGCTGTGATAGCAAGGGCAGAGAGTAAGGATGTTGTTAACGAGGGGAAGTCTGATAATAAAGTTGAGGAGAAACTTGCAGTGAGTCAGGTGGAAATCAAACCTAAACTACAAGGGTCATGGGTGCAGGCGGTACAGAATGAAGGAAAAATGGAAAAAGTGGATTTAGCCATTGAGGAGATAGATGGTATGCCAACGGCCAGAATCCCAGATAGGGTTTTTGAGGAAGCTCAGCCACTGTGGGACGATTTCTTGGTAGGGAAATTCCTAGCAAAAGCTCCCTTTGTGGGGGGGATTCATGCACTAGTTAATAAGATTTGGACATTGGGTGATAAAACAGTGATGATTGATGTGTTTGTGGTGGATCGAACAACAGTAAGGTTCCGGATCAAGGATGAACGTACGCGAGCGAGAGTGCTTAGAAGAGGCATGTGGAATCTTTGTGGAGTTCCAGTTGTATTATCCAAGTGGACTCCTATAGTTGAGGCAGAACAAGAGGAAATCAAAACTATACCCTTGTGGGTCATAGTTAAAAATGTGCCACCGAAGTATTTCTCATGGAAAGTTCTGAGTGCTATCACTAGTCCACTGGGAACACCAAAAAAGTTACATCCGGAAACTGAGGCTTGCAAGTCATTTGAAGAGGCAAAGGTTTTTGTGGAAGTAGATTTAACAAAGACGTTGCCTAAGTTCTTCTCTTTTAAGTCAGACAAAGGAGGAGATACAATTGTGGAATTTGTGTATCCTTGGTTACCTCCACGATGCACAGAATGTTCAAAGTGGGGACATCTAAACAAGGATTGCACATCACAAAAAAGAATAGAGCAGATAGTGGATATCACAAAAACAGTTTCAACTAGAAGTGAGAAGATAGGGACAGATATAACAGAATTGAAACCTGTGGAATCAGCAGTGGTTGTCATAAGCCCGGGTACTAGTCAAACTCAATTGAAGGAGGGGAACAGTACAAGCACGGAGGAAAACAAAACAGAGGAGAGCCAGGCAGAATGGACCACGCCAACGAAATTCACACGAAGTCCTGAAAAAAGTAAGGAGCTTCGATATGGAGAGGTGTCGATTATGACCAATTCTTTCTCATGTCTCAGTGATAAAGGAGAGAAGGGGGAGGATATAGACACTAAAGCTGGAGCAGATAGTGAACAAGAGGCAACTGTAGTTGAGCCAACAAAGGTGTTGGAGGAAAACCAACAAATGACTAATAATGAAGAGAAAAGTAGTGACTCACTAGGAGCCGGGATGACGCTGCGGCAATCTCTCCCACGAGCTTCTAAAGAGAGTCACAAATTTATCTCCACAAACGCAACGCAGAACACTAGGATTCCTAATCCTACCATTATGCGGCCCCGTCAATCAAAAAATCTCTAATGTCGGGTTTTTTCTGGAACATTAGAGGTTTTAACAAAAAAGGTAAACATAGAGTTGTCAGAGACTGGATGCGGCAGGGTCAGTTTGATTTTGGGTGTTTAATTGAAACAAAGGTTAAAGAGGGACGAGCTGAAAGGATAGCTAATGCAGTATTTCCGGATTGCTCTTTCTTGTCAAATTATGAAGAACACAGGCTGGGAAGGATTTGGTTGATATGGAGAAATAATGTGAGGGTAACTCCTCTATATAAAACTTCGCAGCTCATCACTGTCTCAATCTATATTGAAGGGAGAAAGGAGGAGTTTTTTGTTTCTTTCATCTATGCGTCAAATTTTGTTGCGGATCGGAAGGCTTTATGGGGCGATCTTAGACACCATCATGATTCTCCTCTGTTTCAGAATAAAGCTTGGTTAATATGTGGAGATTTTAATGAGATATTAGACGGAGACGATCATTCTCTTTATGATACTTCTCCATCAATTCCTCCTGGAATGAGGGACTTCCAAGAGCTGGTAAGACATTGTGAGTTAACGGATATGAGCTACCAGGGCCAGCGTTATATTTGGTGTAACAAAAGGCATGATGGAGTGATATGCAAGAAACTGGATAGGGCTTTAGTGAACAGGACATGGCTTCAAAAATATGAGGACGCCTACTCTGTTTTTGAACCAGGGGGCTGTTCTGATCACCAAAGATGCAGAATTCAAATAGCTGAAAGGGGAAGCAGAATAAAGAAGCCTTTCAAGTTTGTGAACACAGTCTCAATGCTTTCTTCCTATCGCACAGATTTAGAGGAAAAATGGCACAATAATACACCACTCTTCCACTCAACTTCCGCAATGCACATGCTGTCCAAAAGATTAAAAAATTTGAAACCTATGCTGAGAGAGATGGGAAAGAAGATGGTGGGTGATATTACTATAAGAACCAGAGCTGCCTACAAAACTCTTTGTGACCTGTAGGAGGTGACATTGTCGAATCCTACTTCGCAAGCAGTAACGGCGGAGGCTGATGCTTATGGAAAGTGAAAAAGATTATCGGATATAGAAGAGGGATATCTGTTTCAGAAAGCGAAATTGCATTGGATGACAACGGGAGATCAGAACAACAAAACGTTTCATGCGGCTGCAAAAATTCGGGAAGTAAGAAATAATATAAGAGAGATACGATGTGAGGATGGTCAGATTGCCAACAACCAGCAGAGCATTAAGACAGAAGCAGAAAAATATTTCAAGGAGTTCCTCTCCATGAAACCGGCGGAATATGTTGAATGGTCACCTGAAGAACTGCAAAATATCATGTCTTTCAAGTGTGATGAGAATGATAAGATAATGCTCACATCTGAGGTCACGGAAGAGGAAGTGAAAAAAGTTCTATTTGCGATGCCAACCAATAAATCGCCAGGTCCTGATGGGTTCACCTGCGAATTCTTCAAGGATTCATGGTCGATAATTGGACATGATTTTGTGGTTGCAATTCAGTCTTTCTTCAAGACGGGGTTCTTACCTAAAGGAGTCAACTCCACCATCCTAGCTCTAATACCAAAGAAGACAGAAGCTATAATCATGAAAGATTATAGACCGATATCTTGTTGTAATGTCCTTTACAAGGTCATATCGAAGATTCTTGCAAACAGGCTAAAGACTCTGCTCCCCAAGTTCATAGCCCCAAACCAATCAGCCTTTGTTAAGGACAGATTACTCATGGAAAACTTGCTTTTGGCCACTGAAATCATTAAGGACTACCATAAAGAATCAGTCTCACCGAGATGTGCTATGAAAATAGATATCTCCAAAGCATTTGACTCAGTGCAATGGAGTTTCCTTCTTAATACACTACGAGCTCTGGACTTCCCGGAACAATACGTTAAGTGGATCAAAACATGTATCTCTACAGCTTCTTTTTCAGTGCAAGTTAATGGTGAACTTGCAGGTTATTTTGGGAGTGAGCGTGGACTCCGTCAAGGCTGCTCACTCAGTCCCTATTTGTTTGTGATCTGCATGAATGTGCTATCTCAAAAACTTGACAAGGCTGCCAAGGATCAGAAAGTTGGTTACCACCCAAATTGTAAACACTTGAACCTCACTCACCTCTGTTTTGCAGACGACTTGATGGTTTTTGTAGACGGGACAAAGAAATCGATACAAGGAGCTCTTGAGGTTTTTGAAGATTTTGCGATTCATTCCGGGCTTAGGATAAGTCTCGAAAAATCAACGTTATACATGGCAGGGATACAAAATGACGTGAAAGCGGAAATACTACAACAGTTTCCTTTTGAGTATGGAACATTGCCAGTAAGATATTTGGGGTTGCCGCTGTTAACAAGAAGAATGACATCTTCGGACTCTCTTCCTCTCATGGAAAAAATAAGATCAAACATAAGCTCATGGACTGCGAGAACTCTCTCGTTTGCTGGAAGACTTCAGTTGCTAAAATCAGTAGTCTTCAGCATCACGAACTTTTGGATTGCAGCATTTAGGCTCCCTAAAGCTTGTTTTCAAGAGATCGACAAGATGTGCTCCGCTTTCTTGTGGTCAGGACCCTCTTTGAATAGCAGGAAAGCAAAAGTATCATGGTCTGAGGTATGTACACCCAAAAAAGAGGGCGGTTTAGGGCTAAGATCGCTAGAAGAAGCGAACAAAGTGAGTATGTTAAAATTGATATGGCGCATCCTATCAGCAAAGGGCTCTTCGTTATGGGTGGATTGGGTGAACAGGTACCTAGTCCGTAACGGTTCCTTCTGGGCAGTGAAAGAGAATTCCATGTGTGGGTCATGGATATGGCGAAAACTTTTGAAATATCGGGGGTTGGCGAAACAGTTCCATCGAGTAGAAGTTAAAAACGGTGAGAATACATCCTTCTGGCATGACATATGGTCTGATCTTGGCTGCCTCAAGGAGAAGCTGGGGGAGCGAGGCTGTATAGACCTAGGGATACCCTTGTCGAGCACAATGAGAGAAGTGTTGGTAATGCCCAGAAGGAGAAAACACAGACAGTCCGTGTTGAACCTTGTGGAAGAAGAAATAAGTAAGCAAAGACAGAACCCGAGGAGAGATGAGGCTGATATAGCCTTATGGAAAGGAAAAAACAGTGGCTACCACAAGAGATTCTCGACGAATGAGACTTGGATGCAAACCCGAACTGCTAAACAAACAATGGAAGGATATAAGGAGATTTGGTTTCCTCACGCAACTCCGAAATATGCTTTCATCACTTGGTTGGTTGTTAAAAACAGAGTCGCAACGGGGGATATGATGCTCTCGTGGAAGCAAAATGCCATTTCAAGTTGTGTCTTCTGCAATGAACCCATAGAAACAAGAGATCACCTGTTTTTCAATTGTCCGTATTCCAAAAGGGTGTGGGAACAACTGGTCAAGGGACTTATATTGGATAAGTACTCGGAAAGCTGGAAAGAAATCATCAACCTTCTTGCAGGTAAGGTCTTGGACAAGACGAAGAGATTTCTCTTGAACTACACTCTACAGAACACCATTCACTCAATCTGGAGCGAAAGGAACAAGCGAAGACATGGGGAACAACCCACCCCAATGGAGATTCTGGTAAAGATGATTGATAAAAATGTACGCAACCGTTTGAGCACCATCAAAGGGAGAGAGGAGTGGAGCAGGAGTGGTATCCAAGTTTGGTTTGCCTCAAGACCATAGCCAAGAACCCTACTGTTTTTCTAAAAATGTTCAAAAATGTTATGCATTGATTTGTAGACAACGTTTATTTTTCTTTTAAATATAATTTAACATTAAATTCAAAAAAAAAAATAAACGTGAATGCATGCTCGACCGGGAACATGCATGCAGATCTTAGAAGTTTTTGGCAAAATGAAGTTGTTTCCTAGAGGAAAATTTAAACGTGTTATTTCAACTCCATTTCTTCATTTCTTCATACTTCAATTCCTGTATCAAACTATGAGCTTCCTTTGGAATTCCGGTTGGAAGGTGATTTGCCAATCGGTTAGTCACTATGCTTCCTAGAGTAGACAATGGGCTCTTTGCCAGAGTGATGAGATAAAGGTGTTTGAACCCTTGTCGGTCTTTGGGTTCTTCTTGATGTTGGGATGGGTTAGTACTGAGTATCTAGCTTCAGCCATATGGTTTTTGGGCGTGATCTCTTCTGCATATGGTTGTCGCTTGTAGCCATGTAAATTGTAATGTTAGTGGTGGTCACGTCTCTTACTCTCTTAATCACTGACACAACCTTGGAAACTGGCTTGCTTTGTATGACATTGAATTTTTGTTGTTGATTAATAAATCTTTGTTTTTCTTTCTTTTTGTGATATTTATTTACTAATATTTTCATCCAAAGTTTTTTCACTCCTTTAATAATATTTTGATGTTCATATGAAATTGTTAATAAATATATATTAAGAATGATCAAATAATTAAAAAGCGAGTCTTTCCATATTTTTATTGTCTGTCCTTTATCGGGTATTCGGGTTAAATCGTCTAACAAATTAGCAAATAAAATGTTGCCTATTTTTTTTAGGTCAAAATTTTTTGGTTTCAATTTGCTTACAATGTTATTAGAAGAAATTACTATAATAGACATTTGGATATAAAATTTATGCACCATTAATTTTTTATATTAAATATTTAAATACAGCAATAACACATTCTTATAATTTTTATTATCAAATAAAGAAACCACGAAGCAAAAGTAAAACAAACGAAATAGGAAAGAAACAACGACCAGGCCTTTTGGACGAAATGATGTGAACTGTGTCTGCTTAAATCTTTGGTTAGCTTATCCTCACCTGAAATCCGATACACCAATCATAACATGTTGCATGACATCCGCGGAAGTGAAGGCGCACAATGTATGTGATCAGGCTCATTATCAATAATTTCGTTATATTTGTTTTGTCTTTGTGAAATCTCAAGGTTATCTCTCAGCGCAAGCAACATTTTCTCCTGTCTTTCGGAATCCTCTCTTAACTTATTCCCTAGCTGAAAGAGAAACAAGAACATATTAGTTAGAAATATACTTTATAGAAAATTCTCAAACTTCATGACACTAACGGCTCCAATTGGATTAAATTAAAGAGTGTTGCCAATATATAAAGATTAGGGGGGAATAAGAAATTACCATCTCTGCCATCATGTTCATATTTTTGTCGTGCTCCGCTTGAAAATGCTTCTTCATCGCTTCAATCTCTGCAGCTGCAAGGTTCTTAGATTCGACCTCTTTTTGCTGCTCCCTAAGCATCTCCGCCTCTTTCTGAGAAACCGTAAATTTAAACATATATAATCAACAATTATTCTAGTTATAGGGAAAAAACACTAGACATGGATGTAGATGGTAAGCATATCAACCTTTATTTTACGGTGCATTTCATCCGTAAACGGTTTCCCACCAGTGCTCTTTTCAATGTCTGCTACATGGGCGAGAAGTTCCTGAACTTGCTTGACCTTTTGGCCTTCGTCCGTAGTCCTGTTATCAAACAGGATCCTTCTGCCCCCACACAGCCTAAGAACTGTCTAAAATTGCACAATCCATTATTTGAAAATTTAAAACATATAAGTGATGCGGAAACCTCAATTACCACTATCCAAATTCTTAAGATTAAATCAAAGGGATATATAAGACCTTCAGAAATTCAGGGCAACCTTTGGACAAGTAATCATCCAGGGTCATATTGTTTGCTTCCAACTCATCCCCACCAGTGAATAAAACTACTAAATAGTCAATGATTTCACTCCCAAAAATAACTTGTAATGTATTAAGCGTGGACTCTTCCTCTTGCGAAATTCGAGTCCTCACAGATAGGACTAACACCACAGCATGTAGTCCATCTTCCGCAAGAACAAGGCAATTGATGATTTCTTGGCTGAGATATTCAGCGGACACAGACAGATCGAACAGACCTGTATTAACAACCATAGCCAAAATGGAGTTACATTTTTTCAAATATATGTAGCATCGTTTATTCAGAAGTACCTAAACTCTGATCAAGGTTAAAGCTTAGATGAAGTAAATTAATGTCTTATAATGTTGGTGGATATACGATTTTTACCATACATAGCCTAAAATTTATAGTTTATTTGTATTAAGAAGTGTATATAGTAAGACTAGTATGAACATAACTAACCGGTGATTGAGTGATTGGTCGAGGGACTTTTGAATACAAAGTTATAGTTTTTGTAGTCAAGTTTTTCCCAATCAAGTTTTTATCATCCTATAGACCAAAAAAACTAGAGTAATATAAATACTAAAAATTTGTTTCTCTTATTTTTCACTTTTATTTTTAAAACAACAAAATATGATTTTAACTTTTTTAAATATCAAGTCTATTTATGTCTCTCTGTTTCACATTATTCAAACTCGTTAACGAGACAAAATCAGGCTAAAACAAAAGCCGACCGTGTTTTAAGTTTTATGTCAAACACAGATTGGGCGGAGCTAAAAAAGTGATTTGTGGATTCTTAACTTTGTAGATAGCTAGACATGCCTTTGAGTATGCAAACAAATTTTCTAAACTACCTAACTTTAGTAACATCAAATCTATGTAAGAAATAAAACTCATAGATCAAGTGAATTATAAGCTATATTCAAAGTCATAAGCGATTTCATACCAGGAGTGTCAATCACATTGATTCCCGTGCCACATGGTGTTACCCCTATACATGTTTCACATTTCATGGTAACACCGGTTGCTCGTGTTTCTGAGTTGAACACTTGTTTTCCGATAAGGGAGTTTCCAGTGGCGCTTTTTCCGTTTCCGGTACGCCCCACCAAAACTATGTTTTTGATTGGCTCTGATGCTGAAGGCAACCTCAGATCAGTCGTGTCCTCAAGTCCAGCCATCTGAAAAAAATCCTTGCACCCATGTCACATAATTAAGTCTCTTAGCTCGTTGACCAAACAAAACAATAAAGCAACTAAATTTATCTTACCTATAATAGGGGAACGGAAGAAGCTTTGATGTTGAGTATGTATATACACTTGCTAGTTTGAGGATGAATCAACAAGTTAATCGATGATATAATCGAAGTTTAAATAGGAGATGGCTTGCCGATAATATGTGCAACCAACGCTTATTGATATTTAGTAGATGTTAGTGGAGACTAGTTTTGTTTATTTTCAACTTTGTATTTGTTATGATATTGCAATAGGGTAAATTGCTTGTTATTTTTTTTTTATATAAATCGGAAACGGTAAACGAACCACAAAGGACAAGACGACTTTAAGTTTTGAGACAACTTTTTGTGATTCATCACTCTTTTTGAGTTTTTATCACGTCTTCCCGAATTTTAACAATCGAAGAAAACACTCAGGACATTGTAGGTTTTTTTTTAATTAAGTTTTTTTAAAAACATTAAATAATGAATCTGGAATATATATATATAAAAATAGAAACCCGAGTGAAATGGTGCAGTAGTAATTTGGACATGGACCTGGAAAGTCGTATGGACCCGTCTGATTTCAATGTGCCTGGTTTAGATTCCCATCTGCGAATTAAATCGCTTCTTTAGGTTATTTTACCAAAGTGATTTAAATGTGGTAGGCTAGCAAAAAACTCTTGCCAAGGGTTCTGTTTACCTCCTAAAGTAGTCGGTGTTGACCACTAGCTTTGGTTTTTGTGACGTCGGTGGTCGAGTACCCTACTAGTTCTAAGATATTGAAAACGTAAAGACCACAAATAATTTACCGATTTGTTCCTTTCCAAATGAGCTACAGTACGCGTACACATTCGAACAATTTTTTTAACAATTTTGTTAAATGAGGCTGAGCCTGTAGCTGCACAAAATATATGTGAATGGAGATATATAATGCAGTTGCTTACGTACGTGAAGTTCTAGCTGCATGCACAGTTTTAACCTCCTTCTCTTTTTTTTTAACCTCACCAGTCACCAATAATCCCTGACTTTTCTGAAAAAAAAAAAAAAAACTTATGGAGTTATGGAGTTAGTTTTAATATTGAGTTCGACGGGTTTAATTTATAGTTGAAATGAATCTGCATCAAAATAAACATATTCCTTCATGTGGTAAACGAAAGCAGTGATAGAATTAACGGTTATGGGCAGTATGACCCTTTTTTTTGGTGCATTTCACCATGCGTTACTAACTTTTTTTTTTTTCTTTCAAGAAATGGTTTTTAATTGAGTTGAAACTTTCTCAAGTTATTCCAAAATGACTTTTTCAATTATTACAAAATATAGTAAAATTAAAGCGGATAATCTGGCACGAAAAGTTCGTACAGAACCGCTTCATATCACATATGTAAACAACATTCCTCAGGATTGGCTCTTTTGAGCTTTAATTTATTTCTGATGACAAAAAAAAAAACATAGTAAAATCAAATGGCACACAAATTTTATTTGTTATTTCCAAACTAAACTCTATTCAAATTCAACATGACATAAGCTACAAAAAAACATAGTTGACAAAAATAAAATTAAAAAAAACTTTGACGACAAGCCAAGACATGGCCGGACAATAACTAAGAAAACGAATGTCAAAACTGAGAAAGTCATAGAGTTGCCGTGTGCTTAAGTGTGTCCTACCTATATCATTCTTTTTCTCGCAATATTTTTCAATATCTAGCTTTTTTCTTTACATAGTAAAATCTCCTTCATCTGTAATCGTTCTACAAGTTGTACGATTTTATTAGCTTATAAGATTTACCATTAATTTTGTTTCTAACCAGAAAAACATGAGTGATCGGGCACAACCTTCAGCGTCCGAGCCAGTGAGAAACATAGTTCTTGTAGGGCCTACCGGAAACGGGAAAAGCTCCACCGGGAACTCTCTCATCGGAAAAGAAGTGTTCATCTCGGAAACAGTGGAATGTAAGACATGTAAAGCTAAGACCCTAGATGGCCTGATAATCAATGTGATTGACACTCCTGGTATGTTTCTCCTTTAAAAAATTTGAATAAAGCGAGCCTATATCCCTTTCCATGAGCACACAATGTCCTTTATGATTGTTGGGTCATAATATCTGATTTTAAGGTGGTTAGATTGTGTTGCGGAATCTTTCCTTTGTATAGTTCATAAAAGTTTGGCTGTGGAATGGTTTTCGTGATTTAGCTCTCTTCGATTTGTCCGTGTCTACGGATTATATGAACAAGGAGATCAGCAATTGCCTTACGCTCACGGAAGGAGGATTACATGCTGTGGTATTAGTACTATCTGTGGGGACTGACATTTTAAATGAGGAAGAGGCCGCATTTAACAAGTTACAGCTCATTTTCGGAAGTAAAATCGTTGACTATTTGGTCGTTCTCTTCACTGGTGGTGATGTTTTGGAAAAAGAAAACAAGACACTTGACGACTATTTGTCCAGAGGCTGCCCTGAATTTTTGAAGGTCAAGTTAGTTTGATAATGTAAATTATTTGCAACATAGGTCTCTGCCTATCTTATGTGTACTTCGGATAAAAATTTTGCATTTTCAGACAGTTCTTAGATTGTGTGGTGGAAGAAGGGTCTTGTTTAATAACAAGACTACGGATGAAGTAAAGAAGATCGAGCAAGTTAAACAGCTCCTTGTCCATGTCGAAGCCATTGAAAAGCTCAACGGTGCGAAAGCGTTGTTTACCGAAGAAAATGATCTAAATGTAAAGGTGGAACTGTGATTATTATGCTTCTTCTGTCTGCTTTGCCTATAGAACCTTTGTTGATATGTTTGAATCTTTACCATTTCTCAGAGACAAGGTGAGATGCTTATGGAACATCAAAAGGAGGTACAATCTAAGAAGCCTGAGAAAACAGAGGTAGAAGAGATGAAGAAGCAGTTAGAAATAACGTATGGCCAACAAATGAACATGATGGCACAGATGGTAATTTCCTTCCATAAACTCTAGGCAATACTACTGATTCTTGATGCATCAGGTAATAACCAGATCTGGATCTCTTTCAGGTGGAGGACACGCTAAAGGAGTCATCGGCGTCACATGAGAGAATGTTACTAGCACTGAGAGAGAAAGTTGAGAGATCATACTTAGAAAATGAAGACATGCATAATGAGACCAAAAGAGTATGTAACATCCTGTGATCAGTTTCCTAAAGCCTAGACGGTGCCAAATAAAGACCGGTAAACACACATTCAAGGTCTAGATGTGCACATGTCATATACTCTATGAATTTTATGTGTGATTTGTGGTTTCTTTTTTACTTTTGCATTTTTTTTCCCAACTCAAGTGCAACTATACAAGTACCAAACTTGTAATCGATAAGCTCGTATGTATCCCTCATTCTCATCTAAAGAAAATATAGGTGGTTGCTAAAACGTGTGTACATCCTTTATAATCTATCTTTATAAATCTATCTCGTTAAGATTAATGAGTTTACATCTTTTCAAAAGATTTATGAAACCTAGTTTTTATATTTCCATGCCATTATGTAGTTCTTTTCATTGATGAGGTGCTTTAATGTTTGTTCAATTATGTTTGAGTATTTCATAGTTAGGTTTTAGGATTGCAATGTGAATTTATGTTTTCTTAGATTATGAGCGAAAAAAATCAATTCTTTATAAGACCTAAGGGCATCCAAATTCACATAAATTAAATTATGTTTGAGTATTTCATAGTTAGGTTTGAGTATTCTTCCCATAGACTTGTGGGTTTGATTTAGGCCAATTCCTACCAGTGGGTCTGACCAGCCGTAAAATACTTACCTAACATATGACAGCGGTTTGGAGACGAGTACAAGGGAGAGGATACTATAAATGGAAAAGACCCAATTGGGATGAGTCCCAATAGGAAATACCTTTAAAGAAATCAACCCGCATAAGTAATAGCAGCAAGTTCCGTGAAGGTTGCGGTCTAAATGGGAGCTAATAATATAGATGTGGCTAAAATATCTCAAAATCAATGTCTTATAAGATCTTAAGGCATCAAACCCTTAAGCTAGGTTTTGGGAATATTCAAACCAAAAGGTGGTGTGGTCCTTATTAAGGTTCATTCCTTTCAAATTGTTATTGTCTTTACATTCATCAGCGGGTTTAACAATCTTAATCTGCTTTTTGGTTATTAGTATAGTCGCTTTTCTGACAAAGATCATGAAGGTTCTTCTCACTTCCACTACCACACTTCTTCTCTTTCAAAATATTTCATTAAGTGCTTACTGTATTATATTTCAGCAGTTGGGGAATTATCTTCTTTGTGTATTTGTTAACTCTATTTTACTACTCTAATTTCTCTATTCGAAACTCAAACAAATTTCCAGCAATTTTTATGTTTAAACGTTTTTAAATGGTAGGAAAAAACTAACAATACAAAAAAACGTAAATGGAAGTGTTGTATTAATTTATTCATTAATACAACACAACCTTAGGGTACGTGCTGACTAGTAATATCTAATAAGTAAGTAACAGAGATATGAAATAAATACGAAGTAGTCCAACAATTCATATAAGAACCATGGGGTATAATTTTACTTCTAAAACAAAAGTCCAAATGAATTTGTTATTTTTATTAGTAACCACTAGCCCCAGCCGTCGCTCCCGCACTATGGTCAATGGGTTGCTCCTATAATACGTCAATACGAAGAAGTCCAATAACTCATATAAACAAGTCATTAGTTTGTTTTCTACACCAATTAAAACATATATAACAGAGAAAATAAATTGAAATGCATCATGCATCAATCGGTTGGTATGCACGTAACTGGACTAGTTAAATTATGGACATCACTTGGTTTATATGGTAGGATTGTTAAAAGACTCTAGAATTAACAAATAGGTTCACAGTAAATCATTGTATTGGGTTGGTATGCGTGTTAGGTCGTGGTTGTTGTTTATGCTTGCAAGAAAAATGGGCTCCGGATAGTGGTTTTCAGACATATATGGAATGGAAGTAAAAGAAAAAACGAGAGGAATTGTAATGATGCTTGCTAGATTCTCGATAGATGAATGAATACCTAGGGTACCCTAGGTCGAGAAATAGCCAGTGGCGGATCCAGAAACTATTTTTATATGGGGCATACTTAGGTCGGCATAAAATCAAAATCCAAAAACCAATTTAAAAATTTCAGTTCCGAAACCAAAACGAATATTCATACAATTCGGAACAGATTTTAAATATTTCTACCGGAATTACTCGTACCGAATCGAAACTTGGACATATATCTGAAAAGTTTTCAAAATAAAATTATATATCTAAAAATATTAGTTATAATTTTATAACTAAAAATACCAAATTAACAAAAAATCTGAAATAACCTAGATATCCAAAAATCATGAGTTATATTTGTCAAAAATGTACAATTGTTTGCAAATGAGTTATTTGTCCAATGTAAATGAATAGCTATAGAAAAATTCGAATTTTTTTTTCTTTTTTCTTGAACCAATCAACAAAGAACTACAATATATAAAACCAAAGTCAAGTCTAAAATCTGTTGATCAGGTTGCCAAACCAAATTACATTGTAATTCTTTTTTAATTTGTATAGACCAATCTCAGAATACTAGTTTTGAACGACGCTCCTTCAGATTCTTCTCATTCATCCACTGAATACTAACAAAAGATAGCGTTTTGAGTTCATCAATCATGGTGGTGAGTACATACTTTCTTCAGGTTACCGCAGCGTTCTACTTGTGTACATATTGTCTTTTTATTTTAGGGAAGGTTTGACCGGCCATGTGTATCAAATATGTGATCAATTATGCCTCCTACATATATGTATCATGCAATATACACTGATAATTTATGGACAGAAACACATGATCTACGCAAGGGATCTTAACATAGCATGGTCGGACAACGACGAGTATTGGTCATGGCTTCCTCTCCGGTATGATATATCAAGGTATAGAGTTCTTATAAGTTTGATTTATATCTTCTATAAAAACTTCATAATTGGGACAAGTGGTGTGAGTGTCCGATCTTGTTTAACCGATTGAAACAAAACTGTATAGAAAGTTCTAAATTAAATGGAAAGGTAAATACATCAACTAAAATCTTGATTTATTGGAAAGTCTCCCAAATTTAAGATACCTTTTTTTAATAAAAAGAATACAAAACCATTGACAACCCGAACTCAATGGTAATTAATCGCTTTGGATTTGGTTTCTGTATTTATAAGTTACAACCCAAATAAATTAATGGATTTAGAAATTTAAATTTTTTTGACTACTACGAGGGAAGAATTAAAATATACTTCATTTAAGAAAAGAAAAAAGACATGGTTCTAATTTGGAGAAATATGAGCAAAATAAGTATATTTATTTATTCTTAGATTAAAAACAGAAATAAAATGAGAGTAAACCGAAAGTAATATTTGACGGAAAGTTGTAATTTAACTATACACTTCTAGATATTATTTAGTATGAGCAGTAGTAAGCTTGTGCGCAGTGGCGGACCCACGTGAATGGGAGGTGGGTCAGCTGACACACCTTAAAAATTATATATTAGATAGTTTCCTTAGTATAACGTGTAAGCAATTGCCTCATTTGGTAGAGATCTCTGAAATTGACCCCCCTAATATGAGTTCGATGACTCAATATGACACTATTTTTTTGTTTTTATTACCTTTTTTTCTTGGGCCATAGCCCACATAATTCAATTGTTTCGATTTTTATCTATTTTTTTCTTTTCCTTTTTCTTTCTTTATGCCATTTAATTATGTCTATAAATTAAACAAACATATTTTAATCAAAATATTATTTAAAAAATGTCTCAAAACCAATTAAACCTGTATTTGGAATTTTGTTTGGTATGTTATATAAGAGTTTAGAAGATTGAGTATATATAGATATATTTTATTTGTATAATATAATTTTTTGAACGTTATTTTCATGTTACTTTTACGACGATTAGCCTCGATCTATTTTGTGAAGAATTACCATTCACGACTAGATATGAAACCAATCACATCAAAGTATATCGTTGGTAACTTAGTGATGATTTAGAGACATATTATACACTGTCGGTCATCGCAAACTTAGTGACAATTTAGGGAAACATAATGTGTATATTTCACCACGCAGCTTTTATTATAATGATGATATTGGCTTTAATAGTTTTTCATGTCGGATTTGTTAACATTCCGACGGTTGAATTTCTTCTTCGGAAAAAATGTTGAATGCTTATAAATAATCAGATAGCATAATATAGGTGGTTCATCCACTAGAAAAAAAAAAGAAAGAAGCTCACTGAAATGTTCGATGAAGGTTCGCCCTTTCCACCGCCTTCTTGGAGGGCAATATCCTATCATAATGACATGGTTAAGATAGACTACGGTAGGGAAAAGGGTTGGTCCTCCCAAGTACTGCCTGATGCTCTAGTTCGAATGAGTCAATGTGAATGATCAGGAAATCAAGTATCCGATCGAGAGAAAAGTAGCGGTTAACGTTCTGATAATTTGATGAAGTGGTTTAAGGCCTAATCAATCATTTGGTTGAAAGTTTTAGAAGAGATAAGATAGCCCGGAGTGGTGTTAGAACACTCTGGGAAGTAACTCAGATCATGAGGGATCATAATGAGTAAGATAGAGAACGTACAAAAAGGACTACGAGAGATCTCACACGTCCTTTTATTTTCCAAGTGTAGGGTCGAGTGATGAATTGTGTTGTTAGGTCTTGGAGACCAACCTCTTGGTCATTTCTTGGTCCACAATCAACCAAGCTCTCCTCCTCAACTTCTTGATGAGAAAAGAGGTATTTATAGTACCCAACTATAGTGTCGGGTCACCTAGGTGTAAGGGCTATAATGTTGTGAACCGCGAGCTACTGGTTGTGGTGATGGGACTGAACATCGATGGTTGACATGCTTCGCCAAGATGGAACGTCATATTTTGATGGAGTAACATGTGAAATTTGTGGCTGGCACAATTTTTGGTACTGAATGCCTTGTTGGTCTTGCTATGTCTCAGGCTGCGCCTAAGTTGAATAGATGGCCCGCTGAAAGCGTCCGGGTCAAAACATCATACTCTTGTCTCCCGGGAATTCTATTCTATGGGAACTTACACCGTCCAATTCATAATGAAGATGAGTCCGGATGCCTCTCTTGGATCGTTTCATATGTCAAAGACACATGTCGGTTTCTTATACGGTAACGGAAAATCACCCCAAACAATAACATAAGAATCAAATCATTCTTGCATTACCATCCACATGTTTTTGTTTAGTCATGAATTTTTCAACTATATCTCTCTAAATTCTTAAATAATACTCATAAAACAATAGAATTTTAGTTAAAAAAGACTTAAGTTTACCAATTCTTGAAAAGGTATTGGTTCACAAATTCACTCTAATTTAAGACTATTCTACTATTCTATTATTTGTTTTTTCTTTTTTGGTTTTATATATTCTACTAAATTTTCCTTGAATTTTTTCAGGGACGTTGTAGAGTTGACATTTAACTTAGACTAATCAAATGATATAAATATAATTTTTCAAAACAAAAAAAAGGTTCTCTCATTATTCTTCAGCCGTAGGATAACTTGTGTTCCACGCAGGACAAGATAGCTAGCACGATTAATCAAAAAAGATAGCTAGCTCAAATACAAATGTAAATTCTCGAAACCAAAGTCGTCTTGTCCTTTCTTATTCGTTTACCGTTTCCGTTGTCTTATATAATAACAAGCAAATTACACTATTACAATATCATAACTAACGCAAATGGCTAAAAAATAAAATAAATGTAGTTTCCACTGAAATCTACTAAATATCAATTTGCGTTTGTTGCACATATTATTGGGAAAGCCATCTCCTATTTAAACTTATATTAGATCATGTATTTTCTTGTCCATTCATTCTCAGTTTTGTCCTTCTGTTTGTGTGCTTTTCTTGATTTGTTTGGTAAGAAAAAGATTAAGAAAACAAGTGAGTTTCCGTAGTGTGCTACTTTAGTTTTCAGTATCTTTCGATTAGTTATATGTCTTCTATCTTAAACAAATCTTAGTCACTATGATGCTCTTGTAATGAACGGAAGTTTTCTCAACTGTCTCCGCATGTCAAAATTTTCACGATTTTTAAACATCACCAAAACTTGTGATATGAAATATCTCTACTCTTCTATATTTTGTAAGGAATCAAAATATTTTACTAATACAAGATTTTTTTTTTCTTTTTCAGATGGCTGAAGATCAGAACACAACTGACCGTTGGGAGTTGCCTTCAGCGTCAGAGCCCGTCAAAAACGTAGTTCTGGTAGGCCGTACTGGGAATGGAAAAAGCGCCACTGGAAATTCCATCATCGGAAAAAAGGTGTTCGAGTCCAAATATCAAGCTGTTGGTGTTACCACAAAATGTAAGACATTTAGAGCTGCGACACAGGATGGCCCGATAATCAATGTGATTGACACTCCTGGTATGAGACCACTTAAAACATTGAATGGAATTTATTGTTTACTTGATTACATGAGTCTTGTGATTATACCTGCACAAATAATAAATACTACACTATAGAATGAAAAAAAAACATCTATTTCGTTATTTTTGATCCTCGTAACTATGGTTGATTTAGTATCTTACTTCACACATTTTCTCTTAGCTTTTTCTCTTTAATGATTTTAAATATATTTTCTGATAAATTATATTTTAAGTTTGATTATAGTTTAATTTCCAACTCAAAAACTACTTGATGTCTTTTCAAGATGGTGGCTTTTTTAGTCTGAATTCTAATATATGGTCAATTTTAGGTTAGCTTGGCCGTACTAATTTGGGAGCCGGTCGATTTCAAATAGGATCGATTTCGGTTTGGGTTGGACAGCGTGATTGACATCCAATAGATGTTAAATTTTATTGGCTTTCAACATAAAACTAATTGACAATAAGTGAATTCATTCATATCCTTTTATATGCTCATATATGTCATCTCTCATTTCCCATATGGATATTCCTAACAAAAGTGGTTTTACAAATAGCATAGCTTTACCGGCAATAATTTAGATTTCTTTCCTCTCTTGAAAACTTAGAATCTTATCGAAACAGAGAAACAAAAGAACTCTGGAAAACCTGAAACCATGTAGACATGAGGTTACAAAAGCTCTTTGTAGAGTATCTACAATCAAACTTCTATAAATTAATACTAGATAAATTAATATACACGATAAATTAATAAATTTTGCTGGTCCAGAGTAATTTCCTCTAAAAAGTCTTAGTTTTGTAACTTTTTGTTTTTTCTTTTAGTAATTTAGAGTAATTTTTCGGAACTATTAATTAATTCGAATTTAATGTCACTACAACTAGCATGCTTATAATGTACATAAGCATTAAAGTCAAGGTTTACTATGGTTTGTTTGATGCAGGTCTCTTCGACCTGGCCGTGTCCGCAGAGTTTATTAGTAAGGAAATCGTCAACTGCCTTATTCTTGCTAGAGAAGGGCTACATGCTGTCGTGTTAGTTCTATCCATGTCGACTCGGATTTCACAAGAGGAAGAAAATGCACTATGTACGTTACAGATGCTGTTCGGGGCTTCAATCGTTGACTATTTGATCGTTGTATTCACTTGCGGTGATATGTTGGAAGAGCGAAATATGACACTAGAGGATTATTTGTCCAATGGTTGCCCTGAATTTCTAAAGGTATGAGTTCTTATCATGTTTAAATATTTAGATAGTGGCGATGGATGCTTCCTCTTGTCTCATTAATTTATGTTTTTGGATTGGATGGTGCAATTCAGAAAGTTCTTAGACTATGTGGAGGTAGAAGGGTTGTATTTGATAACCGAACGAAAGATGAAGGGGTGAAGGCTAAGCAAGTTCATGAGCTTCTCGTCCATGTTGCAGCGATCGAAAGGGAAACTGGTGGGAATCCATTTACGGACACGATGCACCGTAGGATACAGGTGAAACTATAGTTGATTTGATTGATGCTTCCCATCTAAATCATCACTCTTTTGACTGTTGTGCGAATAGAATATTTGTTAATGCTTCACAATTTACGGTTTCTCAGGAAGAGGCTGAAAGGGTCAAAAGGGAAGAGAAGGAAATTGAAGAAAAGAACATTGCAGAGGAAGAGAAAGCAAAGTTGAAGAACGAGCTAGACAAGTCGTATAGCCAAAATATGAACATGATGGCACAGATGGTAGCTTACAATTTCCTAATTATTCCGGTTGAAACTGTCATTATCTCTGGGGCCTTTGCCATATTAACAGTCTGATAGTTGAGAGCTCATAAAATCTTAGTCCATAATTATGTGTTCTTGTCTTCTGTCAGATGGAGAGGATATTTAAAGAATCTGCGGCGGCAAATGAGAGACAAATGAATATGATGAAAGACTTTATGGAAATTTCAATTATCGGAAAGGATGCTCAGCGTAAAAGAGATGAAGAGAAGCGGGAGCAGCAGGCAGCGAGGAAGCAGGAATGCAACATCTTGTGATCGGTGTGTACCAATTCAGCTAAGTCCGTGTTCATAAAAGATCAAGGAAGATAGTGAAGGTCTGGCTATGCACATTTCATATACTTCTTATTTTATTTATGTGTTTTGTGATTTCTGCTTTTGTTTGCGTTTATGGATTTCCTTTGCGACTGTAATACAAGTAGAGTTTGTTGACAACTTTTTATTTAAATTTCCTTATTAATGATGAAATAAAGACAGGTGACTTATATTGGAAAACTTTGACCTGTTTTGGCTAATATGACCTACACATGTGGATATGATGAGATCATGATAAAAGTTTCTACTCAACGACGAGTTGGCCTAGTGGTTAAACCTTTGGTTGCCGAAAATGTTGGGATCTTGGAGTTCACTAGCTAGTTCGATTCATGTTAGGAGGTTCTTCTCTCTAAAGGAAAGTTAAATTACATGGTCGTGACTCTGTCTTAGGAGGATGTAGGGGCTCATGGGCCTAAAACCTCCGAATCAGCAAATAAAAAAAGACAAAACAAACGAGGTCTGCTAATTTGCCTCGTCTACTCTTTTCACATAAAATAATGTAACCATTTTTGGTGCCGTACTACAATAAAGACCCAGCCAATGGACTCTATTGTTACATATTTGTAGATTCAAGTCGGTTTGGTGTTAATGTTGTGGTGACTATGTGGGAGAGAAAACAGATAGGTTGATGAAAACAGAGTTACATGAGTTAGAACCGGGAACCAAATTGGTCTAAATTATAGTTAAGAATGATGAAGAGCAAACTCATCAGCTCTTGCCTTCATAGTCCTCATGTAATCGCTCGTTGTTTTGTTGTCAGGTGTGTTCTCGGGTTGAGGTTCCAAAGATATCATCAAGAGTACTCCATGCCTCGTGAATAGAGGCTGCCTTGCGGTAAGAGGTTGCATTGAGAGGGAGATGGAGCGAAAGATTTCACTGTAAAGCAATCAATATTTTTGTTAAAAGAAGTGTGTGCAAGTCCCTCTTGAAAATCATGGAGATGAAGATTTCTTAGATGAAGAGTACTCCAAAATCTAGACTCTCTTTTTGTAAACTCAATGGAGGACGGGCCCGTTATTGAGACAACAAAAGAAACTCTCTCCCAACATTTGGGAAGAAAGCAAAAGATGCCCAACGAGGATATCATCAAAATGGGGTACAAATCCAACCACCCACCGTACCCTCCCCATAGAGGAAGAAGAACAATGATTGAAAAAGTGTATGCACAAAAGGGGGAAGCCATATATACAAGCTCAAGAACTCTACCACATTGACCTTAATTCCGCTAAGATTCATTGGAAACAAAAATCAAATACAAAGTCAACATACTTAAACTCTTTGTCACATACACGGCAATCATCATTCCAGCGATACAAAAGAAAGGTCAAAAGATTTTTGATGAGCTAATGAAGAAAATCACTCTTGAGCTACATGATCGCAGAAAACGCATCTACCTCAAAGGATCCAACAAGGAGTCCAAAGACTCTAACATTCCGTCCACACTTTAAGATTCACTACTATGTTTAAGGTATGGTCCTCTCCTCCATTATAAATATCTCTTCTCCAGAAAAATGTAAACTAAAGAGGGGGGAGATGTTCTCGTGACTTAATCTTGTAGTTTGCGGTTTTTATTTTATTTTTTCTTGTGTATTTTGAGTCTTGCAGTTTCTATTTTATGTATCAATAAAAACAAAAAAAAAAAGGCAAAATCAATTTTTTTCAAAAAATCGAAAACAAGGCATATAGACAATGATTTAGTAATGCATTGTATTTGCATCGGGGACAATGATTTATCCTTCATGTAAAGAATCATCAGCTTTGGAATTTGACGCCCTTATTTATCGTATGATGTTTCGTGAATCACCTAGAAATTTTTGAAGATCCTTGTTGATCTCTTGGCTAGATTATTGATTTCTCAGTTGATGATTAATTTCTTGATTGTTTTCGATTATTTTTCACTTGAACATAGTATGGATTTAATTTTCTCACATAGGGTTTTGAAATGCATATGCATGATTATGGGTTCGTTTTAAGACAAATTCGAGTTTTGTTTACCTGCTATTTACCAGTTTTTTTTGGTAAGTCGAATGGTCATTTTCATTTTCCACACCGTCACCTAAATTTTTCCTCGAACAAAATATGTTTGATAGAATGAGATATTTCATTGTGCTTTTATGTGAAAAAATCTTTCGAGATAAAGAACAACAAGTCATCTCTTCCATTAGTGATTAATCTAAATAAATAGATAGATTTGTTTTCGGATGGGTTCTGAAATATTACACGGGTGATCTTTAATTCTTTATGGAGTTCACATAAGTTTGTAGAACCGAACAAATCTATTGGCGAGATATAAGATACCGGTTTGGACCTGAACTCAATAAACCTAGTGTGTTCTCTTTTTTACTATTTGTTTTTTTTTTCTCTTAGGTGGTGTGACAAAGCTAAACAAACAAGTTAGATCTTCAAATATTAGAGCCTCGCAGTGGCCTTTCTTGTTCGTTTAACGATTCCAGTTCCTAAAAGTTAGTAATAAAAAAAAAAACAAAACTCTTCTTCGCCTAGATGGCTATTGGCACGAACTGCCAAAAGTCAATCGTAAAAAGTCGTCTCACTCAAAAACGTTGCTTGGGCTTCTGATTCGTTTACCGTGTCCATCTACCATATATTATACACACTAATATTATACGCAAATTAATTAATTAACACTAGCACAATAAACATTAAAAAAAAAACTTAAATGGCATATCAAAATAAAAATATTGTTTATCTCAAACCAAAATCAAGGGCAGGTAATCGTCCATTTAGTCTTGAATTGTTTGGTTGATAAACTTTGTAAATTCATTATTTTCTTCACTCACAAAACGACAAGAAAGCTTGCAAGTGTCCATTAGGTATACAATGCTATTTCACTTCTTTGTTCTTTATTTTTTTTTTGTCGGAATATAAAAAATTTATCAACAACAAAACTGTTCTTTATTGTCCCCTTTTTTACTATGTATCATTTCATGAATTGTTTCTTTGGTCAACATGGGTATGTCCAGGAATTTAGCAAATAATTGCTTGCTGGTGATCAGAATATGGGTTCGTCCGCGTCTAAGCCGGATAAAAACATAAACATTGCTGATGATCAGAACATGGGTACGTCCGTGTCTAAGCCGGTTAAAAACATAGTTCTGGTAGGGCGTTCTATCAATGGAATATGCACCACTGGGAACACCATCCTCGGTCAAAAAAAGTTCAGCTCCGAAGGTGCTTTCATGCACTCTCAGATGTATAGTACCACGACACCAGATGGTCAAATGATCAATGTGATTAAAACTCCTGGTATGTACTCAATTAAAACTTCATATTTAGCCTAACAATCTTAATGTATATCCTTAACAATAGTCATAATATATTGGTATCTAAGAGTTCCTTGCTATATTGGCCAAGGCTAAATTGTTCAAACTCTGGTTTTACTATGGTATGTACATGATACAGGTATGTTCGATTTGTCCGTGTCCGAAGACTTCATAAGTAAAGAAATAATCAATTGCTTAACTTTGGTGGAAGAAGGCATAGATGCTGTGTTGTTTGTTCTATCTGTAAGGAATCGGATCTCACAAGAGGAAGAGTATGCACTTAATACCCTGCAGCGCATATTTGGGAGTAAAATCTTTGAATATATGATTTTATTGCTCACTAACGGGGAAAAGTTCGAGGCGTTCGAGTTTGAAGATTATTTTCACGAACGTTGTCCTGCATTTCTTATGGTCTGCTTTCTCTCAAAATGCAAAAATTCCTTGTCCACACTTTTTTTTTTCCCTTCTTTATTTTGTTTTTGAGTATGATTAGTTTTGGAATTTCAGAAAGTTCTCAGATTCTGCAGTGGCCGAAAGGTCTTGTTTAATAACATGACTAATGATGAAGGCGTGAAGGCTGAACAAGTCAATCAGATTATGGCCCATGTCGCAGCAATTAGTAAGAAAATAAATCCGTATACTAACGATATGTATCGTCATATAAAGGTAAGATTTTTTTTTCTATAATCATATTCAATTAAAATTCATAGTTATTTTCTTAAAGAGAGTTAGAGAGATGAAAAAAACATACACTTAGTCTAGTTCATGAGAAAAAAGATATGAGATAGCATTAGCTAATAAAGAATAGGGAGAAAGATATATAGAGAAGAGCAAGATCATTTGTGACGGTTACCACGACTGCCTCGCCCACCATGGTCACGGCTCCTACGACCCCCAACAATAGTCCATTGCATCTCTTTTTTTTTTTTGTTAACAGTTTCTCAGTCTCTCAAGATCCGCTGAGCATATTTGGTAACGGGGTTGTGCATGTTGGCATAACTTTGTTTGTCTCGGCTACTAATGTTTCAGTAGATTATGAAGTTGCAACTTTCCTATTGGTAGTAACATAGGAAGAGAGAGATTCTGATAGTCTTGTTGTTTTAGTGGCTATAGTAGGGACAATGGTTCGATTAGTGATAGAGAGAGGCTTCAAGTCAGGAGTAGAACCTGTGATACTAGAGGCATGTAAGGTTAATTTTGATATGGACAATTCTTGGCAGTGTAAGTGCGGATGAGGTACGATAAATTGTAGAAAGTAAACGAGACAAGAAATTTGTTAACGAGGTTCGGTTTTTCCTACTCCCCGGGACCAAGTCCAGATTCGATTTCACTAGAACAAGAAAGCAAATTACAACCAATTCGCAAACGCGTAAAACAAGCCCAACCCTCTTGATTTACCGCTCCCTTCTATAACGTGAAACCTTAAGGATAATCTCTACCCTTAACTAAACTCTTCTTGAGTCTAGATTTAATCAGGATAACCTAACCCTGAGCTAAACTCCCCTTGAGCCTAGACTTCAAAACAAAACCACTTGATCACACAAGCACAAACCGCAAAACTAAGTTGCACACAACCTCACCGAAAGCTCTCAAAGATTTCTTCTTTATGCCTCAGCTCTCTTGCTTCTCAAAGACGTCCTCCACTCCTCCTTATATAGCCAAAACGATTTTCTAATCACCATAGGAGAAGATTTCCAATTTCCATAAGAAAAAATAAATTTCCTTTTATACTTTTCCTTTTTCTCATCAAACTCCACTTTCATCAAGTCTTCCAAATCTCTTTAAGTCCTTTTTCCTTTGTGATTCATCCTCTAAACACGCTCCAAACATATCTTCTCAAACCTTCTAGAAACCGACACTCACACAAAAACAGTCGCATCTTGACTTACTTCTTGAATCATTCAGAAACTCCATCAGACAAAATCTTGTATTACTTCTTGACTCATTCAACAACTTCATCAGACTGCAACTACATCTTCATTCTCCCCCTTTTTGACTATGTTTGTGAACTCAACAGTTCTAACTCCAAAACAACATCACGAAACACATCAACATTCTCCCCCTGAATGAGTCACAATATGGTCAAAACTACTTAGAAAATTCTCCCCGTTTTGCAATACGAGGTTGATAGCCTAGTACACCACCTCCATAGAAATCATCTTTCCTAACCCAAATCTTCCTGCGCCTTAAGCCTTCATGACTGGATTCTCGAATGAATCTGAAACAATTCCTCTTAATATGCCCTTGAACTCCACAATGATAACATGTAGGACCATGAAATCTCTTATCATAAGCATTCTTAACATTGCACATTCTTTGATGAACTTCTCAACTCTTCATCAATTCTATCCTTCCTCTCTTTTCCCTTTCGTTTCAGATATTTAGTAAACTGTCTTGACAACATAGCCATTGAATCTTCAGTTGATGATCCCTTAAGAGCAACTCCAATATCAACTTCCTTCTTCACTTCATCTACCTTTTTCATCTTTCCCTTAGTTTCATATGCTTTGCTTAACTCAAAAGCTTGAAGAATCCCAACAAACTCATCAAAAGCCATCTCATCTAGATTATGAGCTTCTTCAACTGCAGAAATCTTTGACTCAAATTTTGCAGGCAATGATCTCTTCAACTTCTTCACTAGCTTTTTGTCCTTGTAGACCTTTCCAAGAGCAAACGATTCATTAGATATGTCACATAACTTTGCACTAAAATCAGCCACAGTTTCCTCTTCTTCCATCCTTAGATTCTCAAATTGCGAAGCCAACATATCCAATTTCGTTCTCTTTACGCTTGTAGTACCCTCAAACATATTCTCCAATGTCTTCCATGCTTTTTGAGCTGATGCACATTGAGAAATCAACTTAAAGCGGCTTGAATCAATAGCATTGTAAATCGCAGTCTTAGCCTTAGAATTGCAACTTGATAGCTTTTTCTCTGCAGCAGTCCACTTATCTCTTGGCTTGAGACTTACAACTCCATCATCATCCGTAACTTTAGGAGCCTCCCAACCAAGTTCAATTGAATTCCAACAATCTTCATCAAGATTACTAATAAAAGCTTGCATACGAACCTTCCAATATCCATAATTCGCTGAATCAAGAAGTGGTGGTCTTGTCATAGACGTACCTTCCTTGTATGACTCCATCTCACACGATTCTCAGCTCTGTCTTACTTTCTGAACGATCTCCTGAACAAACTTCTGAACAATCTCCTGAACCTCACCCTGATCTACCCGAAACAAGACTAAATCTCTATCGAAAACCCGCTCTGATACCAATTGTAAGTGCGGATGAGGTACGATAAATTGTAGAAAGTAAACGAGACAAGAAATTTGTTAACGAGGTTCGGTTTTTCCTACTCCCCGGGACCAAGTCCAGATTCGATTTCACTAGAACAAGAAAGCAAATTACAACCAATTCGCAAACGCGTAAAACAAGCCCAACCCTCTTGATTTACCGCTCCCTTCTATAACGTGAAACCTTAAGGATAATCTCTACCCTTAACTAAACTCTTCTTGAGTCTAGATTTAATCAGGATAACCTAACCCTGAGCTAAACTCCCCTTGAGCCTAGACTTCAAAACAAAACCACTTGATCACACAAGCACAAACCGCAAAACTAAGTTGCACACAACCTCACCGAAAGCTCTCAAAGATTTCTTCTCTATGCCTCAGCTCTCTTGCTTCTCAAAGACGTCCTCCACTCCTCCTTATATAGCCAAAACGATTTTCTAATCACCATAGGAGAAGATTTCCAATTTCCATAAGAAAAAGTAAATTTCCTTTTATACTTTTCCTTTTTCTCATCAAACTCCACTTTCATCAAGTCTTCCAAATCTCTTTAAGTCCTTTTTCCTTTGTGATTCATCCTCTAAACACGCTCCAAACATATCTTCTCAAACCTTCTAGAAACCGACACTCACACAAAAACAGTCGCATCTTGACTTACTTCTTGAATCATTCAGAAACTCCATCAGACAAAATCTTGTATTACTTCTTGACTCATTCAACAACTTCATCAGACTGCAGCTACATCTTCAGGCAGGACTAATTGGAAGCTGGCTTTGATTAGTTTTGTGAAGTAGTTATATACTTTTACTATAATACGTTTATACTATTACTTATTTATACACATGTGTACAGTTTGTTTTTTGCTGTTATTGTTTAACAATTATGTGAAGCAAATAATTTGTTTGAAATCATGTGCTAAAACAGAGTGTAGCAGCACATGAAGGAGAGTCGCATTCCGTAAACGACACATTTCAGTATGATCCATATCTGTCTCCACTTCCCAGATCAGGTATACAATTCAAGTCCAATTTTTTTTAATGTCAATAATAACATATGTGAACCAAGTCGCTTTGGTCCAGTGGTAAAGGAGATAAAAGTCTCCGCCACGTAGGTTCGAGTAGCACTGACTACCGGAGTTCGAATTCTAACATTGTTTTCCAAGGCCCCAGGATTAGTCTTTGGGCCTAGAAAGCCGTTAGGATCACGTGAGTTATCAAAAAAATAATAATAATAATAATAACATATGTGATGCCAGGTTTGAATTTAATTATCAACACTTTGCAAATGTGTCATGTTCGAAACATTTTTTGGTCTGCGACAGTGGATTGTTATAGACCCCAAAACTAAGATAGTTTAGTTTCCTAACGGTTTAGTCTACTATGTCTGCAACATCCGTTTATAGCCATAGAAATACGAGAAAATCAAAACCAAATAAAATCCCTTAAAACAACTTATACATTGAAATAGAAAGACTAATACACCTACACATAATCTTAGGCCCGGGAAAGCAATCTAATAGTAAAACTCTAATAGTTGGTCCATTGTTTGTTCAATCTTCTTTTTTCTTTACTTAGAAATATCAAGGAAGCTTGTGAGCTTCCCTTTCGTATACCCTGCTAATTAAATTCTTTACTTCTCCATTCTCATTTCCAATAAGTCAGAGCCAATCAAAAACATAGTTCTAGTAGGGCGTACTGGAAATGGAAAAAGCGCAACAGGGAACACCATCCTAGGTCAGAAAATGTTCGCTTCGGAACTACAAGCAGGAGGTGTTACCATGGAATGTAAGAAGTATAGAACTGCAATACAAGATGGTCCAATAATCAACGTGATTGACACTCCTGGTATGTATGTGTTCCATTAAAAACTTGTGATGTAACCAACTTTATATTAAAACTATTTTCATCAAAGTCGTACTTAATTTACTATGGTACGTGAAACAGGTCTCTTTGATTCATCAGTGTCTGCTAACTATATTAGTACGGAGATCGTCAATTGCTTAACTATGGCGGAAGGAGGAATTCATGCCATCCTGTTTGTTTTATCTGCCGGGAATCGGATTACACAAGAAGAAGAGTCCACACTTGATACCTTGCAGCTGATTTTCGATAGTACGATTCTTGACTATTTTATTGTCGTGTTCACTGGAGGTGACAAATTAGAAGCAAACGAGCAGACATTGGATGATTATTTTCGTGCAGGTTGTCCAGAGTTTTTAACAGTATGATTTCTTACGTTATAATCCTCACAATTTTTTTATAATGCATCTAGTAGTACATGTCTTCCTTTAGTTTGATTTAAGTAATCGTAAAATTTCAGAGAGTTCTTCGACTGTGTGGTGGTCGAAAAGTCTTGTTTAATAACATGACTAAGGATATAGTCAAGAACGCTAAGCAAGTCAAGCAACTTCTAGCCCATGTCGAAGCTATTGAAAAGAATAATGGTGGGAAACCGTATACTAACCAGATGCATCGCATGATAAAGGTAGAAAATTTATGTTTGATATGCATTCAATATAAAAAGTGTGTTTGATCTCACGTATGTTATTTTTAAGTGACGAAATTCATCGGTTTCCCAGGAAAAGGGTGATAAGTTTAGGGAACAACAAAGGAAAGTTAAGTCTAAAAACTTTGCAGCAGAAATAGAAGTGATGAAGCGTGATTTAGAATTGGAGCATGACGAAAAAATGAGACGGATGACACAACTTGTAAATTCATATTGACGCACTTTGAAATATAGTTTTTTTTCACTTGTTTATTTTGGTGTAATATGGTCTATTTATTTTTCAGTTGGAGAGGAGGCTTAAACAGAATTCTGAAGCACATGAAAGAGCGATGCGTAAGATGAGAGAAGCTATGGGAGAAATCACAAATAAAGATTGACCGAAGAAGTTAGGTGTGATCGTTGCACATCTTCCAAACAGACATCAAGTTTTATTTTTGTGTGTTTTTTGTTACTTTTTCTTAAATGAAATTTCCTTATAATGTTGTAGATAAGGATACATTCCTCCATACATGTACAAATCTATTTTTCAAAGTAATGCATGACATTTTCATCCGAAGTTAATTTGTGCTATGTGATTTATTTCAATTACGATCTCGTTCTTTTTGCTTCCGTAGTTATCTCCTTTGGGGATATAGCAGATTCACTCGTCAGACTTGGATGGTTATTATTTAGAGCTACCAAAGTTCACCTTCTTCCTGTAGAATTTATCGCAATCTTTTAAAAGAGCTTTCACGTTCAATATATATTGAATCTCGGAAGGCTTAGACGACCTTGGCTTCGAAATGCAACAACAACCATGCTAATGATTAACTAGCCAAATCCATGGATTGAGCTTCGTGAAAATCTCCTGGCTATGGAATTCTTCTAAGCCGCAATTCACAATTCGATTCAAAAGTGTTTCAAATATCTATTTTATTTTTCATAGATCAATCACACACATAATAGCACCATGCATAGAGAACACACAAACCATTTTAAAAAGTTCCCATATCTAAGGGTACAGCTCCTGCGAGTACTCGGACTAGTAAACTCCACTAGAATCAGTTAAGATTTTTGCAAGCTACCATTTATAATCTCTCTTTTCCTTGCAAGTACTATGCTCTCTTGGATAATAAAAATCAATAAGATGATGATGGAGAAGATACCCAAAAAGAAAAAATGATTGGGAGAAGAAGAAACAGCACACTCGGATACCTTTCTTCCATATTAAAAAAAATTGAATCATGTTTTCCACGGAAAACCATAGAATTGTGAAATCAGATTTTTGGCAGAAAATTTTGAAATCACGTTTTATTTGTCATAATTTTGTCGAACGATGTTTTAGGCAAGAAAATGCGGGATTTTTTGTGTTGAAAATTTAATTAACGTTATATGTAATTTTACTGTGAATAAAGATTTTAAAAAATATTTGAAAACAAATAAAGAAAAAAATCATATGATTAATGGACTAGTTGTTATATTGTTTTTAAATCTTTCCAAATCAGTTCGAAGTCATTAGCCATTTGAAAATATGGGCGAAAATTACAAATTTTAAACCACTAACCTAATTGCATAGATATCTATTAATAAATTTAGCACTATATAGATCGATATATAACTCTATGAAAGTGTATGGACATATAGCTAAATTTATAGATAACTATTAATTTATTAACTAATTGGGACATGCTTAGACTCGTGAACGCATGAGCCTTGTATCGCCCATCTACGCTCCTTATTTATCATCTATACTTTGTAGATCTATATGTGGAAGTCCAATGTTTTAAATCCTTATTTGTATCCTGAAAATTATGTCTTTCGGCGAATAGATGTACTATCTAATTCTCTGGTAAGGCGATGATTTTATGTTTGGTTTGAATGAATTCAAAAAAAGTTGAGAGAGATGAACATAAGAAAAAAATAAAAATCTAAAAATCAGAAATTAAAAATAAAAAACAAAACGTCAGGCGCATGAAGTTAAAATGGGTAGAAATATGAAATAAAATTATCATTGTCTTTAGACTCGTAATACCAAAAATTTTATTTTATTTAAATTCATTGTCTCTCACCTAAATATCTTTTTAGTATTCTAAATTGTTTTAAAACCCCCATTGACATACCGATGGACATGGCCTAAAAAGTCGTCTTTCTTGTGTTGATTTTTGTTTTAGATAAACAATATTTTTATTTTGATATGTCATTTGAGTTTGTCTATGTGTATTGTGCTAGTGTAAATAATTAACAATTAATTACGAAAAGATCTTTTTTTTTGTAGCATTTGTAAATTGTTCCTTAAATATTTTAGATTTGCCATTTTCTTATATACACATCTACACATTATTACCAGAGTCAATCCTAAAAAGTCGTCTCACTCTAAGACGTTTCTTCGGCTTCTGATTCGTTTACCGTGGCCAGTCCAACATATATTATACACACAATCATATTCTACGCAAATTAATTAACTACACTAGCAAAATACACACATAAACAAACTCATCAAATGGCACAATAATATTCTACGCAAATTAATTAACTACACTAGCACAATACACATAAACAAACTCATCAAATGGCACAATAATATTCTACGCAAATTAATTAACTACACTAGCACAATACACATAAACAAACTCAAATGGCAGATCAAAATTAAGATATTGTTTATCTCAAACAAAAATCAAAACATAATGTTTGGTTGAGTAAGAGCATCGCATGAGGAGTTCTTACAAATATTTATAACTTAAATTTTGCAAAATCAAAAGTTTAAAAACCCCTCATGAATTCTTATGTTTTACTTAGTCCAATGGTAGAACTTCTAATGAGGTTCTTAAAATTTAAATTTTTAAGAATTTGTGTTTAAATGTTTTGGTTAAATAATTTATGTGTTTTGGTTCTCAAACTTGTAGTTATGTGTTTTGGTTTTTAAACTTGTGGATATGGTTTTAAATTTTTTTGGTTATGTGTTTAAGTGATAGTCACAAGGAATGTAACAGAGGAACAAATAATTAGGGTTCTCTTAGTTCCATACATATAGTTTTTTTTTCTCGTTTTATAAATATCTTAGTTAGAATTTTTAAAAGAAAAAACTATATAATTAGTTTATCCACGTAGACTTTTCTCTTTTAAAAGTCAACATATTCGAGCAAGATGTTTACCTTATAAATTCTAAGAACCTTACACTTTTATCTTCACGGCATAACCAAACCCCAAAAAAAAAACATTTCAAAACAAAACTGAGAGAGAGTATCCATATTTGGAGGAAAAATAAAAGAATGCAGCAGCCCTATGTGTACCGTTACCCACAAGGCACTGGCCCTTCTGCTCCTCCGCCGCCTCCAAAAGCCAGAGTGATAGTAGATCCAAAGTACTGCTCTCCGCACCCTGTAGATTTGGCGATCGTACGGAAGGTGTTGAAGATAACGGACGGTAACTTCGTGATAACGAATGCGGACGGAAACTTGTTGTTCAAGGTGAAGGATCCTTTGTTTAGTCTTCACGAGAAGAGGATCTTGCTAGATGGTTCTGGAACTAAGGTCTTGACTTTGAAAGGGAAGGTACAAATTTATTAAAAACAGAGCACATAACTTGACATACAATTAATAATAGGGCTAGATTTATTAATATAATCAAGATTTGGTGATTGCAGATAATGACCATGCATGACAGGTGGCTAGTGTTTAGAGGAGGGAGTACGGAGGAGGGTGATCTGCTATACACGGTGAAAAGATCAAACATGGTTCAGATAACGACCAAACTTGATGTGTTTTTGGCTGACAACATAGAGCAGAAGAAATGTGATTACAGACTCGAAGGGGTTTGGCTCGAGACTTCTTGTTTTGTCTACGCCGGCGATTCTGACATCATTCTTGCCCAAGTAAACAAACTCGTTCCTTCCTTTTAGCTTTAATAAGTCCTATGCGTCTCACTTTGGTTTTAGAAGACGGTATTTTACGTAAATAGATAGGTTTATATATATATATCATATATTTTCTAATATATCGAATTAAGTTTTTTAATGATATATTTTTCTTACTACAAGTCTAACAGTATATTATACTCCCTCTGTTCTTATATAAATGATGTTTTAAGCTTTTGTTTTTGTTCTTAAATAGATGATGTTTTCAGTTTTCAATGCAATATTAATTAGTTTTTTATTGGTTTTGATGATTTATATTATGCAGATTATTTTTCTATTGGTTGATTAGATAATAAATGATGTTTTTGTTTAAAAATAAACAAAAATTAAATGATTTCTTAATCTGTGTGCATTCTCCTAAAACATCATTTATAAAAGAACGGAGGGAGTAACTATTTAAAATTGAAAATAAGTTTTTTTTTTGACGAAATATAAATAAAATATGAAAACAAAACATATGATATATATATATATATATATATATATATATATATATATATATAAGGAAAATATAAAAACCAAATGAAAAAATTGTAACTTTATGTTAGGTTTGAGACATTAAAACAAATTAGATGATTATCAGTTATCAATTATACCAAAAATATAACGTTACAAAATGTTACATAGAAAATAATTTTTTTTATTTATGATGATGGACTGGTGAAAGTGATGAGTAGGTGATTCGTGCCACGGCTTCTTTCTATATTGATAGTTTATTTAGAATAAACTTTTTTCTTTTTTCACATCTGGAATAAACATGTTTATACTATATACACCCATCTATATATATATTATTATGAACTGGAAGTTTGCCAATGTTTTATTAATTGTTAAAACTTGAGAAATAAAAACATTTATTTATGATGAAATAAAAATGGTATGGTTTGAATGGCAGATGCGCGAGAAGAAAACGATGCAGAGCGTTTTCTTGGGAAAGGACAATTTCTGCCTCACTGTTAATCCAAATGTTGATTATGCCTTCATTGCCTCTCTCATTGTCATCCTTGTAGAAATACAAATAAGTCTTAGAAAATTAACAAAACAAGTCTTGCTTTTACATTAAGATGTTGTATTATAGTTAGTAGGCTACATATTGTATGTTGCGCCTAGTCGACTCATAACTTACTTGGTTGGCAAGTCTTGTCTAGGGCTTTGGAGTTAAGTCTTGTGTTGTGTATATCATCGTATTGAATTGAACCTTGCCCAATGGCTTTGTTAATACATCTGCCAACTAAGCTGTTGTTGGCACATGAACTGTACTAATTATGAGATTTCACATACATTTATATAGTGATAACATTAATATAATGTTATCACCCACATAACATAAATTTTCCTAAACAAATAAAGAAATAGCTTGTACAACAAATAATATAGAGACTTAAAATATTCTTCGGTTTGGGTTTCACGGGCTTTACTTTATAAACGAACTTTAACGGTCCATATTACTTGGTCTGCAAGATACACATCTTGCTCTCAAAGTTATCTCCAATACTCCCCCGCACGACAAAGGTGGGAGGGACATGCAACACAAAATATGCAATCACAAAGCGGAACACTAATATCGTGGATATCAGGTTGAGGAGAGATAAATCATGTCAACAGACTCTTCAGGGTATAAACTTTAATTTTGAAAAGAGAATGGAACTTGAACTTGTCTTCGGTCTTGGTAAAGGGACTAACAACATCTCATGGGCGCAAATCCTGCAACTCCATAGATAATCGTTCTTATCTCGAACAATCCACAAATTGGACTAAAAATGACTTAAAAACATAAGCATTCTAAACAACACCTCCTTTGTGAGAAATCTAAATTCATATTGAATTTTTTTTTCTTGAAATATTTAAGAATATATCTCATTAAAAATACTTGTGAAAATCTGGACCATAAAACTCAATTATCCAAAATATATCGAATATCTCTTGTTGTAGAAAGCATAATAATTAATTCTTTGGTTTGAGCTTCACATGCTTCACTTTATAAACGGACTTTAACAATCCATATTACTTGGCCCGCAAGATACACATCTTGCTCTCTAATTTATATCCAGTAGTAATCAAGCCATCTTTAATAGAATCACTATCAATGACAATCAATTTCTACATGTTTGGTCCTTCCATGAAAAACTGAATTTACTGTAATGTGAATAGATCTTGCCATCACAAAACAAATGTATTGGTTTAGGAGGCTGAAAATCCATATCACTCAACAATTGGCGAAGCCATTTGATCTCTCTTTTGGCTTTAGACATTGCCAGATATTCTTCTCACGCGGAAGAATGTGATACTACTTCGTACTTTTTCCTTTCCAAGAGATAGGCAACCCGCCAAGAAGAGAAACATACTCCTAAAATTTTCTCGTCGTTAGGCAAGCAGCTCAGTTTGCATTGCAGTACACAGAAACTCAGGTTTGAGTCAGCTCAAAACAAAATTCCTTGACCAGATGTTCTTTTGAGAAAACGCACCACTCTTATCGAGGCCTCCACGAGGCGTTTGCATAAATTGAGACAAGACATAAACATGATAAGAAATATCAGATCTTGCATTAGCAAAATAAACTAAATACACAACCAATCTTCTATAGCTCGATGGAGAAGAGAGAACGTCACTTGTATCCAAACCCAATTAACGATGGTTTTGTTCCATTGGATCGAACTAGTTTAGAACCGACTAAGCCTGTCTCCGCTACAATTTATAAGGCATACTGTTTTGTGTCATCATGATACCTTCTTGACTTTGAGCAATCTCAATTCCAAAAAAATATTTGAGCTTGTCTAGTTCATTCATATAAAAAACACTCTTCGAGATAAGTACTCTTAAATCTGACCAAGGCAGCGTTGTTATTTCCACAAATAACCAAATCTTCAACATAAATCACCATGATAATAACAAAATAATGAATAATATGCATATGAATGAATGAATCCCGCTTTAACCAGCTTCGTAATGAGCTTCTTGAACCAACACTGTGGTGTTTGACGCAAGCTGTAAAAAGCCTAGTGTAAACGACACACCTTTGACGGATCAAAATACGAAAAACTAGCGAAAATTTCATGTTAATTAATCACCGTGAATAAAAGTGTTGTGCACATCCATTTGATGCATCTCCCAATTTTGCGCGGTAACAAGCCTCAATAAACACCGAACAATGGTCAATTTAGCTATTGGAGCATGACGAAAAAATGAGACAGATAAAACAACTTGTAAATTCATATTGATACACTTTGAACTATAGTTCTTTTTCACTTGTTTATTTTGGTGTAATATAGTACTGTATTTATTTTTCAGTTGGAGAGGAGGCTTAAACAGAATTCCGAACCACATGAAAGACCGATGCGTAAGATGAGAGAAGCTATGAGAGAGATCACAAATAAAGATTGACCAAAGAAGTTAGGTGTGATCGTTGCACATCTTCCAAACTAGCATTAAGTTTATTTTTGTGTGTTTAATGTTACTTTTTCTTGAATGAAATTTCCTTGTATTGTTGTAGATAAGGATACCTTCCTCCATACATGTACAAATCCATTTTTCCAAATTAATGCAGGACATTTTCATCCTAAGTTAATTTGGGCCTTTGTGCTATGTGATTTATTTCAATTACGATCACACAAATTACACCCCGTTTAGATGGCTATAGGTTATAATTACCAATTAAAGTCAATGCTCAAAAGTTGTCTCTCACTCCTCAAGAAGTTGTCTTGGCCTTTCTGTTTCCTTTACCGTTTCTTGTTCCACGTTATATACATAATATTGTAACACCTAAATTAATCACACTAGTACAAAAGCATAAACAAATTCATAGGACACATAAAAATAACGATATAGCTGTTTTCAAAGCCAAATCAACACATAATGTCTTCTATTTAGTCTTGAACTGCTTCGTTGATTTAAGTTTTTACATTCATTATTCTTTTTTTCTTCACTCACCAAAAAAAAAGAAAGATCGTGAGTTCCTATTTGCCTATTTGGTGTAGTCTACCAATTAACTTTTCTTCTCTTCATTCTCATTTTAAATATCTATTTGTTCATGTATAATTTATTTGTATGGATCCGTGCAGGAAATTAGCAACGTCTTGGTGGTGATCAAAATATGGCTGAGCAAAAATGGCCCGTTATAAACTTAGTTCTCTTAGGTCGTGCCGGAAATGGAAAAAGCAGCACCGGGAACACCATCATCGATCAAAAATATTTCGAAGTAAATTTTCTTGGAGAAGATATGGACCAGAGATGTAAGATGTTCAGAGCTGCAATACAAGATGGCCCAATAATCAATGTGATTGACACTCCTGGTATATACTCCATCAAACTTCATATAGAGTCTTAGTTCTAACATTATATACACCAAATCGGCATTTAAAGTTATTTGGGTATTGTTTGTCTAAAAATAATCATATTACAGCTGTGATTGGCATATAAAATACACTATTGCCAAAAGAAAAGTTGAAATCATTAAAGTCATAATGTAACATTGTAAGTTATACAGGTTTGCTCGAGTCATCTGTGTCCGGAGACTATCTCAGTAAGGAAATAATGAATTGCTTAACTATGGCGGAAGAAGGAATACATGCTGTGTTGTTTGTTCTGTCTATAACGAATCGGATTTCACAGCGGGAGGAGTTTACATTTAACATATTGCAGCACATATTTGATGATAAAATCTTTGACTATTTCATTGTGGTGTTCACTGGTGGTGACGAGTTGGAAGCAGACAACCAGACCTTGGACGATTATTTACGTGAAGGTTGCCCTGAATTTTTGACGGTCTGCTAGCATTCGTTTTGATCTTAGCATATATATTTTTTAGTTAGTGCAACGATTAATATATTTCTGTTTTTTTTTACTTGGATTAATTACGAATTTTTAGAGAGTTCTCAAACTATGTGGTGGACGAAAGGTCCTGTTTAACAACAAGACAAAGGATAAAGGCAAGAAGACTAAGCAACTTAACCAGCTTCTAGCCCATGTCACGGATATTAGAAAGCAAAATGGTGGGATACCGAATACAGAAAAGATGCACCGTAAGATCAAGGTAAACCAAAAAAATTGTGTTTGATATGTGCACGTATAAATTGATCATGTATGCTTTATTTTTATATATAAGTTATATCACTAAGTTTAGAACACGAATTTTTGTAACTATATTTCCCATTTTACTAGGTCATTACTTCCCATGTTTAAATTTGTATATATTAAAATTGAACCTCTTCACTAGCTCCTCAACGGAAGTAAAAAAAATTAATGATCTAATTAGTGAAACGGTCATTTCCATCTCATTTAACCATATCCTTACGTGTTCATGTTTTCACTAACAAACTATTTTATAGAAATTGTTACTAATATACATTTTTCACTAACAGACTATTTTCTAAAATTTGTTGTACTATATACATGATAATGGTAAATGTTATCAATTAAAGTGGACAAATCTGAATCAGAGGATTAAATGATATGTTACTTAAACCTTCCAATGAGTAAGCTTCTAGGAGAAGGTTGAAAAACATGGATAGACTTTTTTGAGGGAAAGGGTTTGTGAAACACCCTTAAAAGTAAAAACAGCCCAATTTAAAGTTTTTAAAATGCTCAAATGTTAAACTATAACCTAACAATTTTTTAGTAGAACTCGATGAATCGTTTCAAAATGCCTGAATGCTACAATACCATTAAATGTGACTTTAAAACGAAGATCATGTGGGTTCTTTTGCTATTCTTCCTTTGTAACAAAACGTTCTTCTTGTTGTAATCTTTAAGCTTTCAAAATTATGAAAAACTCAAAACGTTTAAGATAGTGAACGCTTTGGTGAAATTTATTGGAAGAGATATATAACCTACAGTTCGATAGATTCAAATTCATTCACTCTGTTATCTAGTTTATTTCTCATGTGTATGTCTAGCGTTGTTATCTTGTAATTCATGTGAAATATATCTTGACTCTATTGCAATAGATGTAATAGAAACAACCTATGTAAAGATTTAAATATTGAAAATCCTTGGTTTTTCAGGGAGGGAATGATAAGCTCCGGGAACAAGAAAGTAATATAGATGCTAAGAACCTTGCAGAAGAAGACTTACCAATGATAAAGCAGAAATTACGAGTGGATCATGATCAAACCATGAACACGAAGATACAACCGGTAAAATTATATTCATAAACAAATTTCATGCTAATATTGATTATGTATGTAATGCATGCAGTTAATTCAATATTGAATTGTTATTAAGTTTGTGAAGAATATGTTAAAACAAAGTACAACAACACTTGAAAGAGAGATGAGTCATATCGAAGACACACAAACCATGAACATGATGGTACATATGGTATATTTGTATTCATAAGCTTTGAAAACTAGAATAATCTTTTCCAACATTCAATTAATTTCTTATTCTCTGGCTTCCCTATAGCTGGGGAATGCGTTAAAACAAAGTGCTATGGCACATGAAAGGGAGATGAGTCAGCTTAAAGACACAATCCTATTGAAAGACACAGAAACCATGAACATGGTGAAACAAATGGTTAATTCTTGTTTATCAACTTGTAAACGTCAATTCTTATTCTTATCTCCATGGAATTTTTAGTATTTTCTGGTTTTATTTCAGATGGAGACTGCATTAAAACAGAGTGCAATGGTACATGAAAGAGATATGTGTCAACTAAAAGACACACTCCAACTAAAAGACACACAAACCATCAACATGATGACACAAATGGTAATTCTTATTCATAACATTTGTTAGTATGAATATTATTCTTCATTTCACGCAGTTAATTTAGTATTCTTTGGTTTTATTTCTTGTCAAAATGTGTTAATACAGAATGCGGAGACATATGAACGAGAGATGCGTCAATTGAAAGACATAATTCAACAGAAAGATAGATTAACCATGGAAATGATGGAAAAAATGGTAACTTCATATTTAAAATTATGTAAGCTTGAATATTTATCTTTCACTGCATACTATTAACTTGATATACTTTGGTTATCTTTTAGATGGAAAATGCATTAAAACAGAGTGAGATAGCACATAAAAGAGGAATGCATCATCACTCCCCCCGAAAGAGAAAGGGTATGACATGTGAATGCAACATTATGTGATGTTGCCAACTCTATTAATAAATATCAGAACAAAGTTTCGGTGTGATTGATTCAAAACTTCCAGTTTCCATACTTTTTTATTTTGTGAGCTATTTTTATTTTATTCTGTACAACTCTCTCATATTGCAAGAAACGAGGGTCATATTCATCACGTGTGCAAAGATTTTTTTACAATATTGTGTGTATAAATGTAGTTTTCCATTACTTCTCTCAATAGTGGTTCGGTGTGCCGGAGCAGAAGGTGGGGGGTTAGATCCGAGCAGGGCCGGCTCAATTTTATTGAAGTCCCTGAGCTTGGAAAAAAAAAATGAACCTTTTTCTCAATGGTTTTTGGAGAAAAAAAATTTTTGGACCCTATTTTATTCAGAAAAAAGACAAAAAAAAAGTAATAGGACCCTAGCACATGCCTAGAGCCGGGTCTGGATGCGAGATCCTTCTTGTTGCTAGGTCAGGGACATGAAGGTGGTGGGTCCGGTGGTCTTCGGCTAGGTTCAGTCCGGAAAGGGAGTTACATGTAATATCCGACGGAGGCTCTAGGTTTTTGGTTTGGAATCGTTAGCTCCCATCGAAGCTTTGGAGCAGCCGAAGGTGAGGCGAAGTAGTGCCCTTTGTTAACGCCAGATTTCCTGGCCGATTAGTAGCTGTCGCCAGTAACTCGCACCCTATTCCGAGCCCCACTACCGTCGGGCCTCCGATTTGCTTTTCCTTTTTTGTGGGCCGTTTGTGGGCCGTGTAACTCTGTCTGTCATGCCCATTTGGATTTATTAATTTATATATATATAACATTACCTAAATATTCATTGCAGATTCACTAGCCATGTTCCTTCATGTTCATCCTAAACCCTTAAAAGTCAAAACTCAAATGTCAACCCTCTCCTCGTGGCCTTCTCAGACACCTTTATTAATATGCTGATCCATATGTATGTGACTTAGTGTGTCGTTTAGTGTTTTTTAATTGTTTTTAAGATTACAAAAATGAAAAATCCATTTAATGAATGCAATTGGAAAGAAATATTCATTCTTTTTCTTTGAAAAAAATAAATATAATGCAACTTAATAAAAAAAAAAAAACTCATACAATGTAAGAGCTAATAATGTTTTTTGGCCACGAAAAGTTCTACATATGGCTTTCCCATGTTCCAACTTAGTTTAATAACAAAATATATTACTCAATCGGAGACAAAGTAGGAGCTAATAATGTTTTTTTGTCAACCCTACCATATTTTTTTTTTCTATTAATTATTCAACTTTTTTGTATTTTGGTCATTTCTATTAATTATTCAACTTAAACACCTCTTTTTATTTTCTATTAATTATTCTTTCCATTAGTATTAACATAATTATTTTTTGTATTTTATCACAGATTAATATTAGATTAACTAATAATTTTTTTGTCAACCCTACAAAAAAATAATAATGTGTTTTATCAATTCTTTTATTTTTTTGTCAACCACACATTAATTAAAAAAATAATTCTATGGTTGGTTGCCCAATCAAGAGAAATAGTGTTTACAAAAATAACTTCATTAAATAAAAGTCTAGAAGAACGGGCTAAGCAGTCCGTCTTATCATTACATAAACGATAAATAAAAGAAAGTGAGAAGGAAGGGAAGGAGACACGGAGCAAACCAAAATCATCTACTAGATTTGAAAAAGCGGGCTATTCTTCAGATCACTGCACAATCAAGACAGTTTAGTCAATTTTTTGAAGATCCATTTTCTACAATCTTTGGTGACATTTAACGATCATTTGAAGTCGTCATCAATTTTGTTGATGTCAAATAACAACGATCTCCTCGATATAGATGAAACAAAAATAATTGCATCGTAAATGTCATAATCTAGTCATTTATAATATTTTTTTTTATATTTTTCAAAGTCATAATTATTACCAATTTGGTTTCAAAGTCTGAATAGCCAAAAACTCTTAATGCAAAGGTTTTTACAGTAAAAATTCTTACAAAAATAATTATATTTAAATTCCCTAAAGACAAAAGTAACCGTCATTAACAATAGACCCCAACAATTTCTAGTACTTTTTATGAATTAACCATGTCTGAACAAAATAAACTCTATGCCTAGAAAAATTATTAATAATAAAAAGCTTCAAAACCATCAAACGACAAATCCTAAGCTATGTAGTGAAACACAAATGAAGACAATAATGTTAAACGATATTCGAAAACTATATATATATAAGTTTAAAGGCATAATTAAGTTATTTAAAATATATTAACGAGTAAAAATGTTGGTGGTAATTCTGCAACGACATTGCGATTAAACATCCATTCCACAACATTATGATTAAACAATGTTCAAGAATGTTTTAGGCACTAAACGGATGATATCTAATTCATCACGCCTAAAATGCATAATAAGAGTCTAGAAGATTGTAGACGATTGAGAATTTTCCAACAAAAATATCGCGATTTTCTAAAATCCCGGTGATTAAAGGCGGTTTAGGCCTTGACGATGCTTAAAATTTAGTACAAAAAATATAAGATTTAATTATATTTAAAAAAATGAATTTCTGAAGTTCTATTTAATCATGAAAACTAGCTTCATCGATTAACTACTTCAGTCATCTAACATCTGCCAAAATTTGACGAGCACTCGAAAGGCTTTCCTCTTTAAGATCAAGTTTGTCCTTTACTCACCAGTTTTTTTTTCTCTTTTGTTGTTGTAACTTTGCATCTATCAATTTTTATGGTTTAACTATTTCTGTACTCGAGTTCAGAAGTTGCCTAAGATGTAGATTTAGAAAGAAATATGAGTATTAGATCTGTTAGTATCCCATATGCTGCTCACAACTCACAAGTCCTAAGGAGTTACACTATAATTAACGAAACTTGTTTCTTTTTCTTAGATGGTGAAAAATATTAAAATAGCTGCGGAGGCACAAGAGAAGAAGCTCGTGAGAATGAAAAACATGAAATGAAGAATAACTTGGATGAGCTGAAAAGACGTATGCATGAAGAAAGTCTTCAAGAATGCCGCATTCTCTAATCAATCATTGATGAGCATCTTTTATATACACAAGCTTTCGGGCTTTCGGCTTGTTATGAGTCCGCTTTTGCTTATGTTTTGAATTCCATCTATGTTATTTCCCAAAATTGATTTGGTGAGTCTACTTACAAAGCTCATATGCTACTTGTTTGCACTATAGATAAGTGCATATGAGCTTTGAAAGGAGACACATTTTGTTTGAGATTTAATTATAAAGAGTCGAGAAAGAGTTTTTTTTTCTTAAATCCCATGTTTCGGTTTTTGACTTGGAAAAACATTTCTAGAGCTTCATTTAGTCCGAGTATTCATAGAATTGATTGGAGCTCTCTCTTAAATTTGGCTCTTATCAGGTTTTGGTTTCAGAGTGTTGGGAAGTTAATCTTGCCAGGTAAGGAAACCTCATAAGTTAATTATACAATTTTTTATCTATGTCTTAAGGAAACTAGTAGGGAAAGCCTTGATGTGTCTACATATATATGACACAAGTGCTCACTTTGATTAAACAGAATTTAAACAAATTGTATTTACAATTCTGTTTCTGGAGTCGGTTTTCTAGCAATTTAAAAGTGTTTAACATTGTTCATCATCATCATCATCCTCATGTGAATGGACCCAGCATTGTTAGATTGATTAAAATATGTCCTCAATAAGATGTTTTGTATGAATTTTCCTAAGTCAATGAAATTTCCAAGTTCCATTTTAGCACCAGGCTTCCCTGTTTCCATCAATATAAACTACTTTGATTCAAACCCAAACTTGGTTCCATATGTGATGCCTCAACAGTTTAAAGTTAGGAACAATCTGATTCATCTGTTAACTCCGGGTAACAGTTCACGCTGTTAGGGTACCATGGAGCGATTGATAAATAACCAAATGGGCATACGTCATCATTTATGGCAGTGGGGGCCTACGTTTGGGTGGCTACTTCTCAATCTTTCTAGTTCTAACATTCCTTTTTGGTAATGTTTAAACCTTTCATGCAATTTTAGTTAACTTGCAAGTACATGGTCAATCCAAAGAAGAATTAATGTCTTTTTAGGCTCATGTTAGTAATCATGTTGGAATTCTATAGCAAGACTTATCACAATGCCTTGTGTGTGTGAATATAACTTCATAGGAATGATGGTTCACAAGAAGTTTCACCATTTACAAAGTTGCTTCAGAGATTATCATTCAAAGAGTTGTTAAACACTTTGTATGGGAATTCGGCAATTTCATACCTCTAAAAATGTGAAATTTATACCTAACTATATCGTTGTACTAGAACATACTTCAAGTCGTGAAACATTTGAATTTCATACTTGCACTTCATGTTTTGTGCAAAATCATGCATACGCCGTAAATCTCGACTACATGGAATTAATCCACTTATGCACCTACATGAATTTGTTTTATACGAATATGGTTGATGTTAAAGTACAAATTCCTGATGAATCGAGATTTGATATTTTATGATTTTATTTTGTTTTAGACATAAAATATTAAATCTCGATGTAAGTTGTTTTGTATTTAAACATGCTTTTATTGATACAATGATATTATAACTATAAACATTAACGATGAATTGGTAACTAAAATGGTATTCATTATTGAAAAGATAAACAATCTAATATGTGTGTTAAAGCCATATGATGAACCATTAAGGAGAACCAAGTAAGAAACCGACCTAACGCAACTCATTATCCATTGTACCCAACGAATATCAAAACCAAGCCGGAGAAGCAACTCTTCTAAAAAATTCCATTCCACTCTATCATAAGCCTTCGACATATCGGTTTTAATGGCTATGAAGTCCTCATCACAATGTGGATTTGTTCTTAAAGCATGGACCATTTTGTGGGCAAGAAGAATATTATCGGAGATGAGTCTTCCGACTACAAAGGCTCCTTGAGTCGCCGATATTAAACTCGGCAAAAACTGCTTAAGTCGCGCACATAAAATCTTGGAGACAATCTTGTAAATCACCGAGCATAAACTTATAGGTCGCAAATCAGTCATTCGTGAAGGGTTAACCTTTTTTGGGATCAAGCAAATCTGTGTAAAGTTCCATTCCGATGGAAGAATACCAGATTGAAAAAATCGCTGCACCTCGTCAATGACTTGTGGTCCAACAATGTCCCAGTATGTTTGATAGAAATGAGCAGACATACCATCCACCCCGGGAGTGCTGTCTCCACGAATACTGAAAACTGCTTTCTTAATCTCTTCACTTGTAACCGTCTTGGTCAGCTCCGTGTTCATACTTGTTGTAACTCTTGGTACCATTCTGTGTAAAGCTTCCAAAATGAGAGATGGGTTAGAGCTAGTGAACATTTTCCGGAAGTATTCCACTGCAATCTCTCCTTTCGAGCCTTCAGCAAACTGCTCTATCTCATTGTCATCAAAAAGAGAAAGAACCCGATTCTGTACTCTTCGTCTTTGAACACTACCATGAAAAAATTTGGTGTTCCGGTCACCTTCACTTAACCATTTTTCCTTACTTCGAAGTTTCCAATACAATTCTTCTTCTCTATAGGCTTTTGCTAGATCCCATTTAAGTGATCTCATCAGACCATGGTGTGGATGCATCTTCATTCCTTCATTATCCAGCTGGTTACGTAGCTGTTTAATACGTATTTTAGAATTTTGAGAAGAGCTACGTTTCCACTGCGAGATAAGCTTCCTACACTCAGATATACGATGAAGTAGATCCGTTTGGCCTTCATTGCCTTCTTTATTCCATCCCTCTCGTATGATATTTAAAAGTTCTGGTTTAGCCATCCACCTCTTATCAAACATGAACCTGCCCGATCTGGTTATATTTTCACTTACGAATCTGATAAATAAGGGACGATGGTCTGAACCTACACGTTCCAAAAACTCTGCTTGAACCCGTGGAAAGAGGTGGAACCATGATTCATTCCTGAGCGCTCGATCTAAGCAACATTGTATCCACTGGTTATGACGTTCACCAGCCCAAGAAAATTTGTTTCCAATGCTTGGGACCTCCCGTAGACGGCAATCATTTATCATATTCCGAAAAGGAAAGAAAGATGATTCCGCCCGTGCTGGTCCACCAAGCTTTTCTGTATTATTAAGAATTTAATTCAAGTCTCCCAAAACCAACCAAGGATCATCTCGAGAAACTCCAATATCAATTAATCGATTCCAAATTTCTTGTCGTAAATGAGAGGCTGGATCGCCATAAACACAAGAAATAAAGAATTGTTGAGAACCAAGCTTAACTTTTACATCAATAATCCTCTTATCCGAGCTAATAACTTCAACTTCATATGCCGTCTTCCAGAAAAGTGCTAATCCACCACTTAACCCGATTGGATCAACGATATGAGAGTGATCATAGCCCATCCATTGTTGAATTTTCTTCACGTGAATGCTGGAGTTTTTAGTCTCCAGGAGGAACAAAAAATCCGGAAAATGCTCACGCCGCATTTCCTTAAAAGTAGGAATTGTCAAGGTGCCCCTCAAGCCTTGACAATTCCAACTCATAAAACTCATACTTGTTTCGGCGGTTCCTCATCCGGAACCACCTTCTCTTCATCTCGCTTGGCGAGCTTTGATGAATTAACGGCTTCATCAGTAGCCTTTCTCTTATACACCATCACTACATCTTGCTTCTTAGCCTCTTGGGGAATGACTAGACCTGCAGCTTTGGCCCGTGCTTGAGCTTTCCTCTTCCATTGATTGGGACGTCTCCGATTCTTGGTAACTTTAGCTTTAGTTCCGGCTTGACTGGCTATAGAGTTAGAGTTAGCCCGAAAGACCGTAGAACCACAAGATTGTTCAGAGGCTGTCGCATAAATATTAGAGGAAGAGGGGCGTGCTAGCTGAATATTATCATGATTCTGGTTTAAAATATCTAGCCGTGCTGAGTTCTCAATACCAGCTGGAGAACTGTCAGAGTGCTGAAAATCAAACACTAGTCCTTTCCCTTTATTGATGTCAGTTGTGATTCTTGCAGGAGCTTCCAATCGCAGTAGAGTTTTTTGACCTTGAATGTCATTCTCAAGTCCCAAAACTGATTTACGGACCCGATCAATTCTAATCTTTTTCTCCTGTTGATCCACAACCGATAAGTACTGCCTCATCTCATCTAAAACTTCCTTTGCAATTTTCGGTTTCCCCGAAACCAGGTCAATACCCACATCATCATCCGTTAGAACTCCATACAGCGGGTCATCTTTGCTTATTTTAGGAATCAAACAACTCGGAACAATACTTGCAGCTTTCATCCCTCCCGTAGCAATTGCTTGCCGGTTTAAAGGGTTAAAAGGGCATCATTCCTTATCGTGTGTAAGACGTAAGCATTGGTAACATCTCTTCCTGATACGTTCATACTCAATACCAATGCTAACTATCTCTCCCATTGGCAATTGAAGGTCCCTGCTATTCTTCAGTGGCTTATTAATGTCGAAAAGAATCCGCACTCTGACATAGCCTCTGCTTCTTGGCTTCGAAGGATCAAAAGCCACATCTGTTACTTGACCGATGTGTTCTACAAAATCCTTGATTGTTTCTTCCGTATTATAGTTAACAGGAATGTTCCTTATTCTGATCCAAATTGGAATGATCTTGAGATCGTCCTCCGGCGGGTTCTCTGTCCATCTCTCCAAGGTCATACTCCAATCATTAAAAGTCCAGGCTCCAGCTTCAAGGATCGTCAAGAGATCTGACTCCGAGTCGAAGATAAACTGGAATTTGTCGTTCTGAAGAGCAAGTCCTCTTGCTCTGCTGTTAACTCGCCACAAGCGTGGCATCTCATGAATCATGGCTGACATCTTCTGGTTTTCAGGGCACAAAAGCTTTCCAATGATACTGTAGCCGTTTCGCTCAATAGAACTGTATTTAGGTAGGTTTTTCAACACGATAAAACACAAATTAATAATTTAAAATAGGCATTTAACGAAATCTTCTTTCATGAAAATCCCTAATTGACTTCCACATTTTATTTTCAACACCAAACCAACCTTTAAATCTTAGTTGCTATTCTCTTTAACCTCTTTCGGGTATGAAAAAGTTTTGTGGTATTTAGAACTAATAAGTTGGAGAACAAATTTTCTGTTCTTGTAAGTACGTAATATTTGTAAGTACGGAATCATCAAAAAATTTCAAGACTTTGCGGGGAGATCAGGTCTCAAAATCAGTTTGGATAAATCAACACTCTATCTTGCTGGGATTTCTGAACAGAACAGAGAACAAATCACTACAAGTTTCCCATTTGCAACGGGACAACTACCGATTAGATACTTGGGCCTCCCTCTCTTGACCAAGAGGATGACTACGGTTGACTATGCTCCTCTTCTAGAAAAAATTAGAGCCAAGATAAGTTCATGGACAGCCGGAGCTCTCTCTTATGCAGGCCGTCTAACTCTTATCAATTCAGTCATTGTAAGTCTCTCAAATTTTTGGATATCCGCTTATCGATTACCCGCTGGTTGTATAAAGGAGATAGACAAACTTTGTGCGGCATTCTTGTGGTCTGGTCCTGATCTTAACCCCAAGAAAGCAAAGATAGCTTGGACAGAAATATGTAAGCCTAAACAAGAGGGAGGGCTGGGAATTAAATCACTTGCAGAAGCAAATACGGTGAGTTGCTTGAAATTGATTTGGAGAATAGTTCCTGTACAATCATCTCTGTGGGTCACTTGGATTTGGAAAAATCTCATACGAAAAGGATCATTCTGGTCGGTTAAAGACAATTCTCATGCGGGATCTTGGATGTGGAAAAAGTTACTCAAGTATAGAGAAGTTGCGAGAGAAATGCATAAAGTTGACGTAAACAATGGTCACTACACATCGTTCTGGTATGACAACTGGTCACCAATGGGTAGACTAATTGACGTGACAGGACCTCGTGGAGTCATTGATATGGGCATACCACTTGACGCAACCGTCGAAAAAGTGTTACAGTCTCAACGAACCAGAAAGCATCGAGTTGATAATCTCAATCAGATTGAAGCTGCAATACGGGATCTCTATCAACGAACAAGAGTAGTCGAAGGAAAAGACATTCCATTATGGCAATCCTCAGGAGCTAAATTCAGTAAAACGTTTACGACAAAGCACACTTGGAATAATATTCGGCATTTGCATCCAAGAGTGGAATGGTATAAAGGGGTTTGGTTTCCCTTCTCAACTCCAAAATATTCATTCTTCTTGTGGCTCGCAATTCACAACAGATTGGCTACTGGGGACCGTATTAAACAATGGAATTCGGGACAGCGAGTTGATTGTGTCTTATGTGATAATACTGAAGAATCAAGAGATCATTTGTTTTTCTCTTGCCCGTATGCTGCTGCAATTTGGAAGGCTCTAGCCCAACGACTGTTGCACGTCAATTACTCCACGGATTGGACCCAATTGGTTGCTTTGCTCAACAACACAACCATCCCGCGGCTCAACCTCTTCTTGTTTAGGTATATATGTCTTCCAAGCTACTCTCTACCACATATGGCGCGAGAGAAATGCAAGAAGACATGGAGAACTTCAGTCCCCTATAACTCGACTTATCAAACTCATAGACAAGACCGTTCGAAACCGCATCAGCGCTATCAAAGACTTGGGAGATCATCGATACGGTGACGGCCTAAGCTTGTGGTTCTCTACTCAATCAATTCCATAAACAAGACCTTGACACTTCTCTAAACTCTATATTCTGCCTTTAATGTCTTCTATCTAATTTCTTCAAAAAACAGATGCATTCATTGTACACATGGCTTTTTTGGTTGAATATATTTTTACATTCATTCAAAAAAAAAAAAGTACGTAATATTGTGATTTTACGGGACAATTTTTAAAGCTAAAAACAAAGAGCCAAGAAAAATCCTATGTTTTCTTCAGAAAAATAAATAAATAATGCTATGTCTTTGTCTAGGATAATGATCTTCGGATGGAACTAAAGAGATTTTGTGAAATGCTAGTTCAATTTTTATAGTTGTACAAAGAAGTAGAGTAATTGGTGATTAGTCATATGTTTCTTAACTTCTACTCATATCTATGTTTTACTATACATATGTGTTTGGAGTATCCTATATCTACTCGGTTTGATCTCAGCCCATCTAGAGAGGTTTGTATATATATATATGGTGGCTTCTTCCTCAAGTTAAATTGCTAACTAGTAAATGTTTAGAAAGTGCCGAAGACAAGGCCTTGGAACTTAGTGGAAGTTACTTCGAAGGGTGGAAAATAGTATATGTGCTTGGAAATTACTCAGATTATGTAAGTGATGATGATGAGGTAGATGAGCATCATGAGTATGATGATGATGGTGATGATGATGAGGAGGAGGTGGAAGAAGCTCGCCAGGTGGGTCCTGAAGAGAATATCATAGTTGGCAGTGTGTTTCCGACAAATGTCAAGCATAAAAAACGTGTCGAACATCGTACCCATCTACGTAACACCACCGGGCTTTACTTTCACCATTGTAAGTAAAATATGCTCTTGATTCTTTGTTTCTTGTTTCATGGTAAACTTATCACTAATTTTTGTGGTTGTGACGTAGATGGATGGAATATCAAAGCTGCTTATATGTTGCCAATATGTTCCAGTGCGCATTCTCACCCATGTACGTAAAATATGCTCTTGATTCTTTGTTTTTTTGGTAACAAATCACTACCTGATCTCATTAATTTTGTGGTTTCTTTTTTCGGTCTCTGAAGAAGAATGAAGACTACCAGAGAGTAAGAAAGCTCGACGAAGCTCCTCTTTGCCTTGTGATACAATGAAACCCCTTTTATTAATGTACTTGTTGTTTTTTTTTCTTTTTTTCGTCTCTAGATGTATTTGTATTTGGTATTTTAAACTTGTCTCTTTTGTTTACCTATATGTAATCTCATATTTTGTCTTCTTCTCTAGGCTTTTTTTACAAAGTACAATTCGATTGGTCTCTTTGGTAGATGTTGGTTTTTCTAGGTTAAGCCACTTAAACATTTTTCTCCTTAGTCTCTCATTCGATTAATATTACACACACATATATATCTATACTACTAATATTCCATCTTAAGCTAATACATAATTATATTTTATACTACTAATGTGCTTCTCAGTTATTGTCCTTAATTGATTTGGTGAGTCTACGTAATTACAAAGCTCATATGCTTCTTGTTTGCACTATAGATAAGTGCATATGAGATTTGTAAGGAGAGACACATTTTGTTTGAGATTTAATAAAGAGTCAAGAAAAGAGTTTTTTTTTCCCTCAAATCCCCTGTTTCGGTTTTCGACTTTGAATTAACCACTTCAGCTCCATTCAAAGTTCGGGAAAAACTGTGTACGATGAGGGAGGGGCTACTCTACTGGTTTAGCACTCCTATCCATTAGACCTCTTACTCTGTTTTAGCTTATAGTTACGGTTCCTTTTTCAGTCTCAAACTTTCAACTCTCAAGGTCACATTCATTGTACAAACATATTTTTGGTGAATAAATTTTAAATTCATACAAAAAAAGGCTTTGAATTAACAAACACTTGAAGAGCTTCGTCGTGGTCCGAGTATTCATAGAATCAATTCTATTAACTTCGGCTTTTGTCAGGTTTGGTATCAAAGTGAGCACTTGTGTCATATGTTTCTCTCATAGTTGAGAGTTAAGTAGAGGAACAATACAGAAACAAAGAAACATTAGTTATTTCAAAGAAACATTAGTTAATACATAGGAAGAGAAACACTTTATAAATAGCCATATATGCATTCATATGGGAGATCAAGATCTTATTTCTTCAAATATTGGCTAGTTCTTGAATGTTGATGGGGTAAGCGTAAGCTCGGGAGTTGAAATTAGATTTTGCAAGCAATATGTTAGCAGTCTCTGTCGGATGAAACGCATCCCAAAAGAGATACTTGGTTCGGTCAGGGCACGGGGTCTGCAGCGGCAGACACGTGATCTGACCATTGTTCCTCCCCACCCCACAACAACCTTTGTCCACAACCTCAAATCCTGGCGGATCAATATAAACAATAATAAGACATTTTATGAAATCATTAGACTAATATATATTTTATGAAATCATAATTCTAACTCACCGTAAATAGCTCCATTGACAGCGAGATCATAGGTACTCTTGTAGGAATCAAGGTAAACGAACTTGGCTCCTTTTAACTGACCTTTGTTTAAACGGTCCACTAGTTTCTTGACTTGAGAGTTGAACACCACAATTGCGTTGTTAATCTTGTCATTGCATCTGCCAGTACTATTGTTACGGTTATTGTAGCGGGCGAGCTGGTAAGGTATGCAACCGATCTGTCCTACTCCAGTCACAATCACTTTCCGAGCTCCAAATTGGTACAACCGCTAAGAAAAATAAAAAGAATCAAGATAAGTAGAATCTATTGAGATATATTATGCATTATTTGTCAACCCTTACCGTGAGCTGTTGTGTGTAGTTATTTATAAGAGACTGTGCAAAGGTTTTGTCATTGAAATTGGTACTGGTTGAGTAGAAGTCAGGCATGAAGTAATTGTTGAGATAATCGTTACTTCCCATTCCGGAATAAAAGATACACCGGCTTAAGTATCTTTGCAGCTCATTTGTGTCTCCTCTGAAGTATCGAAGCATCTGTTGAACCGCGCTCGTGTACAGCTCTACCTGCTGGTTCATTGAAGTATGTGCACCCTACAAAAACATTTGTAGTATAATTCGTTTTATGTTTAGAATAGAATTTATGGTTCTTTTATATTTTTTATGATGGATCAAAAACAAATTATAGTTTGTGTACCAAGTTGTCACCGGTTTCATCTCTAATGCCAGCTGCACCAGATGCGAAATTCGCACCTCTTAGTATAGCCTGGCCACGAATCCTGGAAAATGGTGGAATATAATTCCTAAATCCAAGAATTTGAGCTACAAAAAAGAAAAATATGTTAACTCATTAGTAAACAAATTTTCAGTGTTTGCATTGTGTTTTAAAATGTCAAACTCCCTCTAAGCACCATGACCGTTTCTAATTCTAGGCATGTGTAAAGTGTACATTTTGCCAATGACAAAATTAGAATTTGTTTTAATGGTTTTAGGTCCCAAAATAGTTAACATATAAGTATGACTTGTATTGAAATAATAAACGTATCTAAAAGATTTTCTAAAATATACTACAATAATTTTACAAAACGTGGTACATACAAAATTCGCCGACAAATACCTAGTGCATCAACGTAGGTGCGACCGTTGGTGAACCGTCCCGTTGTACCTTGGGGAAAGTCAATGCCATAAGGTCGGTAATTAGCCCTCGCAAGCGAAAGCAACCTACACATATTAATACAAATTACTATGAATTTGTGTAACACATAGATAGAAAAAATCACATTAATACATAGAAAAATTCAAGATTAAACCTGTTGTTGTTTCCATTGTCCACTAAGGAGTCACCGAAGATGAATAAACATGGGACTTGTGCCTGCTGTTGTGGCTGTGACACGGTTGTTTTTAAACCGAACAGAACCAAACTCAAACTAACCAACAATACAAAACGGAGAATGCCCATTAAGTTATAATTTAGTGAAATAATGTTTTAATGGAGCTTAAGAAGAATGAGTTTGAAAATTGGTTTGAGTGGAGTTCACAGTTATATAATGAGGAAATGTAGTTGGTTGGTTGGTTTGGTTCGGTATTGTTATAATTGTTTTCATGTGCTAATAATTTTGTGACAGTTGGTTTCTATTTTAATTCTCTATCTTTCTCTCTCTTACCAAACTTCTTTTTAGCTGCGGCTATGTTCACAAGTGTCTCATGCATGCTATCTCGTGAGGGTCTCAGAGTCTAATATGTTGCTTTCCAGTTGTTTGTGTCACAAGTCACAAGTCTATTTTTGTAACAGTTGAAACAACACTCAAGGACGTAAAATATATTTTAGGCAAAAACTAAGATATATAATTGTTATTACTAGTAAAGTTTCAATTTTTTAGAATTCCAAAACTTTCCCACATTGGAAAAATAGGAGCAACCATATCTGCAATTGTGGAAGATTATGATCGAGCAATTAGTTTTACTGCTTTGCATTCTTGTAGACAGTTAAACATAAGCTAGATGTTTGCCCCTAAGAATGACCCATTAAAAGATAGCAAACTCTGAACTCATATCCTCTATATATTAAAGGATAGTTTTCGGTGCTTAGGTGTCAAGCCCATAATTATCCTTATTTTTTTTATTTTTCATTTATTTAATTCTACTATCCATTTTGCTGAAATTGAATATCTCAAATTTCTAAATAAGAAAACTTTTATATAAAGATTTTTTTTATATTAAATGTATTGTGTTTTTCAATTGCAAATTAAACAATATAAACATATAGTATTTGCATTTAACATCAACAATTTTTGTCTGTATTACAAAAAAATAAAATTGAAACCGAAAATCTATAAGTCTAAATTTATGAATGACGTAAATGCAATTTTATTTGTATATTTAAATCATTAAAATATTTGAAGATTAATTTGTAAGTAAACTTATGGGCTAAAAGGTTGTATTATTGCATGCTATTTATATATCAATATTTTAATTTAAAATATTTTAACGCATTTACAAAATTTAGTTTTGACTTCTTAGGATTCAATATAAAAAATTTAAGATTAATTTATAAATTGTATAAAATTAAACAGCATAAGATTTACCCGGGCATGGCACGGGTTCTTATGTGTATAGTAAAACATAGGATATGACTAATCACCAATTATTCCTTTGTACCACTATAAAAATTGAACTGGCATTTGACAAAATTTCTTTAGATACATCCCAAGATAAATATTGGATTTATAACCGAGCTCAACCTGCGCAAAATTGGCATCAGTGATCTCAACATTATCCTAGACAAAGACAGCATTTTTCTGGGCTCTTAGATTTTAGCTTTTAAAAACTTATCTTGTAAAATCACTATATTACGTACTTACAAGGACAGAAAATTTGTTCTCCAAATTATAAGTTCTAAATACCACATAACTTTTTTCATATCCAAAAGAGGTTAAAGAGAATGGCAACTAGGATTTAAAGGTTGGTTTGGTGTTGAAAATAAAATGTGGAAGTCAATTAGGGATTTTCATGAAAGAAGATTTTGTTAAATGCTTATTTTAAATTATTAATTTGTCTTTTATCTAAACTTTAATTTAGAATAATTTATATTTAATATATATTAATTAATATGACAACCACGATAAAATAAACTGAACTCATTGAATGGCGAACTAATCAGAAAATACTAGTTTGGATTGACATTTTTACTCGATAAACTCTATAGAGGATATCGATATTATACATCATATCTCTGTATTTGTGATATAAATATATACAATTAGTTCATATGTTTACCCACGATAGAATAGGTTTATTTCAATTATTGGCGAACAAATTAAGAAACACTAGCTTGTACATCTCTTCTCTATAACCTTTATATATGATACCAATATCAAAGATCATATATATGTATTTGTAATAAAAATATCTATACAAATCCAACCTTACCCATTCAAGATCTTATTCATAAGTTTTTCTTTAAAACAATTACTTATTCATATGATCTTTAAAACAATTCTAGGTATGGATCAATTTAAAAGATCTTTACCAATATATTTGGTTATTGTGTAATCCAAGTAAAAAGAAACATCATAGGAGAATATATTAAAAAAAAACATAGATGTTCATTAAAAAAAACTACATAGATTTATGACAAAATGGTAATAAATAGGGAAAACGACACAAATTTATTGGCTTTAAAGGAAAACAGCATAAATAAAGAAAAACGACACAAACAGACGAAAAATATTTAATTAAAATTATTGTTGGCTTTGGTTTTCAAGTAATAGAAGTATCTCTTGAGTATCACTGACAAGCAGTTGTTGATGCGCCATCAGCTCCGGGACCATTACCATCCTCATCCTTCTTTTGATCTTCCCCCTTCCAAAATATTTTATCCATTATCATTTGCGCATCAGCTGTTGGGAGTTGCATAAGTTGATTCTTTTGAACTGCATTTAGACTCTTTATTTTTTCAACAAAAAAATCTAAAGAGGCTGATGTAGTGAGGAAATCTTCTGGCATAGGAAGATCAAAAAAATTTGGCATTCGATCGGATCCCACGTAGGGTTCAAGCTCATTCTTTGTAGACTCAATCTCTTGTTCAATATTATTGAGAATACTCTTGTGGTGTAGGATCATGCCATGGCAACCGGAAATGGGGTCACGTCGACGAGCCTCAGCTTCATAGCGCAAGCAGTTGGCAGCAATTTGACGTTGTTCAGGGGTGTTAAGATCAACGAGGATCTTGCGGACGTTCATGGCTCCAAAGACTCGACTGACATCTTCAAAACTTGTATCGTTCGATGGAAAATGTGGTGCCGAGATGCACCCTTGAACACAAGTTTCATTCAAGATCTTGCAAACAGCACAACGGTTGGAAGTCATTCTTCGTTGTTTTATTTTCTTCCTTATCCCCTGAATAAAAAAATTGTGTAAGTATAAAATCATCAGCACAATTTTAAATGTATGCACATTTGATAAATTAACAAAATGAAAAAAATGTCTTCAGTATAAATAAATAATTCTACACAATTTTTTTTTTCAAATAATTCTTCACAATTATATTATAGATCATAGACAAGAACATGAAATATTACGCTCGTAAAACCGATAATATACATGGGAACATTTTTTTACTATAACGGTTATAAATAATTTGTATGTAAACCGAGATCATGTAATACCTCGATCAAAAATGAAAAACAATTTCTATCACAAAAGAAATGAAAATGAGTAAATCTGAAGGATGTCTACAATGATGAAAGTAGCTGTAGTTTTATAGCCATGGCTTAAAACATTACCAAATTATTATATCACTGATTTTAGGTAAGATAGCAAAGTCCAATAAATATCGAAAGTTTGACTTATTTATTTGTAGATAAATAAGAGTAATTATTTGGCAATTACTACTAACCATTATAATGTGATATATTTGACTGTGCGCGTTGCTTCTATTTTTGGAAAAATAATATCATCATTTGTTGTAAATTAATTGTCTTTCCCAAATTTTCATGCATTAAATATGTCAAGTTTTATTTTTTAATAATGTATTGTACTCTATTTGCAATTAGTATCAACATAAAATGTCATTCAATTAGTTTGTGTACAACACGCATTGGATTGTTTATCTTTTTCAATAATAAATGCTTTTTTTCAGGAATTTATACTTTAACATACATTAACCAAACTCGTATAAAACAAATCTACGTAGGTGCACACGTGGATTCCACGTAGTCAAGATTTAAGGCGTATGCATGATTTTGCACAAAACATGAAGTGCAAGTATGAACTTCAAATGTTTCACTATTGAGGTATGTTCTAGTACAACAATATAGTTTAAGTATAAATTTCACATTTTTAGAGGTATGAAAAAGCCGATTTCTCATACAGAGTGTTTAACAATTCTTTGAATGATAATCTCTGAAGCAACTTGTAAGTGGTAAATAGTGAATTTGTTGTGAACCATCATTTCTACGAAGTTATATTCACACACACAAGGCATTGCGATAAGTCTCGCTATTGAATCCTTACATGAATACTAATATGAGCCTATAAAGACATTAAATCCTATTTGTATTAACCATGTAGCTGCACGAACGCAGGCCCTCACTACCACAAATGATGTAGGCCCATTTAGTTATCTATCAATCGCTTCATGGTTACCCTATCAGCGTGAACTCTGACCCAGAGTTAACAGATGTATCAGATTGTTCTATACTTTCAAAACTGTTGAGGGCACCACATATGGAACCAAGTTTTGGGTTTGAACCAAAGTAGTTTATATTGATGGAAACAGGGAAGGCTAGTGCTAAAATGGAACTTGGAAATTTCATTGTACTTAGGAAAATTCATATTAAACAACTCTTTAGGACATATTTTAATCAATCTAACAGTGCTGGGTTCATTCACAAGCTTGGAAGATAGTCATATCTCAACGAACACGACGCGCTTTATCTTCCTGCCCCAACCCCAGAGACTTCTGTGCATTTGCAATGCCTTCAGGATCTGCATCAACCATATCAAGCGTTAAAACCACATACCAGTACAATAAATCAAGGGTATCATACGACACTGAGAATGCCATCACAACTTTTACCATACGACAAGAAAACATTTGACTATTTAATCTGTTCAATTAACATCTGGTATTCGAAAAATAAGGCTAACCAAAGAACTGAGTGAAAATGCGGGTGAAGAAGCTCAAGTTGCGAGAGACGTTGAATGCCATTGCAGGAGGAAGAGGCTTCACCAAAGTGTCTATAGTGAATACACTTTGCAGGAACTGTAATAGAGAAGCAGAATTTACAGCTTAGGAAACGGGTTTTAACGATATTAAACATATATAGATGTTACAATCTATCGAAAAGGAAATTAAAGCTATTCAAAAATCGCTTGAATGTGAACACCCGGTGAATGCATAAAATATGTTTCTGTATAAAGACAGTTCCAGATGAATGCAGTGTCATGATTAAAGTTCTATTCAAAACTGTTCCATTCCCAAGGATAAAGAAAAGCAGAGGCAATAAAGAAGGAATGAAGAAAAACTATTTGAATAGAAGTAGCTATAAAGTATCTCCTCAACTAACTTACTAAGTAGTCTATCACCGATGTGCCTTAAACAACAGAAGAGGAATTCACAAAACTGAAAAACCAACTGTTCATAGGATACTTTTGTCGAAATTTTTTAGTCTATCACCAAGGGGAAGCAAGTCTACATCAAACTACACAGATGTTTTCCACGAAAGTCTACCACCCGATAACAAAACCAATACATGGGAAATTACGAAGATCCCTTTAAAATGGTGTTACAGTTACGGTATAGTTCTTCAACAAATGTGAATCTGCTATATAAGATTCTATCAAAAAGGTCAAAATTCCAAATTTGAATGTAGAGACACCAAGCAAGTGTATCACTTTATGTTAAAAATCGAAACTTTATGTTACAAAGAGAGCTAAAAATCCATTCTTTGCAGCTAAATTTACTTCTTCTCAAGCTTAACACAAGGTTTCAATACTAGACAACGCTTAGATAGATCGATTGCTATTAATCTTAGACACATAAACATAAAGGTTAAACCTTTTTCACATTTCTCCATTACCCATCAATCTAAAGATGTGTGAACAAGTAACAGAACAAACGTTACCACAATCTACTAGTAATTCCCCAATTTCCTAAGAGCAGAGCAGAGAGGAGCAAATTCACTATACGAAACCTAGAATTACCGAACCAAGAGAGAGGGTTTAAGAGACCTGGTAGTTGCGATTGAAACTGTAACGAAGCTGAGGATCAATCTCAAGTGAATCATCATCATCATCATCAGCGAGACTTCCCTTTTTGGTTCCACGACTAGGAACGTGCATCTTCGACATACCATCAGAATCCTTTGTGACTTTAAGCTTTGCGTTGCTAAACTTATCAGAGTCATCATCGTCGTCGCCTCTCCACGGTGCTTTTGATAACAGTTCCTTCTTCTTCGCCATTGTTGTCTTTGGCCAATCCTGAGTTCTTTAGCCAATCACGCATTAGAGCCTTTATGCGTGAGATAAGGCTCTAGAGATGTTGTTTGGTTATAGAGTTAACCTTGTTACCAAATAAGATATGAGTATTAATTTAATAAAATGTCTTGTTTGGTTATAGAGTGAGATGTGTTACTAAACGGGATATCAATTTCTGCATAAAACTAATTAAGCTAAGGTATCACCATTTCACATATTATCTCTTCGAATTCGTATCAGTTATAATTATAAAACTAGATTTTAACCCGCGGTACACCGCAGGATGATTTATTTTTAAAGTTAGTATAAAAATATTTTGTAAATTGTATCTCCTTATAAAATATTTATTTATATTATAGTTTACAATTGTTATTAAGTAACGGTATACCACGAGTCCATGAGACAATTGTTAATAAACTGGAGATTTAACCCGTATTAAAACGGTATATTAATGATATTTATAAATATTGATTCAAATTCGTCCGCCATATAAACCCATTCCGAAATATAATCCGTTCCGTAATTTCTTAACTCATCCTGTGATTTGTTTTTATTTTAAAAATTAATGATTATTTATTATATATAAAAGTTTACAAATCATATCATTCTCTAAGACATTTATATTTTAAGAAACTGAAGATTTAATCTGTATTAAAGCGGCATGTTAATGATATTTTAAAATTTTATAAATATTGATTCAAACTCGTCCACCATATAACTTCGTTCCAAAATATAACTCGTCCTGTAACTTCTTAACCCGTCCCGTGATTTGTTTTCTAAAAGTGGTAATTTTAAAAATTTAACGATTATTTATTATAAATAAAAGTTTGCAAATTGTATCATTTTCTAAGATATTTATATTTTATAGTTTACAATTGTTATTAAGTAACATTATACCACAGGACAATTTTTGGTTTTATACAATCTTTTCTAAATTAGGCTGATTTAATATATCTAATATTGGTGGTATTAAAAAAAAAAAGATTTAATCCGTAATGAAGCGACAGATTAATGATATTTTAATCTTTTTGTTATTTTTGATTCAAAAACCTGTTCCGCCAAACCCGTTCAGCCAAAAAACTCATTTATTTTATTAATATTGATCTTATTTATGATATGATTCAGAATCATTTTTTAAATATTTTAATCGATGTAGAACGTTGAACACACATTTTCGTCAATTGGATAAATATGTCCGTTTTTAAAATTTCGAATCACAGTATATGCAGAAAAAAAAATTGATTTTTTTTTTACTTTATGTATTATACGATGATTCAAAACAGTTAAAAACAAATCAAACAAAGATGATAGAAAAATCATAATTCTAAGTCTTAATCAAATCTTCTAAATATCTAAATTATTAAATATGGAATATCCGGTGTATGAGTTGGGTTAAATATAACCCGACCCAACAAACTTTTTAATGACAAAATTTGTAAACGGGTCGGGTATCCAAAGTATCCGAGAACAATGTTACCCACCAGACTCAAAAGTGACAACAAAAATACTAGTATAGATTTTAGTTTTCAAGATTTCTGTAAATACTAAATTCAATTTGTTTCACATGATTTGAATATATCTCGATATTTTTGCATTGAATTATGAATCAAAATGATTTACGATCGTGTATTCTAAACATAGTGCATTTACTTATAAATAAAGTTAGATACTATATTTTTTTCTTAATTTTTTTTAGTAATTGTATATTTTTTTGTGTGTTAAATTGTACTTCATGTGTTTTGTGTTTCATATTGTAAGATGTTTTAAAAATTTGTTTTGTTTCACAATATAAAATGTTTTGAAAAAATAAAATCATTTTTCTATGCAAAAAAATAAATTAAATAATTTTGGGACTATTTATATTTTACAGTAAATTTTATCATTGATCAAATTAGTGAGCTCGTATTCAAAAAAAGTTCTTTAGAAAATCTGATTCATGCGAAAATCATACAAAGTACAAGATTAATATTTGACAAGTGCATCTAAAGCAAGGTGAATCCACTTCAAGCCACCATCCTCTGATAGGATTTCTTAAGTCTTATCCTTGTTATGAGCTACGAGTACAATAGAGATAGTCGCTTGTATATTAAGATATTGATCTTCATCTAACATGTTGGCCACCTTTAAAATCGTTTCAAACTGTCATGTTAGAGCAACTCCTCGACAAAGATTAGCTGAAAACAAAAATGAAAACAGTAAATAAGACATCATAATCATCACCAATACATAAAAATGACTAGCCTCTATGAGGCATAACATGACACACATCATAATCAACACCAAAACAAAATAAAACGACTTACAACTTTTCTGATCTGCCTATGTAGCCTAGCGATGAACACTCTTTAACCGCTATGAGAAAAGAGGCTCGAGAAAGAAGAAACAAAATTCAAATTTTCAATTAAATCTTGAATAAAAATTAAATTAATTAAAAGTAGAATAGAGATTTTTACCAGGTAATCCGACTGGAGATGAATCCCAAAAGTTGAAGACATATCAAATACGAATCCCAAGAGTTGAAGACAGATCAAATGCACCAAAGCGTTAGTATTCAAAATTAAAAAAAACACTTAAATCTTTGCCTGAATGAAATTAAAGCAGATCGGGATGAAATTGTCATCTTCAATCGAGATCTTACGAAGGCAAAACCCAAAAAAAAAAAAAAAATTGAACCAATATGGATGTAAAAGTGGTTTGAGTCTTTTGTTAAGTTTTACATAAATATTTCTTAGTTATTGCATAAACAAATTTTTTCTTCCATTTTTTGAATTTCAATTTATTTGTTAAATTTTGTATATACTATCTGCTTATTCCTCCGTGAAAACTCACCAAAAATCAAACCGTGTGTTTTTAAAAAACAAAAATAATTTTTTTTTAAGCAAGGTTAATTATGATGACAACAATTGCATCCAACAAACACATAGAGACTTGTAACATTTTCTAATTATCTCAACAAAATAAAAAAAAAAAGATAGAAAGACCTGGTTTAATTTGCTTTTATTACCCATCAGTTGATTTCTATATTTTAGTTACTTGAGAGATTGATGGGAGATTAAAAAGGGATATTTCTTTTATCAATATTTCAGTTTTTCATTCAAATTCCTCTAGTTGTGTGCGTTTCGATCTCTAGATTTTGTTGTTTATTTAGCGCTTTAAAAATATTTTCTCTTCTAGGTTTTTCTAGCGTTTCTTATTTAACTTTTCCGCTTTGTTTACTGATTTTGGGAGGTTAAGTTGATTTGGATTTTGGTTATATTATATGTTAACTTGGTTTTGCTTTTCGTGACAGTAACAAAATAACAAAGATTATTTTATAATTTAAATTGACTTGCTTTTCGCGTAGTATCAAAGTAACATTTGTCTTAGAAATTAATAAGATAATAGTACTGTGCAAATCCTTTTTGTTTAGTTGTGATTTGGATGCTATGTTTTTCCATCTTCTTTTCATTTCACCTCATCTCTTGATTTCAGGTTTTTGTTTTTAATATTTTTGTGAATCCATGATTTCTTCCTGACTTAAGGAATACATATCCTCCGATACTTGTTTATTGCATTTTACAGCTAATAGATGTATGTTGGACAATATAGATAATAAGACAGTTTGAACAGTTTTTGAACATAATTGTTCTCTCAAAATTCTTCTGCTTTACATGAGCGAATACATTCATGATGATGAAGACTCTATCACACATTATTTTGAATACGTTCTAACGGGCTTGATTCAAATAAATCTTATCAAGAAGTTTTTCTCCCTTATTAAAGAGATTAACTTGATTACGCCAACATCAATGATATGGATAAAGTCCAAAGAGTTGTGGGATGTTGAATGGAAAGTAAAGAACTCTGTAAATAATCAAAACTTTTAATTTTATTATTATTATTATTATTATTATTTTTTCTTTATAGATTGTATGAGATTTTTTCTCCCAATATTTCTCTCCCATCGTTACACATTTAAACCTATTTTTATACACATAATTATTAATCTTCACATATTTGGGAATTGAAATATTGAAGAGGTATTATATATGTCCAAAATGGTCGTTAGTCTAAATATATCTATAAAATTATATTAAAATAAGAATTGTGAGGTAGATCTTTATTTTCATCTCAACATCCAAAAAACTCTTCGGATTATCTTACTATAATCACATATTTTGTTTACTAAATCATTTCAAATTTTCGAGTCCTAGTAAAGGAGATTAAAAGAGACCAAAAACTGAGTTTTATATTATTTGAAATATGTATCGATTAGGATAAAACATGTATATTAAAATAAAATTCCCTTAGATTAGAAGAATACCCGCACTAAAGCGGTTTTTATATATGTTTATCAAAATTTAATATTTTTATTATTTAATATTTGTATTTGATATTATCCAGTAAAACCTCTATAAATTAATAATAATTATATGATATTTTCTTGATATATATTTACTCAACTATAGTATAAACTAATATTTATTAATTTATGTAGAGTTTAGTTTTGCTTATTAAAGCTTTAGAAACATATGAGCTAAAACAATTTGATCTAACTAAAATTAATGTTTTGGATGCTAGAGATTATGTAGTTTAGCACTTGCACATTTGATATTTAGAAGAAAAAAAATTCTTTTGACAATAAATATCAATACTATACATGAATTGACTTATACAAAGGATATACATAAATTTAAATTTATGATTATCGTCTTCAATTTTTGTAAATAAATAGTATGTCGACTATGGAAATGAAAATTATTCAGAATTTGAAAACTTAGTAAAAATTGTGGCTATTTTGTATGACAAAATTATACACAATATTATAATAAGATAGTTTAAAAACAGAGCATAATATTTTGTAGGAAAAAATGTCAAATAAATCCACAACCATCAAAAATGCCGAAAAATGTCAACTTTGTCTCATGTAAAATAATTCTCTAACTTTTATTTAGTTTTCATTTTAATCTTTAATTTTAATTGATTTTTCATTTTAATCTAATTTTTGTTGATGTATTCAAATAAGTCACATCATCAAGTTGACTACCGGAGCTAATTAACCTAATTAAATTTCGTTGAGATTTTTTTGTTAAACTACACAAAACAACGTCGTTTTGATTTAAAATAAACTCAAAAATAATATTTGAACCCCTTATCTCTCGGATAATTCATAGACCAATCAAGATAATTGATTTTCTATTAAACCGCAAATATGCATATTTATATCCTTAAATATAAATTTTTTTAAAAAAAATTAAGACTAAATCACCATCTTGCAATTGGGTTATTTTTTCTTCCTGTTTATTTTAGATTCTCCACAAAAATTTGTTTCTGAAATCGATGAACAGAATCTTTTATTCTCCCAATATTTCCCTCCCAAATTAGGGTCCGAATGGAGAAAGTGAATCAGAAGGAGCGGATCAAATGGTTCAAGCGGATCAAGCGGAACATATGCGGATTAAGCAGATTTGGCGGAACAAGTGCGGATCAAGCAGATCTAGCGGTCTAAAATATGTGTTTGAATGGTGAAAGCGGATCAAATAATGCGGATCAAATATTTAAACTATAATAAATATAAATTCTTTATTATAATTAAAATATTTTATATAATAATATACATAAAAAATTGTAGTAATTCAATGTACAAATATTTATATAATAATAATAATATTATTCAGTTTTTAGATCCAGTTTTTATACATACCGTTTATGAAAGCAAGATTGGATAATGAAACCTAACGATAACTTAACTAATTGGTTTAATCTATATATATGGTTAGAGTTGGGATAATAAACCAAACTGAAATAATAGAACCAAACTGAGATTTTGGTTGTTTGGTTCGGTTTCGGTTATGGATCATTAGCCGATCGGCAATTTGAGAAATTTAGTTCGGTTCGGTTCTCGGTTAACCAATTTTTTTTAATAACCGAATTATAGCTGTTATACAAAAAATATATCAGTTTTCGTTAATAGCCGAACTAACCGAAGAACCGAATTCCCGAGTTTCGGCAAGATTTTCAAAACTCAAAAAAACAGAAGAACTGTACTAACCGAAGAAACCGAAATCCCATGACTAAATATGGTGATGAGACCCAAAATCCATAAATCTAGTAAATTTATAGTATTGAACTGTAAGTTTAAATTAATAAAAATAAAACATCTCAATGTGCAGATGAACCACTTGATCTTTTCCTTATTAGGCTTTGAATGTTATGACAGAAATTTGGTAGTCCAACTTGTGGGACAGGTGAACTGTATTTAATTTACCAATCAGGAAAAAACGTGGGTTGTCTGCATGCAGAGAAATTTTTTTTGTCTTTTGTAATAAAAGCAGGTCAAATTAGAGAGTTATCTCTCATACGTTAATTGAAGTGGTCCAACAGCAGTCCATAAATTTTTAATAAATAAAAAACGAAAATCAAAATAAATATTAGTCTCTTTCTTCTATAAAATCTCAAACACTCTTTTGTACTTCACACATTACATCACATTACAAAAAAAATGAGTATCTTGCTCTCTCTCTTTCTTTCTTTTACGTTGCTTTTTTTTTGTAGAATGAAACTTTTTTTTTTACAAAACTAGAAATAAATATTATAGTATTTATTTATTTATGTATAGTATAAATATCTTTTATAAATTTTTATAATTGTGTAGTTTATATCTCTATCCTAATTTTTTCTTACAGGTTTTAAAATATAGAGACTAAACAAATTAGTAAATCAATTTTATGTATGTTATTTTATTATAAATCAATTTTAAATTTTATTTAAATAGATAGATGAGTTTTCTTCTAAAAAAATAATTCCTATAATTTTAAATATTTGCATATTAACAATAAAACTGGTAAAACTATTAATCTAAAAAAATATGTCTTACATGACAGTGTTATAAGAAGTGGTGCAAGTGAAAATAGCAACGTTGAAAATCAAAGGGAGCCTTATCTACAGGTATAAATTAATTTTTTTTATCCTAATTTTGTTTTGATGTTTATGCTAAATTTATTGATGTCATTAGTTATGAATATTAATGGTTGCAATATTTGCAAAATCTTAGAATTATTACAATTGTTATTAATGTCAGTATGTCACTAATATCAATATGGTTGCTATTTTTTTTTCTCCTTTTTCAAATTTAAAAATCTCAATGGCATCATATGTAATATTTTACCTTTTATAAGGTTATTTAATTTTGAGTGATTCCCAATTAATAGTATAGATTTTTAATAAAGTTTATAACAATATGTAGTTCTTAATAAAAATTTTGTTATATTGTGTACTATTTATTATTTAATAATTTGATCTGCACATGTTGAACAGCTTTCACCATTCGAACTAATATTTGACCTGTTGATCTGCATGATCTGCACTTGTCCTACATGTTCTGCATGTTCTGCACTTGTTCTGCATCTTCTGCAAGATCTGCATGATCTGCAACGCTTGAACTGCTTTTACCATTCGAAGCCCCGTGGATCAAATGATCTGCTTTTATTGAACCTTTGCGGTTTAAAATACTGTTATTGATTTGTTTATTATTTTTAGTATAGAAACGCAAAGTAAAAATAATAAAGGCTGAATGGAGATATAATTAGCGTTCCTTACACTTTGACAAATCATCCACTATTTGTACGCTTCACGTTCAAGTCCTTAGTCTCATATAGTATTTGGACTTTGATTTATCTTTAAATCCCAAATTTGACAGTAAATGTGCAACAACGAATAGGAACAAACCATCAAAATACAAGTTTACTTTTGTAAGTGACCAGTGACTACCAATTTAAATGCTCTGATCTTCAGTCAGAAAGGATGTAAGGACCTAACCTAAAATCTTTTAATAATTCAAAAAAAATTAAAAATAAGTGACCAACGACCATTTAGGATAGATCCTTATTTGTATTCATTATTCATAACAATGCAATAACAAATAATTATATGAATAATACTATATTAGTATACCGATTTTAGTAAATACACTAAAATCCTGAAAAAACGTAATCAAATCAAGCAAAAATATAAAATGGCAGCTAAGCAAGTCCCTCAAAACTAGGTAAAACAATTTACCAGCCCTGAGTCCGTTGACCGACCAACGACGGTGAACTGCATAAATCTCCCACCACAAAATTAACGGCGGCGATCAACTTCCACCGGACAAAAAGGTCGTCCAGCTCGAGCCCGATGACTAGAAATAGTAAAATGTCTAAGCCTCTCATTTTTCTCCCTCATGTAACCTTTACACAAGAAAGTCGCCGAGAACTCATCTTCCACCGGACGGTTAACGTCATGAACAAAAACATCAGTTTCACCATCTTCACGGTTACGAGCCAAAAGCCCCGCCGTGTAAATAGCACTCATCCTCCCCAGAGCTTCTTCGTGGTAACCAGTTGGAGCATCAATTTACTAAATTTTTCATTGTAGGCTAGTGGTTAAAACGTTTTGGTGAGTACAACAGGTGGCGCAACAACATGCTATTCCGAATGCAACTCTTTTTGTTTTCTCTCTTTCCTGTCTACAAACTTTTTTGTTTGAAGATAAAAAGGTGCATGCAATGTTACGACGTTGGCGATATATATGTACAGTGTGGCCTTTTTAGGATAGTGTTGTCTTAAACGTCTACCTTTTACCTCTCTGTAAATTGCCTAATCTTGGTTCGTTCAAGAAGAGATTCCTTTTTCTCCCATGGGATTTCATTAAACAGTTTGATTCCGACATCAACACTTAGTGACTAGTGAGTGGCAGAGGTAAGAAGGGATGAGGGGGTCATGTGACCCCTATAAACTTTATATATTAATTATTCTTAGAGTAAATTTGATAGTTTGAGGAAATATTTAGTTAAAATAAGTTTTTGTTCTAACTTCTAAATGATCCTTTTAATTCATATAATCTTTTAATTTATTATTTTAGAATAAAAAAATTTGACACTTGTGGGTGCTAAAATCCACACTAGAAATTTGTTCTTAGATTTATGGGTAAAGAAGGCTAGATTTTCAATGATGCTTTGAGAGTTGAATTGCTAAAGAACGAAAAGATTTATTGATGAGAATCAACAGTTTACAATGAGAAGTATGAGAATACAAGTATTTGTGAGTATTAGGGTTTAGTAGCAAGTAGGCGATGTCCTTCTCAAGTCATCCTTCTTCTCCTTATATAGCTCTTCGAGTCAGGTCAGCCGCCTCCGAGATCCGCGCCTGTATCTCCTATATTTCAGGTCCGTTCCGAGATTATAGCTGAAGTCCGCACCAACTGCTCCTATATTTCAGGTCCGTTCCGAGATTCTCTCTTGACCTGGTCTTTCCTTATTGCAAGCTCTGCATCTCCTCTTTGTGGGCTGATGGGCCTGGTACAAATCTGAGGGCCCAATTAGTGTTTACGGATGTGGATTCGGAGGTGCGAATTCCAGCTCCAACAGTTGCCCCCAGCCCATTGAGTGAGTGAGCGAGCTCGATGAGCGGATATCCAGGTTAGGTGTGATAGAGGGAATATTGCCTTAGGGACGTCAGACTCGGACTAGGTCAAGTTGATTTGACTGTTAGCACGGATCTGCGAACGGACGGCTGAGATTTGACGCTCTTTTTCGCGAGATATTTGAGTAGAAACGCTGGTTAGGACTTTAGCAGGCTGGACTACGAGTTTGCGTCCTTTTTGACTGATGAATATGAAATGTTTTCCCGGTTCGGATTTAGCATGTCAGGCTGCGGAGTGGCGGAGTGGCGGACCTGGGAAATAGAGTTTGGCAGATTGGTTTTAGTTGAGCTCCATTGAGTCAAAACTTCGGCAGGTCAGACTGCATGTTTGTAGACTTTTGGAAGCGAGATCAACGAGTGGATCCGCCAATTTTGAGGCATTGGGCTTGTTGTATCGCAAGATTGCGAATGAAACCACCAGATTCTCCTTGACCAGGTTCGTTGCCTGATGGAGTTTGGCGAGGTTGTTTTAGGTGAGCTCCGATGAGCCGAAATTTGTGTAGGTCATGCTACGCATTTACGGACTTTTAGAAGCAAGATCATCGAATGGATCCGCCAACCTTTGAGTATTGGGCTTGTTGTATCGTAAGATTACAAATGGGTCACTTGTGTGAAGTAACGTGATTATGTAGTAGCGAGAGTGAAAGAAAAGGAGGACTGATTTTATTAGACTTGTTTTTAAGTACATGAGAAATACATAACGAGACTTGGTACATGTGTTTATGGATGTTCCTTGGTTCCGAGCTGGTCGGCTTATAGCTTGGCGACGTTCTCCAGATCCCGTTTAAAGGGAAGTATGCATGTTAGTGATGATGGTGTGGCTGCGCTCTTGGGAGGAGCTGCCTACGTACCCCGTCTAGGGATCAAGCCTTATCGTAGTTCGATTGTTTTGAGTATTCAGTAAAATTATTTTTTGAGATGCATAGCATTTCAGGATCGTAACTCTGGTACCCCGTTTATTACTTTTTCGAGCTTGTAGACCCTGTCACGGACTACTTCTATGATCCGGTAGGGACCTACCCAGTTTGAGAGCTAGGTACGCGGTTTCTTCCTCGGCTCGTGCAAAGTAGAGCGCCTTGTGGAGGGCGTCGTCCAAGGTGGCTGGTTGCCGGACCGTGAGTTCCTCGCGGAATCTCGAGGAGAACCATAAGCCGTTGCGGAGGGCTGCTAGGGCAACCTCTTCGTTTAGGTTGGCAATCTTTGATTTGGTCGTTTTAAATTTTTCGATGTAAGATCGCAGAGGTTCGTTCTGGAGCTGAGTTAAGTTTCATAGGTCAGCTTTGGATGTTTTGTTTACAATCAGTACTGAGTACTGTTTGAGGAACGCAGCTGCGAGTTGGTCAAAATTATCGATGGAGTTTCCTTCGAGGCTTGCGAACCATTCTAAGGCGTGACCTACAAGATTTTCTGCGAAGAAGCGGCAGTGTCCAGCTTCGCTCTCCTCATCAGTTAGGTATGCTCTTGTTATGGCTAGGCGAAAAGCCCTCAGGTGAGCTTTCGGATCAGTAGTGCCGTCGTATTCTGGGAAGCGGAGAATCGCGAATGCGGAAGTGAGCGATTCTATCCGTGAACGGAGTTCGTCTTGTCTCTTCTATTACTTGATCTATGTCGGGAGCGTAGCTCACTGCCATGTGCACCTTGGAGTGCATTTGGACCATATTGGCATTAGTCTGCGCAGCGTAGTTGCGGAAGGTTTCCATATCGACGATGCTCCTGAAATATATTTTTATATATGATATTTTTAAAAATAACAAAATCCATAATTTAATACTTCACGGCCATGATAATCATTTAATCACGGAATCTCTTTATATTAAAACAGAGTTTTTTGTGCTTATATGGCAAGCCCACAATCCTACCCATAATTATCTTACATATATTTTTTTCCTTTTAAATTTTTTTTCTTACTAAACAATTTTATTTCCAAATATTACTTATTCTCATTTTCTTAAAACCAATTGCCAAACACACATAAAAGATTGTTGATGGGTGAATTTACCAAATTAAGATCTTTCAAAATTATTTATTACCAAATTTTTGTTACTTCAAAAGATTTGTTATATAAAATAAGTTATTTTGTAATTAGGAATTAAAATAAAATATAAATTATTAAATTGTATAACCAAAATTGTTCCAACTTTTTACTTGGCAATTTACACATAATTAAATTATAAGAAAAATAATTAAAATATATTTGGTATTTACAATTAATTATAAAATAGATAATAAAAGGTGTGTTATCTAAATAAATGTATCATTAATTTTATGATTTAATATATTAAAATATAAAGCCTTATTCATAGGACATAATAAATCCCTAGAAAATATCTTTCAAGGGTCATTGCCTCTCGGAAATCTAGCAGTCGCCGATCTTCTCAATGGACCGATCCGCAACCAAAGTAGTCGTTCTTCTCTTTACGTATTTTTTTTTCTTACTCACTCCCTAACCTCTGTTTCTCTAATAATGGTTTCTTCACCAGAAGAAAAATATTTGAAGTAGTAAAATTTCTGATCAGATCTTTTATGCCTTAGGGGCTGGACTTGAACGGTAGTGATGCAGCAGACATTCCAAAAAACAGGTAAATTGCTTCTATCCTTTCTTTTTTTTTAATGGGAAATCGAGTTTGTCATGTTGATAATAATTACTCCTGCAACCGAATTATATTGCAGTAGCTTTGGCTGTGTCCGACCAAATTATCGCAGTAGCAGTGGCTGGGTGCAACCATCTTATTGCACTAGCTTTAGCAGGATTTGCGTTGAGGGATATGACACTTCACTTTATGAGTATGATCTCAAGCTCGCTTTGAGAAAACATTTCTCTTCATGTGGAGAGATCACACATATTTATGTTCCCAGGGACTTTGAAAGGAATATTCTCAAGAGGTTTTGTGGCTTCTTCCTTCAATTTTCCTAGCTCAAGTTAAATTCGATGCTCTTAACTAAAAACTAGTTTTATTTTTTTTTGGTTTCACAGTTTTGCCTTCATTCATATTGCGGGAGAAGGTGCCGAAGAGAAGGCGTTGGCACTTAGTGGAAGTGACGCGGGAGGATGGAATGTATTCGTTAAGTCTTCACCGTATGATGGACAATACGTTGATCCTGGATGGGCTACTGTGGAATCCCCACACTTCAGTCTTCCAAGACGCATGTACGTATACATTGATTTTGTCGTTTTTATTATGTTCTTTGGGCCTAGAAAGCCGTTAGGATCATCAGAGTTATAAAAAAAAAGATAATATTAACGCTTACAAAATCAAATTGTTAGGATGATAGTTACGGGGTATGACACCTCGCTTCCTGAGATTGATATCCAGATTGGGCTGAGTAACCATTTCTCTTCATGTGGAGAGATCACGAATGTTATGATTCCCAAAGACGCAAACGGTGGTCTCAACAGGTCTGTGGCTGCTATCTTGGGACAACTCTCAAGTTTTAAATGCTAAAACTAAAGACTTGTCTCTGTTGATTTTTACAGCAAAGCTCACATTTCTATTCTGGGAGCAGGCGCTGTAGAGAAGGCCCTGGAACTTGGTGGATGTGACGTGGGAGGATGGAATATTGCAGTTGTTACGGTTATACCGCCACTAGGCACAACAATAAGATACTGCTCATCATCATGTAAGTAAATTTGCTCTTGATTCTTGGTTCTTGCTTCTTTGTAACAAATTAAATTCCTCTCACTCTAATTTCGTGGTTTATTTCAGCGCTTTCTTTACCTAACAAGTCCTAGATATGACTACGAGGACGAAGAAGAAGTCGATCGACTAATGGAGTAGAAAGTTCTTGAAGCTCTTTGATGTTTCTAACTTGTAATACAGTATGCAACTTCTTTTTTCTTTTTTATTGACATCTTTGGATCGACAAGGCCCGATCAATAGCCAATCGCTACTACGCGGGGTAACGCGACTTAGTGGAGTCGAACTCCGGTAGGGAAGGCGGAGTCAAGTAGACTTAACCACTTGACTAAAAACACATCCCCAATATGCAACTTCTTATTATTCTCAATAGTCTGCCTCGTTGATTTGGATTTTGGTTATGTTATGTTTATATATGTATTACCGGCCGACATTATAATTATGTTTATGTTTATGATTTGGATTTTAGTTATGTTTTGTTATATTCGGTATATACATATGATTATTTCTAAACGGCAATTTTGATAAAATCCAACAACAGTGCATAGCTCTTCAATCCTTTTGACCAGTAACCATGTCTGATAATTCTTAATCATAAAAGTGATATCACAAATAATTATGTGAAGATTACTATTTTAATATACCGTTTCAGTAAATGCACTGAATCTTGAAAATGTAATCAAATAAAGCAAAAAAAACACAACCAAAAAATACAAAATAACGCCAGCTAAGCAAGTCCATCAAAGTCCACTAGGTGAAACAATTTACCGGCCAACCACAATAATCTCTATCGATCTCCGCCACACAATAATATCCTCAGGACAAAATCAACGGCGGCGATCAACCTCCACCGGACAAAAGGGTCGTCCAGCTCGAGCCCGATGACTAGGAATAGTAAAATGTCTAAGCCTCCCATTTTGCTCCCTCATGTAACCTTTACACAAGAAAGTCGCAGAGAACTCATCTTCCACCGGACGGTTAACGTCATGAACAAAAACATCAGTTTCACCATCTTCACGGTTACGAGCCAAAAGCCCGGCCGTGTAAATAGCACTCATCCTCCCCGGAGCTTCTTCGTGGTAACCAGTTGGTGCATCAACCATAATCAGATCCCATTTCGTCTCGTAAAAGTCCGCCGGAAAATCTTTCAACGCAAGATCACATTTCGAGTTTCTTGGATCAGACACAGATCTACACTCTTCTGATCTTCCTAGTTCCATTAGTTTGTCTGAATCTTTGACTTTCGTGTCGTAAACTACGTGGTAAGATTCGAGGTTTGGGAACTTCTTAGTTACTATCGCAATCCATGCCTTGTCTTCTTCAATAAACACTGAAAAATAAAACATGTTTTATGAGAAACGAGAAACTTCTTAGATCTGTTGAAACAGAGGAAAAACAGAGTACTTACAGGTACGACCACCATGGTTAAGAGATGCCCACATTAAACTGTCGTGACCTAAACCAAAGACAAGGAAGTTACAAGGAGACTTCTTGTCCAAGACTCTCTTTGAGACAGAGACTTCATCGAATGTTTGTTGTGGAGTGACGTTACTGGTAACGTAATGAACCAATGCATCGGATAAAGAAAGTGGCATCTTTGTGCATTGTTGTGTCGTTATTGGACATCCTTCTGGTTTGTGTTGAGTTTCTTCTTCTTCTTGGGAGAGATTTGTTTTGGAGATTGGCTTTGAAGAGGAGGAAGAGATGTTTGATCTTGCTAAGTAGATGATGAGCAAGATCAAGATTGAGGAACCTATGAATATGACCTTGAGATTAAGGGAAGATTGAGATTTGGTTCTCATTTTTTCTTGACCAAAGAATCGATTTTTCGATTTGGGTCTTTGGATCGATGAATGAGGAAGATGTTTTGATAATGGTTAGAAGTGTATATAATATAGAGAGGTTATGGTTAAATGATTGAGGAAGTTGAGGAGGACATGAAAGCTACTAAGGTTGCTGTTCTTCCAATACAACAGAAGTTGGTGGTGAATACATACTAACTAATTTGTTTTTCCATATTATAATGTTTTATATTTTTTTTTGGTATCAAAATAATGTGTTATAATTATTTTTATAATCATGGTAATTGGAAGATGTGAAACGTAATGGGAGAGATTTCTGGTTATAAAATTGATGCTTGAAAGAGAAGAAGAATTTGATAGTGATCCAAAAACAAGACAGGTGTTAAAAAGGAACCAACATGGTGGTTGCAACTTTGTGTTTCCTTGTATTTTAAATAACCCGTTGATTTAACAACTTTGGTTCTTTGTTTCTTGAACGATAATTTTTGTCAACTGAACTAACATCACCATTTTGTTTGTCTTTATTCGGTATATAAAAAAAAACTTTCATTTGCATAATTTCAAGGGTGTCCAATTTGTTTTGGTTTAACTAAACCAAGAAGTTGATTCCAAAATTGAATTGAAATCTATATTCAGGTTTTCTTTATCCAATTTTTAAAATATGTAACCAAACTGAAACTGATACAACAAAAAAAAATTTGGTTCCGATTTTATTTTATAAAGCGAGAAATTGTGAACCGAAACGAAAAAAAAAAAAAGAAGGAAAATGGCATGTCTAGTAAATAACTTTGGAGTAAGAAAGTTAGTGATGCGGTGAGTTTAAGAGTTAAGACAAAGTGAGCCACCTATCATCGTTATTCTTTAGTCCAAGTTTGATGTGACAAACAAAAAAATCTACAGTATAACCTCTATAAATTAATACTCATAAATTAATACTTCGACAAATCAATACATTTCTTCGATCTCAAATTTGATTTCCGAAGTAATTAGTATATCGATAAATTAATAACTCGATAAATTAATAAAATATCGTAGTCCCATCTGTATTAATTTATAGAGGTTTTACTGTACTTTAAAATTACAAGATTCTTTTAAAAATAATTTACTTCATAGTTTTTAAGTTTCATTATCCAACCAGTTTGTTTAGTATTCTTTCAAGTTTTCTACAAATATGTAGACGTTATTCTAATAAGAAGTAGTCGATCGCCGTATAGTGCATGCATAAACGACTGTACTTATATACATATAACATATAGTGTATTTTAGAACACTTGATGGGGTATTGAACAACTGCTGATTAACTAAAATGATGATATAAATGTTCCTTTTTTAAAATGAAAAGTTTAAATCGGATTGAAAAACCCTGCCTTATTACATGACATTGCATAAACGAGATACAAATTTACATAGGAGACAACACTTATTAGAACAAACATGGGAGACAACTAAATCATGAAAGAACCTGATCAAACTTGATATGATAAGAGTTGGTCAATGTAGCTCATTTAAAATCGGGCAAATATCATTGGGCGATGGGCACGACATATACCCTGAGCTGGTGAAGCTCATGACTAGATGTTCCGTGGAACCCTACAATTTTGTAACCTTCCTTTCCGACAACAAAGCTGGATGTTGTTTCGAGTCCAAACGGTGGAGAGGTTCGTTCGTTGGTCTTGAACTTAAGCATGGTTATAACTCCTCGCGCCTCCACTTCCAAATAGTTTGTCAAAACAACCTTCCACCGCGGTGATGTATTCACTCGGATATTCTAGAATGAACTGTGAAACATGGAGAATAAATAAAGAGGTTGATCATCTTGAATAACTGATAACTATAAAAAAGGCTGATCCTTTAACCGATAGTTTCTCTCTTGATCTAGGACCAGGTTATACAAAATTTTGAATATGATATAATGAGTATGTCATGTTTTTTTTTAATGTTAAATAACATAATTATTAGATAAGGCTTTTTTTATGTTAGATAAGATTTTTCAATATATATTTTATTTTAGATAAGGTTTTTTAATGTTAAATAACTTAATTGTTAAACATATATCCGGGCGTATCCCGGACTAACCTTAATAGTAATAGAAAAACAATAAAAGTATATCATAGATTACCCGAGTAACCCAGATTCATATCAATCCCATGCTCTCCACCTATGAGACCATCTAGCCTTTCCTCGACGTAGACAATCAATTGACCAAACTCAATCATGATATCACAAACACCCGTTAACAAGGGTATTTGATATGCCCCTGCATTAACCTAGACATATAATTTATTTATAAAATTATTGGATCGAAAAAAATGAAGCAAATTTAGTTATTTAACTTATACGATAGGTTAGGGTGTCCGCCGTAGAGCTCACACTGAATCCCGTATGGCTTACATCCTAGCCAGGATCCAAGTATGTCTCAATCGTCTTGCACGAGGGATACCCAATCGTCTTGCACGAGAGACACGTGAGGGTATTCAAGTTGGTCTCGCTACGGACCTACCATGGCAAAAAGCAATGACCTTAAAAAACTAAATATATATACACTTCATATAGATTTTTTCTAACCCAACAAGTATATAGTATTACCTGACCTTATACTCTAAGTTAGCAAGTCTAATATATTGTATATAGTAATTTTATTTAATTTTAATAAGTATTTTCAGATCAAAGTTACATAATATACGTGTATATATTCTTTTTACAAGATATCCCATATAACTCAGTCACTGAGTATGGAAAAATTAAATTCAAACGAGATGGAAATAAACCAAAAACCATCAAATTGAAGCTAACCATAACTAATGATCAGTTTCTAGTAAGATAAATAAGAGAAATGCAAGCACTTAGAAGAAGATGAGCTTTCTCCTCCTTTCATTCACACTTTTTTTTTTGCACATTTAATGCTCAAGATATACAGTAAAACCTCTATAAATTAATAATGTTGGGACCATGATATTTTATTAATTTATAGTGATATTAATTTATAGAAAGTTTTGTTTTAACTATGAAAACTTTTTTAAAAATTACTAGCTAAAACAATGTGATCCAAATAAAATTAATGTTTTGGATGTTATAAATTTTATAGGTTTAGCCTTAAATACTTAATATTTTGAAGAGAAAATAATATATTTTGACAATGAATAACAACGATTATAGAATTTACATATACAAACGATATACATAAATTAAAATTCACAAATAGTGGCATCCATTGTTGTATACGACTATTAAAACAAAAATTATACATATTCAAAATTTGAAAAGTTAAAAAAACTTTTGGCTATTTTTATGAAAACACTAAAACTATTATATATATATATATATATATGTGCAAATTTACATGATTATTAATTTATGATATTATTGGGACTATATTTTTATATAGGGATTTCAAAAAAATTATTATCTTATTATCTTATCGAATTTGGTTAATTTTTACACTGGCCCGACTCGGGACCTGCCAAATTTATTAATTTATCGTGTTTATTAATTTATCGAGTATTAATTTATAGAGGTTCTACTGTATATTCACTCATTTCGTCATCTCCAAAAATAATATGTTGCAAGTCATTATTTTATATTTTTATACAAGTTTATCACACTTGAACAAAGCATTCACTTAAAACTTATCGAATTCTTCTTCTTCTTTTTGCTCCACATAATTATCCTTTTATGTTTTTTCATATACATCTCACTGAATTAGAAAAAAAAAATCTTAAATTATTCAAATGATTGTATTATATATATATATATATATACTAAAAATATATTAAAATATATTGTAGCTCTTCAAAAACAAAGCACAATGTAACATATACTTACTATACATCAATTTGATAAAATACCTAGTGGACATGACTAATCACTAATACCATCAAAAAGAACAAAATCTAGATAATGCATCTAGACAGAGCCGTACCAACACCAATAATCGACATAAGCGATTAAAAATAAAATGTCTACCCCTTATAAAAAAATATGTTACATGCCATTGTTATATATTGAAAGATAAATAAAGAACTATATATATTTATCAAACAAAACTTTTTTTTTAGTAACATTTTTTTCTTTCAACAAAATCATTAAATAAACTTTCAAAATCAAAGTTTTTAACTAATATCATGTTCCATGGATACAATGGTTAAGTCCTTTAATATTTTCGGTGGTATAGTCAAGCTAATAATATAAGTAACCAATTCTCTATTTTTGTTTTGGTCAAATTCTCTATTTTCTTTATTCTAAATTTTTTAGTGATTAAAATTATTTCTATATTTTGTTGTTTAATTACTTAACTATTTAGCTAGATAACTATAAATTTTATTGTGTAAATTCATGAGTAGTTTGATTTAGCTATCAAAAAGCTGTCATGAGCATATATATATATATAGTTTAAATAAATGAAACTAGAAAAATATGCCCTTAAAATTTTCCAAAACTTAGATGTCCTAAGCCAATGTTTTATTTTCTACCATTGAGACACGGCCCTGCATCTAGATGATCCATCCAGATATATCATTTGGATGTTGTTCGTTTTTGAATTTGGTAATCCATCTAGATGAACAGTGGCGGACCCAGAATATTTTTTTACCCGGTGCAAAACTATAATAGTAAATAATTTTATTTTTATTATATATTTTATAAATAAAAATCAGACAAAAAAATCCCTTCAAAAATAATAATAAGTTTTGAGAAAAACTTTTGTATTAATCAAAGTTAAACTTTTATATTAATAAAATAAAACAAATGTTGAAAATGATTAGTTCAAAATTCAAATAGAAGAAAACATTCCTTAAATATCTAAGAAAATTTGAGATTAGAAAAATAAACAAACATGTTCACATTTATAGATTTTTTTTGTTAATTATAAATTATTGATAGTCGCATTTAATAGAGATTGGGACTTCAACAATTATACCATAATAAAATTAAATATAAAATTGAAAATAGGATATTTATGTAGGATTTTTTGCTCATTTTGTATTAAATGTTAGAATTGTCAAAAGAATTCAGAAAGGAAACAAAAATTGAATGTTTTTTTTGCCTTTAAGTGAAACGAGAAATGGAGGAGGGTGGTGCAAACAGAAAAATTAACAGGGGTCAATTAATAGTTTTACTTAAAATTATTTAAGAGTTTCTTAATTTAACCAGGTCACTTGCCCTCCCTAGAGTGAACGTGGGTCCGCCCTTGTAGATGAAGCATTTGAATGAAACTTTGTTGATTTGATTAATTTTGCATATGCATTTCGATGTATGTTGTATTAAAATGATTAAAAATGACATTTTTTCATCTTAATCATATTTTAATGATTTAAAATTATATTTACAACTAAATTTTTTAATATTTTTTTACATCTAGAACCGATCGAGATTTTCCGATTTCGTTCGTGATCGGTTAGTAGTAAATAGTAATAGAACCGATCAGAAATAATTATGGGCAATAAACTCAAAACCAAAACAATATTGGTGGTGGGATTATTATCTGTAACCAATCAAAACCCAAGAATTAAAAAAAAAAAAATAAAAAAAAAATAAAAAAAAAAAAAATAAAAAAAAATAAAAAAAAAAAAAAAAAAAAAACCCAAGAATTTCGCTATAAATAAAAAGCATATTCCTTTTTATTTTTATTTTCCTTTCGTTGTCTTTTTTTTTTCTCTTTCTTATTTTGTCTTCTCGCAATCTGTTCCTATCAATCACAGATATCCTCAGATTTCAACATTCTTCTTCTCATCGCTTCTCTTAACGAATCAAACTCATCACTTCACTCTCTCTTATCGGATCTTCCAAAGTATATCCTTCAATGGATCTATGTACTCTTCAAGTAAAAGACGTAGCGATCCGAAACCCTATCTTCTCCTCCAAATCATCATCGATTCCTAGGAAACTCGTTGAATTGGAGTTTAGATTTCTCAAACGTAAGGTTTCTTCTCCTTCTCCGTATCGTTCTTTGGTTGTTCGAGCTTCGTCTAAGAAGAGTAACGACGATTCTTCTGCTTCTGGTATGTGTTGTTGAATTTGATTGATTTGGTTAGAAATTGGGGAATTTAGGCTTTGTTCTTGACACTAGTGTACTCTGTGATTCTTATTGTGGAGCTGTTTTTGTTGCTGAAGGAGATGCTTCTCAGGAAAACAAGCCTACTAATGGTAACAAATCAGGCGATTCCGCGGCTCCGAAGTCGTTCGGTTTAAAGGCGGATTGGAGAGAGTTTAGAGCGAACTTGTTCATGAAAGAGCAGGTAATAAGTTAGGCATTGTTGTTGGGAAACTTATTAGATATTAGTCAATAGGGTTTACGGGTTAAATGATGTTACAGGAAGAAAAGGCGGAAGCTGAGGGCTAAGTAGCACCGAAACGGGTACGGGAACTAGAAACGGGTACGGAAACGGGGACGGAAAACGGCAAAGTAAAAATTCATAGATACGGGGACGGCATGGGTACTTCAATAAATATATAAGAATATATACATATATACCTTTAGTGAGAGGCAATTAGAAAGTTAATGGGAAAAATATAGAAGAGAAAAGCAACTAGAAAGTAGAAAAACATGAAAATGTGAGGAGGTAAAAATGTACTCATGATAAAAGGGTTGGGAATGAAATTATAAGGATGTGAATGTTAGAATTTCAATGTTGTTTTCCTCTGAATTATCTAAAAATGTTTTTTAGAACACTAGGAAACACCAACTTTGAAGCTAGAATATCTGGGAAACGTCCCCATAACTACTTATTGTCCCCGCCTTACTCGAAACATCTTGGGGACGTTTCAGAGCTGTCCCCATGATGTCCCAGTTTCCGAAACGTCCCTGGTACGGGAACGGCTACCAAATAGAAGTCCCCGTGCTTCCTAGGCTGAGGGTAATGAATCAGAACCGATAGGGTTGAAATGGGCGCATCCGATTCCGTTTCCTGAGACTGGATGTGTTCTAGTTGCTACAGAGAAGTTAGATGGTTATAGAACATTTGCGAGAACGGTTGTGCTTCTTCTTAGAGCAGGAACTAGACATCCACAAGAAGGGCCGTTTGGTGTTGTTATCAACCGTCCACTTCATAAAAACATCAAGCATATGAAATCAACGAAAACCGAGCTCGCTACAACGTTTTCTGAATGTTCTTTGTACTTTGGTGGACCTCTTGAAGCAAGCATGTTCTTGTTGAAAACCGGCGATAAAACTAAGATACCTGGGTTTGAAGAAGTCATGCCTGGGCTTAACTTTGGTACTCGAAACAGTTTGGATGAAGCGGCAGTGCTTGTAAAGAAGGGAATTCTTAAGCCACAGGAGTTTAGATTCTTTGTTGGTTATGCCGGTTGGCAGCTAGATCAACTCAGAGAAGAGATCGAATCAGATTACTGGCATGTTGCTGCGTGCAGCTCAGATTTAATTTGCGGAGCTTCATCGGAAAACTTGTGGGAAGAGATTTTACAGTTAATGGGCGGTCAATACTCCGAGCTTAGCCGGAAACCCAAGCTGGATATCTAGAAGTTATGTTTGAAATTGATGCTAGTTTTCTAAGAGAACTTGAGGCTTTTTATAACTTCTATATATATATTTTCTCTATTAAGCCAATTTGTATAGCTTACTTCGCTGGCTTTGTATGTGAGAATAATGCACTTCTATGCTATTTATAAAGATTTGCTTTGTGAAAACTCCTATTATGTATTCTGCAGTTAATAACTAAAAAACATCTATCTAATAAATTGAAACAGTTGTTCTAAGATATACACATGTGTTTGATTACCCTAACCAAAAGAAAAGAGCAGAGCATGAAACAGAGGTAGCCATGTACAAAGACCATGTTCAGGTGTTGATTTTGTTTCTCTTGTTTCATGTTTCATGTTTCACTAAGCACATGCTTTGACTGAGATGTCTTTGTTCTTCTTTGTTGCAGATTTCTCAAGGCGGGACTTGCGTACAGCTTCTTGGATTCGTCTCTCGTGTTCTTTCATCATTTCTTCAATGTTACCACCAGGAGGCATCAATGGACCTGAATAGTGCATTCTGTTCTTCTTTCGCATGTATGTCTGAAACAACATTTAGAAACATCTTAGAGTCCATTATCTAAAGGGAGAAAAAGGAAGAGTTAAAGAGTTAGTTACCGTTGTGGGTTCTCTTGAAACTATATTCTCCTTCTGTGAAGCACTAGCTAAGTAGTCTCCCATTGTAGCAGGCACGTTGTTGGACCGGCTAGTCTTCACCTCACCTACATTGCTCCTAGAGCTTGGATGGATCACTGAATTGGAATCCGTAAAGCGTTTTTCTTTCTTGAACGATGGGGTGGTGATTGAGACATTTGAATGCCCTGAAGCAATAAACTCCGGTGTTATCTTGGAGTCTCTTAAACCTCTTCTCACAGATTCGTGTCCACGCCACTTCACAGCTTCAGCTTTTTTCCTGCATTTTTAAAACGAAAAGTTTGTTTAGGAATCTCGTCTGCATCATTGGTGGACGAATCAACGCTCTCTTTGCATACTCACCTTTTTGCTTCTTCGTCTCGAACCTTTGCATCGAGTTCCTTGCTTGGCGGATACTTAGGCAAACTTGATATGTGACAAGGGAGCGGCTCCGTTGTAAAAAACTGGAGAGGTAAATGAGACAATCATTTATCAGTATTCTTCAGGAGGCCGATCAAGAATGTTAATAAAGAAAAAAGAAGGATACTACCTCACTCAGTAGAGTCGAAGAAGCGAAGCATCTTTTCTCTGGTTCTACAGATAGAAGCTTATCAAGGAGATCTAGAGAAGAAGATGGTAAATTCTTGAATGTCTCTAATAGGACTCGCTTATAAGGATGTTGCGGTTTGTAACTTGTCGCCTGTGGGAACTTTGTCCTTTCCCAGAACTCTTCAGATGGCGAACCACACAGCTTAAAGATCTTATGCATTTGCTCCACCTTGACGAATTTTTTTTTGTATATGAAAATCAGTTGAAATCAATGGTACCAAAGGCTGAGACAGTATTGATTAGAAAACTCACCTCTGTTCTTCCCGGCATGATTGGTTTACCTACAAAGAGTTCTGCGAGAATGCAACCAACGCTCCAGAGATCAATGGCGGGTCCATATGCTGTAGATCCCAGTAGAAGCTCAGGGGCTCTATACCACAAGGTGACTACACGGCTAGTCAGCGGTTGATCTTGATCTGGTTTATAAAAACTCGCCAGACCGAAATCTCCAATCTTGAGAACTCCATCATTGTTTACCAAAAGATTCGAACCCTTGATGTCACGGTGAAGGATTCCACGGCTATGACAATGCTCAAGTCCACAAAGCAGTTGTTTCATAAAACACTTGATCTGAACACAAAACAACTAGTGAGTTGATTGATTGGCCAGAGAACACAAGAAGGTTATTCGAGCTTTTTGAAAGTACCTGTGGTTCAGTGAATTTGACACCAGGCCTAAGAGCCAAACCTGAAAGATCATGCTCCATATACTCAAACACAAGATGCAAGCTACCTGATAGCTTTGAAGTGACAAGACACTGAAGCTTCATAACATTTGGATGGTCTAGTTTTCGTAAAATGTTGATTTCTCTAGCCATGAACCTCACACTTTCAGGATCCATATTCGCAAACCTCACCTTCTTCATCGCCACGATTTTGCCCGTCTCAAGATCCCGCGCCTTATACACAATGCTATAAGTCCCTTGTCCAATCTGCAAACACAATGTTCATATCATTACAATCCACTAAAACCAATCCAACATTATCCAAACATATGAAATTTGAAAGAGACTAACTTTGTCGAGCTTCTCAAAGGAATCAGCACGTCGCGGAACCCAACCTTTAATAGCTTCACCAGCAACAGAGGTTAACCAATAAGGCCAACCAGCTGCAATAAGCTCTGCTTCTGCGCTACGCGGAACATTCGAAATAATCAATCCTCCTCCTTTCCCATTATCTGAAACTCTCCTTCCTCTTTGAGACCTTGAAGGTCTCTCTACAATAACAGTCTTACCATCATGACTATCATCAATAGGAACAATTAAACCACTCGCTCTTCTTCCACCACCAGAGCTTCCATCTACGGCTTTATGCGAAAAATCGTCTTTATTCGAAGGCAGAGGAGCAATCAATTGAACAGAAGAAGATTTGTTCCAATACTCATTTGCTTTCTCACGATGATAAACAACACCTTCTTCATCTTCTGCTGCTCCTTTTGAGCAAATGCAGCCCATAATAATCTGCCTTGTTCCACAATCTAACTTTATAACAATGATTCAACACATTTTCTTACGTAAAAAAACAAATTGTTATATATCCTGATTGATCCCTAAGCATCAAAACCCAGGAATCTTCAGGTCTAATACCCAGAGAGAATCAATAGAAAGCTAAGCTTTTGAAGCAAGAAACCAAAAGGGTTTCTTCTAAACCCTAAAAGATTGTGACTTTCTTGAAGAAAGAACAGCAAAGCAAACAAACGTAGAAGAGTTTTACGATTCAAGAGGCCAAAAAAGTTGGGATTTTGTTTCTCTCACTGCAAGATAGAGAATGGTTCGACGAAAACGGAAAATGCGGGGGAAAATAAGGAAAAGAAAGATTGTGAATAAGAGAAATGGAAAGAAGAATGAAGAGAGATATGGTTTGTGTAAGAGTAAAATCTGGAGAGCCCTTGATTCTTGGGACAACACAACTCACAAAGAATCGTTCTCTCTTTCTCTTTCTTTAGAAATAGTACCAAAACCGTTTTGCATGAGAAATTTTTATCTTCTTAACTATTTACATGTGTTCTTGAACTTGTAGAATCTTTATATGCTTGGTATATTATATACTTGATTATAAGATTTCAAAATATTTTATACGAAATAGAAATGGAAATATTTTTTGTAGATAGTTTACCAATTTCAAGATCATTTCTAAACCGGAATTCAGATTACTCAAAAAGTTTATAGAAAACCCAAATTTGTTTCCATTTAAAAAAATTTAAATCCCTTCCATTAAATTACATCTGATTGGTCTACCAAATTATATCTTATCATTAAAATGCTGGGATATTCCATTAGATAGATTTTTTTAATAAAATGTTATAAAATTATATAGATAAGAAAAAACTAATATGATATGCTAGAATTTGATTGGACGACAATTCATAAATTTTTTTTATTATGTTATATTATAATAAAAAATAACTATATCAAATATATTATATAACTCTTGCTTTTGTCTTCCAAAAATCTTTTACTCACACATAATTATGATTGACCTTCAAGATAATATCAAATATTCTATCCAACAAATTCCCCTCTTGATTAAAAATAGAAATAGAAAAAGAAAAATCATTAAAAACATTTAAAATAAATCAGAAGAATTTATAGATAAGAGATAAGAAGATTGATAAAATGTACATAACACATTTTTCAATCCAAACCGTTATAAAGTTATACATAAATTATTATAGTTAGCTGAAAATAACATTGACTTAGACAATGTGAGTCAACATTTAAATTTGAATGACTAAGACGCCACTGTGCTATTGACATTGCAAGTGGTTGGTTTAATACGACGTTGTTTTGGTTGTGGTGCGTACGAGAAACTTCATGCAAAAAATCGATTTTCTAACGGAAAAGATCTAAACATCATTTTGTGTTTGTGTACAACATAACCAAAGCGACGTTGTTTTAAGACAATCACTTGCCATGTCAACAGCAAAATAGTATTTTAGTCATCAAAATATAACGGTTGACTTACACGTCTAGTTCAAAGTTGGTTTCAGCTACATTTCATAGTTAAGGTATGGAATCCATTATCCACTAAATCAATACTATTACAACTTGTTGTTCTAGTTTAAAGAAAGTTAAGAACACAAAGATTTAAGAATAACTCTCTTATTAATATGCTTTAGAAAAATAACTCAAAAACTAAAGCTCTCAATAATCTCTCTTAAACTCAAATCTCTCTCTAAACTCATAAGCTATACCACAAGCTCGGCATATGCTTATATAGACTTGAGACTTAGACCTAATCCTAACTCGATTAGGATTCTCACGTATCTTCTAGATAACTCCTAAAAGATCTTAACTTTATCTTATTGAACCGATATCTTGCGGTTCAAGTAAACTCCGGTTTAGCCTTCAAGCTTAAACCAACAATCTCCCCCTTAAGCTTGAACTCAAGTTTCTCCAAGTCTTGAACACCAATGAGATCTCTCATCTCCTTAAACTTGATCCTTCCTAGAGCCTTTGTTAGTATGTCTGCCTTTTGTTCTTCACCGGGGACATGTTCAACTTCAATTTGACCATTCTCGACACACTCACGTATAAAATGGTATTTCCGGTGAATGTGTTTGCTCCTACCATGAAACACCGGGTTTTTAGTGAGTGCGATCGCTGACTTGTTATCAACCCGTATGCTTACCCTTGTACATGATGCTCCAATGACCTCAGCTAACAATTCTTGGAGCCAAATGGCTTGCTTGGCTGCCTCCGTTGCCGCCATGAATTCAGCTTCGCATGAAGAGAGTGCCACAACTTGTTGTTTTTGAGAACACCATGTAATTGGGCATTCATTAAGATAAAACACATGACCTGCGGTGCTTTTCCCGTCATCAACATCCACACTATGGCTACTATCACTATAGCCAATCAATCCCGACTCTGCTCCTCGCTTGAAATAAAGTCCATGAGAGAGGGTTCCTTTAATGTACCTCAAGATCTGCTTCAAAGCCGTTCCATGCGACTCCTTTGGCTCTTGCAAATAACGACTTAAAATGCCAACACAAAATGAGAGATCAGGCCGTGTGTGAATCAGGTACCTAAGGCACCCAATGTTTCTTCTGTAATCTTGTTCATTGACCTGTTTCTCTCCTTGTGCTTTAGAAAGTTCCAAACCTGCAGCCATTGGTGTTTGACTAGCGTTACACTCACTCATCCCGGCTTCTTCAAGAATCTTTTTAGCGTATCTCTCTTGTTTCAAAACGGTCCCATCTTCTCCCTAGATCACCTCAATGCCAAGGTAATACGTGAGCTTTCCTAAGTCACTCATTTCAAATTTTCCCGCCATTTCTCTTTTGAAAGCAAGTATCAACTCCAAGCTAGAACCCGTGACCAACAAGTCATCGACATAAACTGCTACTATAAGAAGACTCTTCTTTTCTTGTTTTCTGTAAAGAGAGGGTTCTTTGGAACACTTTTCAAAGTTTAACTCCTTGAGAATTTCGTTTAGCTTGGTGTTCCAAGCCCTAGGTGCTTGTCTTAATCCATAAAGAGCCTTATGTAGCTTATAGACCTTTCTCTCACTTCCTTTGGTTTCGAAGCCTTCGGGTTGAGTAACATACACATTTTCTTTCAATTCTCCGTGGAGGAATGCGGTTTTGATGTCTAAGTGGTGTACTTCCCATCCGTTTGAGGCAGCTAAGGCAATGATGAGACGTATTGTTTCAATTCGTGCTACTGGGGCAAACACTTCCTCAAAATCAATTCCATGTTTTTGCACGTATCCTTTAGCCACAAGTCTCGCCTTGTGTTTGTTTATGCTCCCGTCAGCATTACGTTTTAGTTTAAAAACCCACTTCAAGCCAATGGGTTTGCTTCCAAGGGGAAGATCAACAAGACTCCAAGTTTTATTCTTTGTTATTGACATGATCTCTTCTTCACATGCATTCTTCCATTCTTGTGACTTGTTTGCTTCTTTGAAGTCCCACGGTTCCCCATTGATCATAAGCAACAGTTGATCTCCTTCTAGTTCTGCTAATAACACGTAGTCACTTAGATAAGCTGGCTTTGTGATTTGCCTTTCTGATCTTCTCAACACTGGCGCTGGAGGTGCTTGCTCTGTTTCAACATACTCGGGTTCAACAGCACTTTCTTCATCTTCCTCTTCATCGGAGCCATTCTCACTTCCTCCGTTCTCCTCTATTTCTTTATCATCTCCAATATCATTAATCCCATGATTACCAAAATCTCCAAGAGTGAGAGTAAAAGGTTCTTGACTCGATATCTCCGAGTTACTCCACTTCCAACCTTTATTTTCGTCAAAGATGACATCTCGACTTACTATGATTCTTCGAGCTATCGGATCAAGGAGGCGGTATGCTTTTGAACCGGGTTCTGTCCCGAGGTGAACAAGTGCTCTAGACCTATCATCAAGCTTCCTTAAGTGTGGTCCATCGATTTTAGTATACCCGACACATCCAAATACTCTTAGATGCTCTACGCTTGGCTTTTTCTTTTTAAACGCTTCATATGGAGTTTGATCAACCAAAGCTCTTGTCCCTACTCTGTTTATGAGATAAGTTGAGTGTCTCACAGCTTCTCCCCATAGATAATTAGGCATGTTCATGTGTTTCAAGATGCTTCTAGTCATTTCTAACAAGGTCATGTTTCTTCTTTCAACCACTCCGTTCTGTTGAGGGCTGTATGGTGCGGTTAGATGCCTATTTATGCCTTCTTTCTCACAAAATTCTTGGAATTCATGGGACAAGAATTCTCCTCCTCTGTCTGTTCTAAGTGTTTTGAGCTTGGCACCACTCTCTTGTTCAACTAACTTCTTAAAGGCCTTGAATTTCTCAAATGTCTCGCTTTTCTCCTTTAACAATATAGTCCACATGTAACGGGAGTGGTCATCGATCAAGACAAATACATACCTCTTCTTGGCAGCCGTTGGAGGTGATATAGGTCCACATAGGTCAGCGTGTACGAGCTCAAGACTTTGTGATGCACGATACAGAGCAGTCTTTGGAAATGTTTTCCTTGTTTGTTTTCCAAGCAAACATGATGAGCAAATTCCTTTTTCCTTCGGAGCAGCTGGTATTCCCAAGACCAGTTCCTTTTCCACCATTGTTTTAAGAGTTTCAAGGTTAACATGTCCAAGACGAGCATGCCATTTATTTGAATCACTCGACTCTATAAGCTGTAGACAATTCTTTTCTTCTACTTCCAAGTTCACTTTGTACAGCCTGTTTCTTGATCGTGTCGCCTTTACTAACAGTTTCCCATCGCGGTCAAGCAAAGTTAGGTAATCTCCTTTCATTCTCACATCGCATCCTGCTTCAGTGGCTTGTCCTAAGCTTATGATGTTACTTTTTAGGTCAGGTATATAGTATACATCAGCTAGAACTTTTCTTTCTCCGGTTTTACTCATGAACAGAATGGATCCCTTTCCTTTTATATCAATACGCGAGTCATCCCCGAACCTTACTTTTCCTGTGATCCTCTCATCTATCTTGTAGAACCACTCACGATTTCCCGTCATATGATTACTAGCTCCATTGTCAAGATACCAAGCCTTTTCAGAACATGTCTCAAAATCTTTTGGCATCATATTCTTCTCATTCAAGAAAACTACTTCATGCATCATAAGAGTTTCTGCTTCTTGAGTATCATCTCCTTCTTTCTCATGCGTCTCTTGAATCAGCTTTAAAAGTCGATCCGGACAGTTTGAAGCATAATGCCCTGTTTTGTCACATCTATAACAAGTTACCTTGGACTTGTCTCTTTGTTGATAGGCAAAATCTCTGTTTTGGTAACCAAATCTCCCTCTGCCTCTTCCGAATCGACCACGGCCTCTTCCTCTACCTCCATCTTGTGAATCCGAGCTAGCATACAAGAGCTTGCTTTGGTCTTCTTGCGGCTCTTCTTCATCACACACACGATCCTCATACGTCTTAAGCCTTCCTACAATGTCTTCAAAGGTTGTTGTTTTGAGATCAAGAACTTGCTCTAGGGCTGCAACTATGTGAATATATTTTCTCCTAGGTAAGCTCTTGAGAAACTTCTTAACAACCTTAGTTTCTTCGATGTTTTCACCTAAGGATGCTGCTTTTGTAGATATCTCAGAGATTCTTCCTGCAAAATCATCAATGGTATCACTCTCATTCATCTTTAATCTATCAAATTCGTTCATAAGTGTTTGTAGTCTTGCTTCTTTGACTCGCTCAGCCCCAAGATTCCTAGCTTTTATTCCATCCCAGACACCTTTTGCGGTTTCGTGTTCTCCAACTTGTAGAATCATTGACTCTGGTATAGACTGGAACAACAAGGCACGGGCCATATCATTCTTTTCTATGTCACTGGAACCAGGATCAATTGTTTCCCACGCCTTATGCACTCGGAGAGCAGCCTTCATCCTCATAGTCCAAACAGTGTAGTTAGAATTGTTTAACACTGGACATTGTATTGTTGTAGAGCCTCCTTCTTTAGGTTTGTTACCCGTCGTGGTGGCTAGTTCGCTCATGTCTCGGTCTCGGATGATCTTCGTTTTTCTAGGGTTTGAGAAACAAAGCAAAACCGCTCTGATACCAAATCTAGTTTAAAGAAAGTTAAGAACACAAAGATTTAAGAATAACTCTCTTATTAATATGCTTTATTAGAAAAATCATACAAAAACTAAAGCTCTCAATAATCTCTCTTAAACTCAAATCTCTCTCTCAACTCATAAGCTATACCACAAGCTCGGCATATGCTTATATAGACTTGAGACTTAGACCTAATCCTAACTCGATTAGGATTCTCACGTATCTTCTAGATAACTCCTAAAAGATCTTAACTTTATCTTATTGAACCGATATCTTGCGGTTCAAGTAAACTCCGGTTTAGCCTTCAAGCTTAAACCAACAGTTGTTAGATTTACATAAAATTCATTTGGTTCGACACATAATAATCACCTCCTGGCCAGGCCAGGTAAACTCTGGAGATTACTATTACAATGAGTGGTTCAAAGCCAACATATGCTACTATCATATACACAACGATTTTTCGTTCACTTTCGAAATTTTGTCAATCGTGTCAGTTGAGTCAATCTAGTATATCAGACTAGTACAGTCGTCATATGTTTAGAATCATTTCTATTCGTGTAGAGGATTGTTGGAACTCAATTTTTGATAAAGTGGCTTCGGTCAAATGTTTGACAATTTTTTCGGTGAATTCCATCACCAGAATGACAATATCTTGGAGTCATTGGATTTCTTATAATAAACACTATAAGATAGTGTATTTATATTTCAAAATCAAAGTTAATGTGAATGAGAAAATGAGTATCTAAATTGGATAGCTTGGAAACGTATAAATCATGTAATTTTGATTAAGTATTTAAAATGAGTATTTTATCCCGTACTGAAAGAGTGACAAATTTTCGAGTATATATAGTTAAGAACTCACTACAAGGTTTAGTAGCTTTGGGAAGAAGACATTATGGTGTAGCCGTGTAGGAGTGAGAGCGTTGCCACCGTTATGCCGAGTTAGGCCAGACCGGGGTTGGGTTTGGGTCTTATGAGTCTTTAGGCGTACAAAGATTATTCTTTTTGTGAGAAATTCTTATAAACAATTTTGTTAATTTTCTTTAAGATTTTTTTGCAAAATATCGGATAAATATAGAAGATTCTAGATTGCATCAAATTTTTGTGGAATATTTCCATGTATACGTTTCATCAAAATATTCTCATTTTTTCGTACAATCTTATCCTTCTTTTAATTGTGGATCAAAATGTTCCTCCCTATAAATAAAATCTTGCCTTATTCTCTCATACGAACCGGTTTTACGAAACAGAAAACAAACATAACGTAGATGCTATAGTTCATGGATTCTATAATTGAGTGTCATGATTATAGTCTCAACATGGTTGTATATTGAGATTTAAAATCTCATAAAAACCGTCATAATGCAAAAGATTTATTGAATTAAAAGAAGAAACTGCATATTTGTCTTCTTCTTAATCGGATTTTATTCGTAATTTTCAATTCAGAACTTTGTAGTAGTCCTATATATTAAAAAAAATGAGATCCTCAAGACTTAATTCCTGATATAATGTACTAAAACTTTCCAATAAAGGGAAAGGAAAGGTATAAAATCACTACAAAACAAACATGACGTTACACTACTTACACTTTTCAACCTATCGTTGTTTTCGATGGTCAAAAAAACTTTTTTGACAGCGACAAACTAAGACTATTTTGAACATCCGAAAGTTGTAAGGCATTGTAAAAAATGATGTTTGACCACGATCTCAAATGAACTAGTAGAACTTGTACAGTAGTTCTTCAAACTATATATGTTGATTACTCAACCTACATATAGTGGATTATAGAATCATGCTTATATCACCATATAAATCACCTTTAGATACTAAGAAGTAAGAATTAATCATCAACGTATCAATTAATATCACCCTACCATATGAGTCATTGATAGAGGTGCCAATTGGGCGGGCTGCCCGTGGGCTTGTCCAGTCCAAATGCACATGGGCGGGCTATGGTCTGGACCAAAAACCAAATGGTCTAAATGGGAATATGACCAGTTTTGTCCGCGGACAATATGGGCTTGATCATGTGGACAATGGGCAGCCCAATTACAAGAATTGAGTCAATTGACATGTTTTTATTTTAATCATATATTTATAATTTTAATTACAATATATTACAATTTACAACTAAATAATTTTCAAATTATTATATTTTACATTTATAAGTTTCTATTTTTATGAAATATTTAAATTTTAATAAATTATTTCTTATTAAATTATTTTTTGGTTTTAAAGGAAAGATAGTTTTCCACAATTTTTTGGAATACAATTTTTCGAATTTATGGTTTTGGCGGAAAAATGTAATTCTCCGATTTTACGGTTTTGAAGGAAAAAAACAATTCCGCAAATTTTCCACCAAAATCTTGATATTATTGTATTGGCGAAAACACAATTTTACGGTTTGACGGAAAAACGACATTCTCCGATTTTACGGTTTTTGCGGGAAATCGTGATATTATTACATTGGCGGAAAAAACAATTTTACAGTTTTGGCAGGAAAACGCAATTCTCCGATTTTACGGTTTTGGCGGAAAAACGTAATTTTCCCCTTAAAATCGTTATTTTATTGTATTGGTGGAAAAAAATAATTTTACGATTTTACCATTTTTGCGGAAAAAAAAGCAATTCCATAATTTTTTCACCAAAATAGTGATTTTATTGTATTGGTAAGAAAAACACAATTTTGTAATTTTACCGTTTTGGCGGGAAAACACAATTCTCCAATTTTTATAATTTTGGTGGAAAACGCAATTTCTCAATTTTCCCTCTAAAATCATGATTTTTGATTTATCAATAATAACAATAATAAAAATGGGCTGACCATGGGCTGCCCATATGAGTCATTGTCTCATTGATTAAAAAACTTAATATTTCTTGTTATTATAAGAGCACCCACAATGGTGCATGTGGGTGGGTGTGTGTTAAAAATATATTTATTATAATTTTTTTAAGAGAGAGAGAGAGATTTGATTAGTGGAGAAAGAGAGAGGAGAGAGAAAGAGATAGATTTATTATTTTCCATTTTTAAAATAATCACACCCGGATGTTAGTTTACACCCATATTTTGTCTGAACACCTCTAAATCTATTATTTTCAATTTTTAAAATAGTCACACCCTTAGCAAAAGTGTGCTACTGCGTATGGTCTAAGGAACCTTCTTAAAATATTGGCCATGAATGTTTGTAGTTTTTAAAATGGTTTTTAGATTTTGGTTTTTGGTTTTTAGTTTTTGATTTTCTTAGTTTTTAATTTGTTTTTGGTATAGATTTTAGTTTCTTACAAACTTGAATAGTAATTTGTTTAGATTTTGGTTTTTATGTTAATGGACTATTTTTCTTTACAAAAGTTTGTTTAAAAAAGAAACGAAAAATGTGATCCATGGTTTTTGAAGGAGAAACTCCAAAAACATGGATTTTGGTTTTTCTTTGGAAAATTGTTAAAACACTCAAAAACTAGATTCCCTATTTTTTAGAAAAATTTATTTTTTTTCAAAATCTTGAATGGCTACAAAATAAATTTTGGAAAAAACTAAAACCAAAAACTAGTTTAAAAACCACTACCATTAAAGTCCATTGAGTCGGTTGATAAAAATATATCAAAACTTTTGAAGATAATATCAAGGATAAGAAAAGTTTTTGGTGAAGCTGAAATGTCAATGCATAGTAGGTCCACAGGAGATTCGGGCGGCATATTGGAATCGTCTCTTGTGCCCCCACACGGAGTGTACTTGTATATGTATGATACATGCAATTACGATTATTCTAACTTTTTTAAAACGAGTTTTTCTAGTCGTCACTTACTGGATTCTCGAATTTTGATTTTTAAACAAGTGCAAAGATTACAAATTGAACCCAAGAAAAAGATGAAGGCTCGAAAATTTATTATACTTTACTGAATAAATAATTAATCTGTCAAAGTAAAACCGAAACCTTAAATGGTTGGTGATATGACATTAAAAAAAATATCAAATCGTTAAGCAATAAAAAATCAATTACTATTACAATCCCATATGGATTGAAGTTGCTGCATTTCCAAAAACTCATCGTATTGACCAAAAAACCTTCCGTACAACTCTTCGTAATCAGTCACTTCCAAATCTTGCATCCACCCCAATCTCGGTGAGTCTAATGGAAACTCATTAATGGCCTGAATCTGATCCGGAGACAATCCAACCCGAGAGAGTCCTTGACCCGACTCGAGAGCTGGTTCAGTAGACCCACCTGGTTTAAACATAAGTGCTGCCTCCTGAGCAGCCGCTTGGACGTGCTCGGAACTAGAGCTCTCCGGCCGAGGGAAACTGTCAGCAAGTTCTGGAAAGTTTAGATTGGTCCCACGTCCTCGGAGGTGAAGAGCCGCAGCATCGTAGGCCGCTGCGGCCATCTCGGCAGTCTCGTAGCTTCCAAGCCAAATCCGGGTTTTCTTACCGGGTTCACGGATCTCCGACACCCATTTACCCCATTTCCTCCGACGAACGCCTCTATAAGACACTTGGTCAACGGAGAAGCGTTGTTCTCGTTGACCAACATAATTGTTTTCCATATAATAATAAACACAAGATTGTTTAGTAGTACTATAATGTGTGTGTGTATTGAAATGTGCTAGTTAGTTTCGAGAAGTTTGAGTTATAGAGTCAGTGGTTAAGTGAAATTGTATATATAGAGAAATAAATGATGGAATAGAATTTGTGGGAGGCTTGTTTGGTTTCAGGTGAAGTGAGCTTCACACGTAGTTACGTGTGGAGTGTAAAAACGCTGTCATGCATGCATGGATATTGTATTAGCAAGGCTGTCTTTAAGCGTGTACAAATAGTGTGTATTTGAAGAAAACGCTGATTTAGAATTTCTTTATATTTGGTGGAAGAAACTTTTGAATATTTATACGATTTGGGCTTCTATTTTTTTAATAATATTTTTAGCACATACAAATGTGTGTGCAGTAAAAACTTTTTACAAATATTTTAACTTGTTAAAAATAAAAAATGTTACAAATATTTAATATTGAAAAAGTAATAAGATTATAGATATTTTAACTTGATCAAAAAGTTAAAAATATTTTAACCTTTCAACTAAAAAATAGATTTCATAGTTATATAAATAAATTAATGGTTCGTAACTCGTAAGGATCAATTATTTTAAGTCAATGTGTTTTTTTGTGGGAAAAGTCATTAGTCCTTTATAGCATGTGTTGGTTAGAACTTTAAGCCCTCGTACCAAAGTCCATATATGCCATATCACAAGAGTATTGACAGCAAATATGTAACTGCCCATAGACTATCAAGTTGACCAAAAAAAATGAATTGTTCATTACGAAGATGCGGAGAAAGAAGCCCATCTAAATTAACCAAAATATGATTTTATGAAAAGAAATTTTCACGTTTATGCTGAAAAAAAGATTTGGTCTCAGCTTTTGGCAAAGTGAGATTTCGTGATCACCAAATGGCAGTTAAGCCAAAAACTGACGAAAATACCCCTAATGGGAAAAACCAAACGTGCACAGTTAATTTCGGTTTAGTTGCATTTTCTTTGTTTTACATGTATCGGTTTAGTTTCTTTTAATTTCTTTTACGTTTTCAATTTTTTTTTTAAAAAAAAAAATTACTGTGCACGAAACCTAGAAGCAAAACGAAGAAGAAGAACGAGTGAGAGACTGAGAGATTCGAGAGAGAAGTCGAAATTCATTCATCCATCATCTTCGTTTTTCGACATCACCGATCGAATTGTTGGCTACTTGATTTGAGGCATCGCATTGAACTCCGAAAACCGGCGAACAGAAAGTTGCAGTTTTTCCGGCGAAGAGGAACTGAGAAAACTCCGGCGAGATACCAACCTTCGCGATGGATGGGAATAAACCAAACGACGTAGTCTCTAGGAAGAAGCATACGCAGGAAGGCCCCGAGAAGGACAAGGGGGAACTCAGAGTATCCCCGAGGAGGAAACTCCCTCCGACAAAGCCGCCGGAGGAATTGGGTAAGTTCTGATATTATTTCGTTTGTAGTTTCTTTGGGTGTATCGGAATCTTAAAGCTTGTTTGATTTAAGGCATAGAAGTTGCCGGATTTTGCTAAATTTGTAGGTTGAAAATGTTTGAAGTTGAATTGGAAATCTCTGTTTCCGCCAAAATTCAGATTTTGAGTATATAATGTTGATAATTCTTGTGTACGTACACGAATTCGTATTGTTTACATCCTTACTTAATTGTATATCACTTGTAATTTTAGGCAGTACAAGTGTTGCTCCGACTGAAGATCTTATAGTTGAAGAGTTACCACCAAGACTCTTTGCTCTAGACCGGTACCCTTCGAAGACGAAGATGAACGCGTACTCCAAACCGGAGTACATTTCTGACATAGCAGAAGTTCTTAAGGGAAAAGATGAGATGCAGATGCTTCTCGACTCTCCATTTGGGTACCTTTTTGGAATACCTGCTAACAAGTGTTCCTTCTCAGGTAAGCTTGTGCTTGGATTAATATGCCGTCAGTTAGTGACAAAGAAAGTGAATGAGATGTGGATGGTTTTCGGCGGTCATCCAATCAAATTTGGACTAAGAGAATTTAGTATTGTAACTGGGCTGGAATGTGGGGTGTATCCCAAGAAGAAAGACGTGGAGGCTGTGCTAAAGGTTAAACCTGGGTGTAAAAAAGTCTGGGATGCTCTGTTTGTGGACAGGTTTGGGGAGAATGCGACTCCATTAGTGCAGGATTTGGTGGCCTGGCTGAAGGAGGATAAATCCATGGATGGGTGGAAGCAACTGGCTCTATCACTTATAATCCTGGTAGATGGTGTGATAGCCTGCGGTAAAAACCCCATCAGGCCTCAAGATACGACTGTCGAGATGACGAAGAACGTGAAGTTCTTCTTGAAATACCCATGGGGAAGGCTGTCTTTTACCCGTACTTTGGAGAGGATAGCAAACTTCCAAACCCCTTCAGATGTTAAAAAACTGATAAGGTCTGTAAAGGATGGGTCTTATGCACTACATGGATTCCCATTAGCACTCCAGCTCTTTGCGTTTGAAACAATCCCATCCCTTGCTAAGCTAGCACCTGATGACGAAGCTAACAGGACATTTACTCAGAGGTCTATCCATCATCTTGCCTCACTGCGGCCAATCAGGACATCCAGCATCTTGGCCTGTGAGGCTGCTGAAGAGGTATGTACAATTTTTTATGTACGTACATTATTTAAAAAGTAAGTGTACATTCTCTAAGTGGTTAACAAACTTATTCGTGTAGGTTGAGGTAACCTATCTTGTGAAACCCGATGACAATATTTGCCCTCCATCCCTGTCATGGGATGATGAAGTTGAGGATCCAAGAGTTGCTTACATTGAGCGACTGATGTTAGCTGGTCATGAGTGGCAGGAGGAAGAATGGGTTGGAGGTTCAGCTGCATTCCCAAAGCAGGAGCGCCCACCACAACTAGGAGAGATAGGTGAGTGTAAATGTTGTTTTTATACTCTCTGATTATTGTCCCTTGAAGACCAATCAATGATTAAACTGGTCTATCGTAGGTGTGAAGAAGAGGAAAAGAAATGTACGAGCCCCGAATGCACCTGTTTTGAAAAAACAGAAATCTGTTGTGGAAGATGAAAATGAGGAAACTGCTGAGGATTGTTCTGAAGATCCCCAGTTTGAGAAGTTTATAGTCGAACTTAGGAGGTGTTTCAGGAGGCAGGAAGCACAAAATAAACAAATGCAAGAAGACTTGAAGAACTTTGTCCGTCAAGAGATACGTGCTGCCCTAGATCCAAAGGGCAAAAAGACAGAACCAACCCAAACTTCCCATGCTTCACAGAGCCCAACTAAATCGGTGGTTAATGCACCGATTACTGTGAAGAAGGCATCTAAAAGGATGTCTACAAAGAAAGTCTTCAAGTCTGGAACAAGAAAGTCTTCAAGGCTGAATAATATAATGACGTCAGCTGTGCAGATTACTGAGCTTTCTGATGTTAACTCTTCCTCTGAGGAAGATGACCAGGTATGGCATGTACGTACATTTATATATAGTATTTTCCATATGTACGTACATTAAGATTAATAACTGTAACTTGTCTGCTATGGTACAGGATGAAGCCAACAATGAAGGTGGTTTTACTGCAAATGCTGGACACGATTTTTCTAACAGAGACGAAGATATGGTTGAGACTGGAGTAGCTAACATTTCAGTTGGTGGACCTACACCTTCCCATCAGGTATGTCGTGTACAAATATTTTTATCAATTATTATTCAGTTGTGTACGTACACATAGGCTTCAGAAGTGTATGGTATACTATGTTTCAGGATGAAGGAGCAGGTGATGGTGGTGAGTCTGTCCTTGTTGGTACACAGTCAGGGACCGAGGAAAAAGCTAGTGCTGACACAGAGATGGAAGAAATTCCATCTCCTGTACCTTCAACCTCTGCACAGGTATGTCTTGTGCTAATAGTCACATACTGTTTTCCATAAGTGTACGCGTATCAATTATTTTCAGTTCTCCACGTACATATAGCTTAAGAAGTGTATGGTATACTATGTTTTAGGATAAAGGACCAATTGATGGTGGTGAGCCTATCGTAGTTGGTACACAGTCAGGGACAGATGGAAAATCAACTGCTGACACAGAGATGGTAGAAAATCCATCTGGTTTACCTGCAACATCTGGACAGGTATATGTCTGCTAATAGTCAAATGTAGTTTTCTATATGTGTACTCACATAAAGCTTAAGACGTGTATGGTATATTTGTTTCAGGGAGAAGAACATGGTGCCGGCGTTGAGAGTGAAGCAAATGTTGGGGAGGAACCAGAAATTGGTGAGGATAATGACAGAGATACATCTTCTCAGGCTGAACACACCGAGGAACCCGGCACAAGTGTACGTACATTTGTCTTTCTTATTTCCCGTGTACGTATAAGTAATGATTGTTTCAGCCAGAACTAAATAGAGGAGATATCCGATGAAATTGATAACTACTGCTACAGGTTGATGCGGGAGATGTACCCAAAGTAGTTCCAGAGTGTAAAGTGGATGACTCAGTACTTCAGGGCACCCCTAGTGATCCCCCTTCACCACTTGCAGTAGTTAAGAATGTAAGCTAACTATATTTTTAAATAAAATAGTGTAGGCTTGTTTAAATTTATAATCTTCTACTATGCAGGTGTTACAGGAGTTGGAAACAACAGCCTCCATGGATTTGGATGCAGCTAATGTAAAGGAGGTAAAAATCTCGTGGTTGGTTTAAAATTATACACAGTTATTAACATACGTACATTGGATTGTATGCGTACATTTAAATAATTCTGTACGTTAATTTGAAAAGGGAGTGTTGGAGGAGCAGGGGATTGTCGCCGGGGTAGAAGAACAAGAGGATTCAAACCCAGGGTTAGATGAAGCAGACACAACAGTTGGTACACCTGAAAATATTGTGAGTATCTTGCCAGTAAATATTATCAATTACATTTTGAAATTGTTTAATCATGGTGTTTACAATAACACTTCTTTACAGGATAAACCAAACAACGATGCTGCACTCGAAGCAATAGCAGTTAAAATTCCTACGCCGGTTGTACCTAAAAAAGTGAAGAAGCAACTAGTTTATGAGATGGATGAAGCCCTTCCTGAAGGTTTTAAGGAAACAACAGTCCTCGTGGAGGATGTTCCAGAACGAACTGAAGATTCAGAGCTGCTTATAGCGCCTGGAAATGTCCCTTTCAACCCCCTGGACAAGGTTGACGCTTCCAAATTAGAGCTCTTAACCAATGTCCTCGACGGAGAGAATTTGTAAGTATCTTGCATTTTCAAAATTATCCCTTAATTGAAAAATTGGTTTTCTACAACAACAACTCATACTATAATATTCGATTTACAGGAAGCACACTCTTTTCGGGTATCGCAAAGTGGACAACGAGTTTTTCTCCATGCTTGTAAAACAAGGAAACTGGGTGGATAATATGGTAAGTTGAAATAGTACATTTATGTACACTCGCCTGCATGTACACACAATTTATGTACATTTTTTAAAATATGCCTATTGTGTACGTACACTGACTGTATATGATATCATCATTTCAGCACTTGGAAATGCTCGCAATGTTGATGTGGCACAAGAACGGTCAACAAATGATAGAAAACCGATGCGTTGTTTTGGACTCCTTCCTGCTTTATGAGCTTACTAAGCGTGCTGTCAGCTTCAACAATTGTATAAATAAGCAGGGGTTCAAATGGGGCCAACGGCTATACGACATTGCCAATGGAATACACATACACCGTGAACCTAGTCTTCGGTGGATCAAGGATGTCGACGTGGTATATGCTCCGATGAACTGGAAAGGTGATCATTGGGTTGGTTTGGCAATCCACCTCAGAGCCCGGCATATAATTGTCTATGACGCTTTCATAGATTACACGCGGGAGTCTGTTGCATGGTCAAAGATGAAGCCTGTCTGCGAGATGATGCCGTACCTAGTGAGAGCGATGTGCGCGGATGTATTGCCTCAGACATACTCTGTTGAACCTTTTGGCTATGAGAGAGATTTGAACGTCGCTCAAAACCCAAGTACAGGAGATTGCGGTCCTTACGCAATGAAGTTCTTGGAGTTGCTGGCGTTTGGTAACCCAATGTCAGACTTGGTGAATATTCAAGAATCAGATATGGCCATCTACCGTCAGGTGTACGCAACAGAAATCTACGAGCACGGCAAGCGCGAGGGTGGTAATCGGCGCTTATTGTAATCATCCCTGGATGTTGAAATATTATTATTCCCTAGTACTTATTCCCTAATTTTGAACAACCTATGTTGAACAACGTAATTAATTATGGAGATCCTAAAAATAATTATGTAATCGTTATAACTATCTTCTCTAAACAATCTGCCCATCGCACACTTATTCAAAAACCAACATGTGTACGTACATCTTATATAACGTACGTCTTTTAGACAAGAGTGGATTTTTCTCATAAGACCACCACCCAATCTAATAAGATAAATATTTCCTTACTTACAATGATTTGACAACTCTCCCTCACTGCATCATCACTTACGTAAGATTGCATTAAATACAACCATAACTTACCCAACTAACTACATTGTTCTTTATTTAAGGGTAGGAATTGCATTGTTTTTGAAACACCTAATTCCAAGAAATGACTACACCAAATCTACCTGATGATTTGCTAGCCAAGATAGCCAAAATAATGGCTGACAAATATTGGTGGTACCTCGGACCTCTCTTAAGATCAGGGCCTCGTGGAAGAAACATTGTCTACAGGCCGGATGTCCTGAAAGATGCTAATATTTACAGCATGTGCAGTGATCCCGATGACTTCCATGCGGCAGGCCATGATCCGAACGACATCAACGCTGAAGGTCGATATAGACCCTTTTTCAAAAGGTGTCTAGAGGCTGGTAACCCGATTGCTATTTACCATGAAGGACTGCGTCTAGTTACCCATGAGTCTGACATTAAGGGCGCCATTGTACTTTTACAGCGGAATGTACCAAGGCACGCCGATGCAACCCTGGCATGCGCAATTCTGTGCATATGCGACGGCAATGCTCACATGGGTGGTGTGTACCTGCGCATGTTCGCAAACAACCATTACGCTTTGGAATCAGAAGATACACGTGACATGTGTGAGGAACTCCTAGAAGAAATAAAGAAATATGGAATTAGGTTAAACAACACATACGGCGCAACCTTTTCGTACCCTGAGGAACGTGGTATTCGAACGCCTCCTTGCGCGATGCTGTGTTACATCAGATCTGGACCATTCAAGAATGTTTGCAACGTATGTTACCTCTGGTGGTGTGCAAGAAGAATTAGTCAAATTCTCTAGGCAGTTCTTACGTAATATTCTCTCAATTTCTAAGTTTTTTATGTTATAATATGTGGCCTTTCCAATTGTACTTTGATTATCAGTAATGCATGTCTTTTTATCTACATCCTTGCTTGTTTATCATATAATACTCAATCTTATGAATGGTTACAAATAATTGTAATATATTTTATAGTAAAATGAGAAACGAGTTTCTTTATGTTAGATAATGATGCCTTGTATTTGAGTGATATGACCCGGTATCACTCATAGTTAAAGAAATTCGGCACACGTATTTAATACCTCCTACTCCCCTACTTTAGCTCAAGCCATCAAATCAATTATTCCTTATAAAATTAAAATCGACTAACATATACGTACACGAGTTTTATTTATTGTACACAGTTTTTGGTAGGTATCAAACTACAAATATGAGAGAAATGTGAATTTAATTGATTTGACATGGAATAAACTCATATCTATACAGGCTTACGAATTATCATTAATTACCTACTGTCCTGATTTAGCCATAGAAATGACCTCTATCTTTTCAAAAAAAATAATAATATCCCCATATATACGTACAAATTTTGCAATTAATGTATACTATCTTTTGTCAGATAAAACGAAATTGCAAAAGAAAGAGATTTGGTTATTAATGCGTTCCCCCCAGATTTAGCCATATACATGAACTCAATCTTTTCTCCTAATTCGGCGACAGACATCAACTCAAAACTTTTAGTCAGAGAACGTAATTAGTGTAGACATACGTACACGGTTTCTTTATGATATGTACACAAATAAATTTTTAAAAACCCCGTTTATTATGCACTTAATATCCCACCAAAATGACCAACCACCTACATTCAAGTCGTTCTCCCCTATAAAAACGATATCCCACACACTTATTTATTCGCTCAACTTCTTTTAAAACCTCCTTCATTGATCAACTACAGAAATATTTCTAAACCCCCTGCGTGCAACATGCCTTTCCCCGCAACCCCTCCAACCGAGATGTACCTTGCAATACAATTGCCAAACCCGATTAGCATCCTCGTAAACTACCTTCCAGTGAGCCAGACTCCCATTGAGACACTCCGTTACTTGGTCAACGCAAGCGACGTGAACGCCATAGTGATGGACGAGTTCATGACTTGGCCGCACTTCGTTCAGCGAGAGTCTCCCTTCCGTGCCTACTTCAGCCTATTGCTGGACAGGGGTGCGATCCCGGTGATATACCTTGAAGGTCTTCGGCAGGCCAGCAACTTCCTAACCGTCGCCCACGGTCTAACACTACTCAACTCCGTCGCACCATCCGATCCTTACGCCTGTTTCGCGAACGGGTTGTTCCTAACCTGTACGGGGAACCATGAGGACTTCCTGCCTGTCAGCGATATGTTCTGGGCGATGACACCCACGATCACGGCAGCTCACGCAGTGGGAGAGCTGGTGATGTATCACATAAGCCAGCTTCACACCGAAGGTCCTCGGCTCTGGCAACGCTCCTGGAGGTATGTGCACACACCGGCATGTGTTGGCCTTTGCACGTACAGTTCCGGCTGCAGAGGGTGCTTCTTTTACTGGTACGCGAGGGAGATGTGTGTCTTCTATTAGATATGACTTCGATATGACGGATGAGGCATACAATTTTCCGGGTCATGTGTATGCTTCGGGCTCTACTTTTTAGTTTATTGCTTCCGCATCTAATATAAGCTGTTTGTCTTTCTGCATTGTATGTCCTTCTTCGGGCACTTAATTATGAATGAATGAAGTTTTTTGTTGTTTGAGGACAAAAATTATGATATATGTATGTTTTGGTCTACGTACACGGGTTTCGTACACTTTGCTGTTTGAAGAACCAAAAAGCTAGTAAAACGTACACTGGCAAATTAATTGTAATTGTACACGGTTTTCGTATAAAATGTACGTACAGTTACCTAATAGTTTATTATTCATTGTCAAGTAATTTGAAACCGACAACAACTTTATGTAGTTTAATAAACAATACTTAATATAAATCTGGTATTAAATAATAACAAGACAGGTGAAAACAAATCCCCCTAACTAAAAAACGACATTCTTGATCTCTTCCACTTCCGGTGTGTCCGGATCGGCAAAGACTTTTGACACAGGATCATGACTCACAACCTTCGGATTAGCTCTGTCGGTTAAACGCCAGAAGACGAGTGCGACAACAACATTGCGCTGACCTAGACTCCGGAAGAAGGTTTGGAATTCCAACGCCTGTTCATTGTGTGCTTCGCATTCCAAAACTTCGTTGCTACATTAGATTAAAAGAAGAATGAAGTAAGCGTTTAGATTAAAAAGTGTAAGTGAATAAAATGTCAAAAGAACACTTACTATCTATCTTTGATCTTGAAAGGAAGCTTGAGACCGTAGAAGTCTCCGGTCAAGTGGCCAACCTCCACCAACGCTCCAATGACATCTACAGCAAGGACAAAAAAATAGAAAAAGAAACTTAAAATTTCAAAAATGTGTCCATAAAAACGTAACTTACAAAACATCTCACCGACTAAAACGTTCTTATCAACTGTTTTCTCCAAAATGTAGTCGAATTGAGTGAAATCGTAAAACGATATTGGGTCCCTTGGTAAGGCGTTAGTAACGACGGTCCGATCCATAAACCATATTCCGTAGTCATGAGATGTTGCTCTCACTGGGTCAGCGACTTTACGGACCAAGAAAGTGGTTACAATTTTCCACTCATTTTCTTTGATTCGGTCTAGGTAAAAAGGAGCAAGGCGACGATCAATGGTGGCCTCAATTCGGGAACGGGATCCCTACAGAGTATGATATATAACAGATTTTATATACAATTGAACCTGATGTATGATAAAAAACAGAAACACGGCATAGGGAAACTACCGAAGAATCTGCCAAGATAAGGCCGAGTTCGAAGACGTTGGGCGCAACAAACTTCTTAAACACTCTCACGACAAATACACAAATTGTCCACCCAGTGATCTGAGGACACAATTCGGAGATGGTATGATACCCGTCCATCACACGGTTAGTAAGAACAGTCGGAAGACTTTGTGTGTGATTGATGTAACTGCCGAATGTGAAAGGGTTTTCGTTTGAAGGAACGTGGATAAAATTGAGGAGGAGATGTGGCTTAAATAAGGAAATTCGGTAACGGACGCAGTGGGTAGGGCGAAAGTGTTCATACGGTTGAGATACAAATGTGTGTAACCATTTGTAACCGTTTTTTGCATGAAGATTATACGTACACATACATAACAAAAACGTACACTAACAAAAACGTACACTAACAAAAAACAACATAGTTATACGATGGCAACTACTAAACGTACGTACACCGTCAAAACACTTTGGTACACACGGTCCACACATAAACGTACACTGTCTTCGCGGCGACAAAAAACTTGTGAGGAGAACTAAATAGGATTTTTGCAAGTCTTCTTGTTATGACCTGCTTGTCTACATCGTGTGCACTGATTCGGAATAAGTCTTTTCTGTCTCTTTTTCTGAAGTGACAACAACAATAAGTTAATAATCTACGCATCTTATACTCAAAACATAATGTTGAGGGATATTTGAAAAATGACTACAGGTTTGAATGATAGCACTTACCCGGTTTTCACCTCTAGATGGAATCCTTTTGGTTGTTGGTCTTCCTGGTGGTCGTCTACTGTATGGAGGAATTAGTATCAAATCCGATATATGTTGTGGGATGACAACATCCTTCGGATCCGCGATAGGTAGAATGGGTTCTTGAAAAGAATCGGAAAACGTTTGAAGGCCATACCACCATCCGACAGCAACCTTCGGATCTATTCCAAACTCGATTGCAGCTGCTAGACCGTGTTCACATGGGATTCTTAACTTTGTGTACCTAAGACACGTACACGTACACTCGTCCAGGACGACATGAAAATGCTCACCTGACTTGCTTGTAACTTGATAACTCCACGGTCCAGACATCTTCACCGCGTATTTCCCTAAGGCAGGCAAATCTTGGAGAAAACGCTCATCAACCTCAGGCGTCACTAAAGACTTACACCTAGACACTTTTTTCCTCCTCGCTGCGAACCATCGCATTAGGACCTCTCGAATGAACTCTATCATGTACACAATCGGATATGATTTGGCTTTTGTTAAGACATTATTCATAGACTCCGAGTTGTTGCTAGACATGATATTGTAGCGTTCCCCTTTACAGTGAGCTCTTGTCCAATGCTCAAATCCAATTTCCTCTAAGTAATTTGCGCATCCAGCACTCTTAGCCCTTAACTGTTCGAAGTATTTTTCAAAATCCCTCACCCTATAAGCTTTAGCAGCGCTGAAGAATAATCCAGATACACCATACTTACCATAATAGGTGGAGATATTTCGCTCAAGGTGTACTGCACATGCTCCATGATGAGCTTTCGGATAAACCACACTGAGGCCTTTATATATAGAAGAATGTCTGTCCGATACAATCATTAAATCTTCACTGTCTGGAACAATGTCAGCTAATTTATCAAAGAACCACACCCATGAAGCATCAGTCTCACCATCAACAACACCAAAAGCTATTGGAAATATTTGGAAGTTCCTGTCTTGGGCACATGCAATGAGGAGACATCCTTTGTAACGTCCTACTAGCTGTGTTCCATCTACGACAATTACCTTCCTCATGTATTTCAGACCTTTTATAGAAGCCCCGAGAGCGACAAATACATACTTAAAGCGCTGCTTACCATCAGCTTCAGGTGTAGAGTGTAGGTGAGTTATTGTACCCGGATTAGCTAATTTAAGGAGATACAAATAGGTAGGCAAAAACCTGTAACTTTTTATATCATCCCCCCTTACATTTTCCACTGCAACCTCTTTAGCTCTCCAAGCGGTAGAATATGAAATCCGAACATTGAGATCATTTAGGAGCAACTGTGGTAAATCGACAGCTCTCGGACCCCCTTGCGTAGAACTGTATCTGCTCTTCACTACCTATCCGAGAAGCTTATAACTAGCATGTTTATTATAATTCTTCCGAGTGTCGACGTCACACGTATGGGTGGAATCATACGATGTGATTTTGAAACATTCTGAATTCTTGACGACTTGAGCAGTCAAATGCCATGGACAAGTATCATCAACGCAAACCATCTCCAATCTTGTAGGACATGACCTAGGTTGCTTGTAGCAAAAGCATTGTTTGATTGCGAGATAAGACATTGTTTGTTGTATGACTTTTCTGTTCTTAAAAACACTCCCCACATACAAAGTCTAACCTGTCGTACTGAGTTCAACTTGTGTCTCATCGGCTCGAAAATTGGCTAAATCATCGAATACCGGAGCAGCATCATTGTCGAGAATCTCCAACTCGCCACCATGTAATGAAGAAAAGCCATTATACACTTCATAAGCCTCAGCTGCGGTAACTAGCCGATTATCATTCAGTGTCCCACTTGAGGAAGCTCCAATACCACGGTCAATAACATCATCCCCAGAGACTTCGTCTATACCATTAATATTGGTATCGGTGTTACCTTCGCAGCCTGTATCTTGTACACATTCAGTTGTGTACGTACATTGGTACAAACCATGTTGACACGTAGGTCTTGGAGTCACGGTTGGTGTACGGTCAACCGAGTTATCTCCTCCAGGTACACGACGACTTGTGTGCGTACACTCTGCCAATAAACGACTGAATTCCCCTGGATGTTGAACCGTTTGTTGAGTGAGAATGACGTCCTCCTCGACATGTCCTATTCCATATTCTTCAACAATTACATCGTTCCACTTGTTGTAATCGTAATCTTCGCCACTGCCTTCACTACCATCTATAGTAGGATCGAGGGTACTTCCCCCCATAGATCCATCATCACCCTGATAATCATCATACCCAGCACCATCTTCGTTGTCCTCCTCCTCTTCTTCATCCTCATCTGTTTTATCGTCTTCAGCGTCGTCTTCCTCATCTACGGCCTCATTATTTCCATCTACATTTGAAGCCGCTATGATGGGATTTGGTGTCTTTGCACTCCCACACACACGGTCACTCTCACCATCGTCACCATCGGTCCTAGGGACAGTATTCCCGAGTGCCTTGACGGTTGTAATGAAAGAGACAAACAAGGTGACACTAGGATCCCCACCACGAATCAAAAAGAAGGTATCCAGGCTCATTTGATTGTCAATGTAGACAGGAGGGCGTTTACTTTCTATCATCACTGACATCTTTCCCGGCATCCAGTAACTAATTATTGGATTGCATTCGGTGGACTTCAAACTGAAAACCTCGCATAATGTACGTACAAATTCCGTGTACGTCATGTTTTCCTTAACACGTACACAACGACCAAACCTGCCTTCCTCTGGTTCAAATTTCCATTCTTCTTCTTTGCATCTCCACTCACCCACCATAGTAAATACGGGAATATCCATTACCCACCTGCATCATAAATTCAGCAGAACCCCATTAAATGCAACTCAAAGCATGATTATATCTACAAAAAAACAAAAAGAATTCCCAACTACACACTTATATACATAAATCTATCCTCATTTAGCATTTTCAACTAACAAAATTGGAAATAAAAATATTCTGGGTTTTTATATAAAAACAATGTTGATTTCGAACACAATCAAGACCCTAGTGTGTTATAACAAAAAAACTTCTTAACCAATTTCATTACTTACACGATCAATGCTTGTCTTGGCTCCAAACTTTGTAAATCAAGAAGATCAAAACTTCTCCAGCATCACATTCGTTCAGACTAATTTGTTTGTTTGATGGATCTTGTTTATCTCTTACAACTATTCACACGTATAAACTAATATTAGAACAAGTAATGATGAGTTTTGCATTAATTGTGACAAGAGTCATGTCTAAACTTTTTGGGCATTAAATCCTGATGTCACAATGTTTTTTATTGTTATTAATCCCCATTTTCACTGTACAGCCGCACAAATCAATTAAAAACAAAAATATATTCGCATAACCGGAACAGTGTACGTAACTAAACCGAATAACTAAACCGTACGCGGAACAGTACGTCGTTACGCTGGCAGGGGTAAAATGGTCAGAATTTGGCTAAATTGTCAAAACATGAGAACCAAATCTCACTTTGCCAAACCATGAAAATAAAAGTTGGTCAACTGCCCTGGCCTGCAAATTACCCTTTTATTTTATGAAATACTAAAGTCCCGACCAGCAGAAGATGCTCTCACTCCAAATAATTTATTGATTTATAGTAAAACCTCGTGTGTCAAATTCTCACCCTAAATAATTAAATGGTTGCGTGACGTGGCTGCATAATGGTCACCACCGCCACTAACAACCACACCGTATCGAAATCCGTACGGGCCATCCGGTGGTCAAAAAAGACTACAGTCTTAATCTCACCGCCCATTATATTTTGTTGCTTATCTGCATTAATCTCGACGGACCATACATGTGAACTCCACAAGTATAATATTTTTTTTTGTTTTACATTCTATTTTTTGAACTTATATGTTCCTTGGTTCAAGAACTCATGTGTGTAATTTAATACTATTTGCAAAAAAAAAAAGAGAATTTAAGAATTAATTGCTTAATTAGTATAACCTATATAAACATAATTAACTATGATATTCTCTCCTTCTCATAGAGACTTTTATACATGTCGACGACATGACATCTATTTCATTTACTGACACATGTTTCATTCTCGTTAATTATAATTTTGATATATGTCGGATTTCCATAAAAAGTTGAAATCTTAAGTAATAAAATAGTAAATTTTATGCTTTTAATGGAAATAATGAGTACGTGGACTGCATGGTGAACCATCATATACTAATATTTGGGAAGTACATCCTAAGGATCATAACGTTGATTTTGTAAGAAATTACAATATATGTCATTAGAGAATTCTAATCATAAAATTTAATTTCATGTCACTAATATATATAAACGAGTCAACGGGTCAACGGGTTTAAAGATATTAAAAGATTTTGTTTATATAATACATAATTAATATAATTCGAGAATAATTAATATAATTCGAGAATCTATATATACATTTTTGAAGTACATTTATGAAATAAATCCTTGAGTTGGGAAGTATTTACAAAGAATGCCATTGATTTTAATTCTAAAAGATTGAAAAATTTAATAAAAGATATTAACACAACTATTTAGATCCTAAATTATCTCTTACAACTAATCTTTCCATACATATATTTACTCATTTGCTAATTGCTATTTAAAAAAAAAACAATTACTGTTAACGTTGATAAAAAAACAAAAGCTAATCTTATAGAAAACGTGTTTCCAAAAATTGTAACTAAAATCAATATTGTTTCTATATTAATTTGTAGCTTTATTGATTTTTAATTTTGTTTTTAGATTCTGTTTTTTTTTTAAGGAGTTTATGTATAGAAATAATTATACAAGCGATGAAATCTGATTTAAGTTGATTAATTTCAAACTAAGATTTTAAAATATATAATTTCTGAAATTTATTAATAATTCTAGGGTGTGTGTGGACAATTTTCGTTTACTCATACCAAATCTAACATTATTGTTAATATAGATACTCATCATAGGACATACCAAAAAAAAAGATTTGCACCAAAAAAAAATGAAGTTCATAAAAAAAAATGAGCTTGAGAAGAAAGGGAACAATCATTTTTTTAATTATTTTAAGTTACCCTAAACTTAATTTTTTATTAATTAACAATAGTTTTTTTAATTTACCCTAAACTTAGGTTTTTTTAATTAAAATAATTTTTTTTGCTTTAAAATATATTTTATAAATAAGAAGAGTAAAACTGACAACAATAAATGAGAAAAAGGGATTTAGTAAAATGGCCGCAAGTCTTGTGAAATCAAGCAGGGGGATGCATGCATACTATATCCTTTTGCGGGTTTGTAGAATGGTTTTTTGCGGGTTAAAAATCTTTAAACCCGTTGTGGGATGGACCTAGCATAGCGGGTTTGAACTATTAACCAACAATAAAACTATTAACTTATTGATTTATATTTTGGTATTTGTAATCATGGTGTGGAATTAATTAAGTTACAAATGATATCCATATTTATTATACAAACTACAATATATTATACAAACTAACACCTTCTTACTTTTAAAACAACTACTTTTAATTGATAAATTTCCAAACAAAAATATTTAATTTGTATATACATCAAACATGTGTTTATATTTTATTCAATAACAAATTTAATATAATAAAATAAACACATTTTAAGTTATAAACTATAAGTATAAAACATAAGAAAAAATATGTGTTTCGTACCATGAGTCCAAAAAAATGATAAATTAGTTAGACAAAAAATAAATAATTGAAAATTAAAAAAAAAAACAAAAAAACTGAAAATTATTATCTAAAATACAATAACTAAAAGTTGGTCATACGGGTACTGCCGGTTTTGTAATTTTGATGGGTCATGTCAAAATCTTATTCTATAAATATGTAGCCATACAAAGCTAAATAATACTATACTTTAACTATAAGAGCTACATCTTATTAAAAATCATATACGATCAATAGGTTTTATATATCAAAAAATTCACTTCAATAATTTTTTTAAAAATTTATAGCCCCGCGGTGTACCGCGGGTTCAATTCTAGTTATGCATTGTAACAATGAAAAGTACAAAGTCATAGAAAAACCAGATATTAAAATGAGGAAATAATCATCTAACATTCTTTGACAAAAATAAATAATAATAATTGTCTAACATTTAATAGTAAAAAATAACACACATTAACACTTAATATATAGTACAGACTACAGAGTAATTGAAAACCCAGTTAAATTTGGAGAAATTTGGAGGCAACAAACAAGTGTAGAGATGATTATTTTTTTTTGGTAGGGAGCCAAGTCTTCAAAGCGGAAGAGGCTTGAAGAACAAAGAGGTGATGAGGTCTTTGAGCTTTTCATGGGGATTGGTAAACCCATCACCCTCTTCGTAATCATAAGCATTGATCATTCGTACATTGTTGAGGACCCGTACCAGAATCGGACGTGGCACACTTTTTATCATCAAGAACTCCTCCATGACTATCTTATAATTATTTCTAATCATCATCTTCATTTCGCTAATGGCCACTTCTTTGGTAACTCCATGTTGCTTAATGTAACATTTCACCCCATTAGCCACCTCTCCTCTCCTCATATCTTCTTCAAAGCCGGCTATGTCATTTTCAAGACGAAGTATAATAGCCAAAGCTAATATAATTTTGGGTACGGATTTGAACCACTCGTTCGTTTGATTTTCATCACAGTTTTCCATTGCTAAAATGCTGTACACTACAGAGCATCTAAATCCAGCCGTGACAGTCCCAACCTTAATGTAGTCATCAAAGGTTGGAACATGACCTGCTCGTGCCCATTTTGATATCTCTAAGAACGCTCTCCCAACGCGTTTAATCTGCACAATTCTCAATATAACGCGCAAATTAAGATTAATATTTTTAGACTTTTAGCGAAACAAAACCCTAAATTGTTTGGCTTACTTCTTCTATTATGTATTGCACAGTAGAGGATTTTCCCCGCGGCTTCATTTCTCTTTCAATATCTTCCATAGTTTCAATTACATTTTGGATGACGATTCTCAAAGAGATCGGTAGTTCGTCAATGGCACCAAGATCCCACCTAAGGTATTTCCATGCATGCACTTGTTAAAACTCGACATCATAATTATAAGACCAATAATATATACATAAATACCTAACACATACTGCATACATATTCATTACCTTTGCAAAGAATCAATAAGACTTCTAACTTCAGAGAAAGTTCCATATGCATCACATGTGTCATCCAGTACTACCAATATTTGGGAAAGTTTAGTGGTTATAATTCTCCCAAGTGAATATTTTGGCTCGACATACAATGCTAGGCAACCGACGAAGGTCTCAAGAAGCCTGTCTCTAGTGTAAGGTAGCTTCTTTACAAGATCAATGTCCTTCCACCATCTACAACCACATAAACATTGAATAGAAAATGTTAAGAATTTTGCATCTTAAATAAAGTAAATAAAAGGCATAAGCGGATCCACATATTTTGAATTGGAAGCTTATTAATTTGTATATGATACTAAATGATCCAACATGAGTATGTTGCCCAGTAATTATATATATGATCCAATAGAACTTTTATTTCTAGATTGGCTAGTAAAAATTAACAACTCGAAGAAACTGTAAGTGTGGTAACCTACAATCAAAAACTTCCTTTCCTTTATTATTTAACAAGTACCTGTTTGGATTTATCACCGAATATATGTATGAGCAATACACAAAAGCATAGATAATCACCTTTGTTAAAACAAAGAAACAAAACAGAGTTTGTTGACGGGAGTTAGTCTTGTCCAAAAATTATCTTGGACACAAGATATATAAATAAGAATGTTAGTTTTTATATGCAAGTTAAATCGAGGAAATCTAACGGTGCGATCAGACGTATGACTATTCTACCGATCGGTTAATGTGTTGAATTGATCGGTATAGAAAGCCCCTTATAACCGATCGATTGGGCCTCATAACCTATCGGTTGGGCTTATTAGGACATAATGTCCCACATCGGAAGTTGGAAGGGATCCTAAGTAATATATAAAGGGATATGGGCCACTCCACTCATTGCCAATTGGTTTTGAGTTGGAAGCCCATAGAACTTAACATGGTATCAGAGCCCGATCCACACATGTCCAACCCGATCCGACCCAAAGATGGTCCAATCATCGACAAGGCCCAAAATTGATGCCGTCGATCTAAGCCCGAATATTCCGAGATTAATGGCCAAAGAACCATCATCTCGAGGGGGCGTATTAGGACATAATGTCCCACATCGGAAGTTGGAAGGGATCCTAAGTAATATATAAAGGGATATGGGCCACTCCACTCATTGCCAATTGGTTTTGTCTCACTTGTTGAATATGGCCCCAGCTTGGTGTGGCATAGGTTGACTTGAGTTTCTCCCAGATCTCTCCAGCCGTGTTTGTTCTTGATAGGAGAGGTTGAATGGTGATCGCAATGGTACCGATAAGAGCGCTGTATATCAACTTGTCTTGACGCTTCCAGAACTTGTGGGCAGCGTTTGTCGTCGTAACACCATTAGTTGTGATTGTCTCAGATGGTGCGGTGATGGATCCGTCTATGTAACCTGCTAGATCGTATCCATCGAGTAAAGAGTGGATCTGGCGGCTCCATATCAAGTAGTTTGTGGTAGTGAGTTTGGTGACGTTTGCCATATTGACATTGAGAAGAGTTGATGCTACAGAAAGAGGGATTGTTTCTGTTGATCCAGCAGGTATAGAAGACATCGTGAATGAGGAGAAGAGAGAATGAAGGTGAAAAGAGGGTGGCTGCGAAAAATTTAGGTCTAGGAGTCGATATGCTCTGATACCATATAATGTAATGCTGAGATGCTTTATTAGAGATTGTGATTACAATATATATAGGCTAGTTACAAGGGAGATTAGGGTAATACTAATTACAATTATACCCTAACTATACTTAACCTCTACAGGGCTTTGTAAAATTATTGTTTTCTCTTCTAGGACACCGCTCTCTTATATATAAATATCTCATGCATTCTAGTGTTGGTCGATAATTGAGTTTCTGATTATATTAAGGTTTTATGTATTAAGGCATGATTCATATTAAGGTAGTTACTTGTCAAGAGGCACAAGTAGGAAGAGACACAAGTAGAAAGAGACAAAACACATTGTGTTATAGTGTCTATTTGTTTTCTATTTAAACTCATTGTATCGTCATGTAAATAACAACACGTTTCAGAATTCAATAAAGAGTTATTTTTGTTCTTGTCTTCTTTACAAGAGAAGAGACAAATGTCTCTTGCACTGTTTTTCTGCTTTCTCTCAATATTCCAACATGGTATCAGAGCTTATTTGGTCTTGGAGCCTGTCCAAGTAAAACAAAGATAAGAAGAATTCCGCTGCGAGAAGAAGAGAAAGATGGAGCCAACATTTCTTACCGTTAGAAACCGAAAAAAAAAAAAAGGAGAAAAAGAAGAAGAAGAAGACGTAATAGAAAAGGAAGAACAAGAAGAGGTGGTAACAAGAGAGAGTACCATCAGCCTTCACAAACACATTCACATGAAGTACCTTCAAGAGAAAGGCTCCAAAAGCGATGAAGAAGATAGGAAATCTTCTCTAAAGGCAACGGAGAAAACGGATGTGGATTTGGAGTTGTGGAAGGAGAATTCTGAAACTTTGTTCAACAAGGTCTTGTTGAAGTTCAAGGATGCAAAGAAGACATCACTTGATGAAGTTGAGAATCCGAAGAGTACTTCAACTGAAACAAGCCGGAGGAAGCTGCCTGTTGTAAGAAATAGGGCAAGGCTTAGTATCAAAAGGTGTTGTTGAGTTGTGAAGAACACTGCAACACGGAGTAAGCTTCTGTTGGGAGAACAGTGCAAGGCTACTCAGCAAAAAGGTTCAAGGGAACTGATGAGACGTCATCGAGACGTGATGGTGATCAAAAGAGGACACCATAAGAGGATGCTTACCTCGGAGAAAAATGTAGCACAAGAGGATGCTTACCTCGGAGAAAAATGGAGCATAAGTCGGTTGAAGAGTAAACCGAAGACGACGTGAAGAAGATTCACGCACAAGACGTTATGGTGATCAAAAGAAGACACCGAAGAAGAGGTGGAGGAGTTCACGCACATATTTGGTGATCAAGAGGACACCAAAAGGAAATAAGAAGAAATCTCACTTAAAAAGGAAGTGAGTGGAAAAAAGGTTTCGAGAACAACTAGAGAAGACGTGACAAAGCTCACGTGAAGAATATTTGAAGGAGACATGGAGAAGATTTGCGGGAAAGAGAAGTCCCATGATTTCCTATGTGAGATTGATGGATCTCACATGTGATTAGTGTTTGTGAAGAGTTATCAAAACAGAGGAAGATGAGACATTGAAGATGTCATTCTACTGGTTTGAAGCCGAAAGTTGTGACGAACTAAGAAGGAAGCTTAGTGTAAGACAGAAACTCAATTAAGGGGGACTGTTGGTCGATAATTGAGTTTCTGATTATATTAAGGTTTTATGTATTAATTAGGCATGATTCATATTAAGGTAGTTACTTGTCAAGAGGCACAAGTAGGAAGAGACACAAGTAGAAAGAGACAACACATTGTGTTATAGTGTCTATTTGTTTTCTATTTAAACTCATTGTATCGTCATGTAAATAACAACACGTTTCAGAATTCAATAAAGAGTTATTTTTGTTCTTGTCTTCATTGCAAGAGAAGAGACAAATGTCTCTTGCACTGTTTTTCTGCTTTCTCTCAATATTCCAACATCTAGCCGTAGAAGCATGTAAATATTATGCTTTTTCTAATTTTATAGGGTTATTAGTTTTGTTATTCTTTTCTTCTTTATCAAAAGACTTGAGGGATCTTATTACGAAGAATTATCTGAGAGAATTTGTTGAAAAGATTTTCTCATTAAGAATCAAAAGTAACTTTACATGCTACTTATATACAAGTAAACCGTAAACTATTTACAGTATTGAACCGGAACAATTAGAACCGGTATACTAAACCAATAGTCCCCCTCAAGATGAGCAGAATATGTTTTGAAGGCTCATCTTGGATTTAAGGTGTTCAAATTGATGAGGAAATAACGGTTTAGTCAAGATATCAGCCACCTGATCTTCGGTCCGTACATGAAGAGTCTTAAGAAGGCCTTGATCCAAGCGATCCCGAACCGTGTGGCAATCAATCTCTATGTGTTTGGTACGCTCGTGGAACACGGGATTAGTAGCAATGTATATGGCGGCTGTGCTGTCAGAAAAGAGAATTGGAACTGCAGAAGAAGCAACTCTCAAGTCTTTGAGCAGTCTATGTAGCCAAACCAATTCACAGGAAGCAAGAGCAAGAGCACGATACTCTGCTTCAGCTGAAGACCGAGAAACAACTGGTTGTTTCTTTGAGCGCCAAGAGATTAAAGAATCTCCAATAAACATGCTGAAACCAGTAGTAGAACGCCTACTATCAGGACATGTTCCCCAATCTGAGTCAGCAAAACCACTGAGAGTGAGATCCTCTGTAGCTGAGTAGAAGAGACCTTGGCCAACAGTGCCTTTGATGTACTGAAGGACCCTGTATACTGCAGCAAGGTGGGATGTACGAGGAGCAGAAGAAAACTGACATAACTTATTAACTGCAAAAGTTATGTCAGGTCTTGTGATAGTCAAGTACATGAGTTTTCCCACAATGCGTCTATACATTTCTCTGTCATCAAGCAAATCACCATCCTCTTTGGAAAGTCTCAAATTAGGCACCATAGGGACAGAGACAGGTTTACAACCTAACATACCTGTAGAGGTTAAGAGCTCCAAGGCATATTTTCGCTGACATAATGAGATCCCTTCATCATTTCTGGCAACTTCAAGACCTAAGAAATATTTCAATGGTCCTAAGTCTCTGAGTTTGAAGCATTCCTTTAATGTAGCAGTCAAAGAGGAAGCAGCTTCATTACTAGTGCTGGCAATCACAATGTCATCTACATACACCAATACTGCAACAAACTCAGCACCAATACCTTTGACAAAAAGAGTGTGATCTCCATGAGCCTTGATAAAACCCAAAACAAGTAATGATTCAGAGAATTTCTTGAACCACTGACGGGATGCTTGTTTCAGACCGTATATAGACTTCTTGAGACGACAAACTGCATTAGGAGGCAAAGAGTCCCCCTTCCTTGCAGCATAACCCTCTGGCAGTTTCATAAAAATTTGTTCTTCCAATTCACCATTAAGAAAAGCATTAGAAACATCAAGTTGAGTCAAATACCATTTCTTTGAAGCTGATACTTTTAACAAGAGTTTCACTGTGGCCATTTTAGCCACTGGTGAAAAAGTATCTGTGTAGTCTAGGCCCTCCTTTTGAGTATAGCCCTTTGCGACTAATCGTGCCTTATATCTCTCCAAGGTACCATCAGCATGAAATTTCAACGTGAACACCCACTTACATCCCACTGCTTTCTTTCCCGGAGGTAGTGATGTGATTTCCCATGTCTCTGTAGATTCCATTGCACCAATCTCCTTATCCACAGCTTCACACCATTCCTTTGAATTCTGAGCCTCAGAAAATGATTGAGGAATAGGTATTTGTGTAATGCTATTGATATAAGCAAGATGAGATGGAGAAATTTTAGAGTAAGAGAGAGAAGAGGAAATAGGATGATTTGTGTTGTGTTGTGTAGAATAACAGTAATAATCCTGTAAATGAGCAGGAGGTTTTCTGTTTCTAGATGGAGAAATTTCTGGTGGTAGAGAAGGAGAAGATGGAGAAATTTGTGGAGGAATGATACCTGGAAGCTCAGAATTCAAAGGTGTAAAGAAATCCAAAGGCGCCTCTGAAACATTATTCTTGGCCAAAGGAAAAATTTCTTCATGAAACACCACATTCCTGGAGATAAAAATCTTATGTGATTCCAAATCTAGCAACTTATATCCCTTAACACCAACCGGATAACCCAGAAACACACATGCTCTTGATCTTGGTTGAAACTTATGTCGTTGATGAGGTGATGTTGATCCATAACAAAGACAACCAAAAGTTTTGAGCTGACTGTAGTCTGGTGGCTTACCTGTGAGAAGCTCATAAGGAGTTTTGTTTGAGAGAAGCTGTGATGGAGTTCTATTAATGAGAAACACAGCAGTCAAAACACAATCTCCCCAATAAGATAAAGAAACTTGAGACTGAAACAACAGAGCCCTTGCCACATTCAATATATGTTGGTGTTTGCGCTCGACGACTGAGTTCTGTTCCGGGGACAGGAATGATAAGAAACAATGCCCTTTTCTTGATAAAACTTTGTAAATTTCAATTCAGGAGCGTTGTCTGATCTTACTGCCTTAACCCGCAAATTAAACTGATTCTCAACCATTGCAACAAAAGCAGGGAAAACTGAAATCACTTCATTTTTAGTTTTGAGAAGATAAATCCAGGTAGCACGAGAATGATCATCCACAATTGTCAAAAAATATCTATAACCTTCAACTGTATCCACTGAAAATGGTCCCCAGACATCAATATGTAGCAACTCAAAGATATCTTTACAAATATTGTTCTGAGATGTAAAAGATAACTTCTTCTGTTTAGCCAAATGACAGATATGGCAATAAGCTACTCCTTTATTCTTGTGTCTAGTAGTCCCCAAAGTTGTAGAGATTGTATCCAAACGAGAGTAAGAAGCATGTCCAAGTCTGTTGTGCCAAACACCAACATCCACCACTGCATTCACAGAGACTGATGAATCCAAAGGAGCTTCAGTGTCCAACACATACAGGTTTGCAACTCTCCTACCTCTGCCAATTATTAATTCCTTGGTAGGATCCTGAATGGTACAAGAATGGGGATCAAAAATTATGCGGGAACCAAGAGTATCAGTAAGAGAGCTAATACTGATTAAATTCAATCTGAACTCCGGAATGAATAGAACATTCTTCAAATAAATTTCCTTATTTATCTGAAGAGTCCCCACACCACTGATTCTGATAGTTGGTCCTGTAGGTAAATTCACAGCACTGACAATAGATGTATCCAGAGAATCAAACATTGATTTATCATGGCACACATGATGTGTTGCACCAGAATCAATGATCCAAGATTCATTGGAGAGAGTATGTCTAGATACTGTAAGTATGCCAACAAAACAGTAAGTGGAGGAAGAAAAGGAGATACCAGAGGGAGCAATGTCAGACTGAGAAGAACTAGCTTCATTTGTGACTGACTGATTCTGAAGTTGAGAGCTCATCAAAGCAATAAACTGTTGCAACTGATCTTTGGAAAGATGACCAACTAAGCTATCCAAGTTAGTTGGTTGAGATTCAGGGAGAGGTGACAAAGCAACTTGAGCAGCTACAGGTTGTGGTTTCTGAGATTTATCTGGAAACTTGCCTTTGGGAGTGAATCCAGGAGGGAAACCATGTTTCTTGTAGCATCGCTCCGCTATATGACCAACCCTGTTACAGTAAGAACATATGGGACGTCCTTTGTTGGGGCCAGAAGTAACATAGCAGACAGTTGGTTCACCCAGAGCAGAGGGAGGAGTACTTTCAGACACTTGAAATGCAGCAGGAGGAGTAGTAACATTGGAGAAACCTCTCTGACTGTCATCTTGGTCAAGGATATTGTACACCTCTGCAAGACTAGGAAGAACCTTCTTCATGATAATCTGTCTACGGATGATAGAGTAAGACTCATTGAGGCCTGCAAGGAATTTAACAATTTTAGCTCTCTCTGCCTTCAGTTGCAGACGAGAAGCTTTACCACAAGTACAAGGAGCATCAGGCTCATCTGTACTATCAAGATTATCCCACAGAGTTTTCAACTTTGTATAGTAATCAGAGAGAGACATAGATCCTTGACGTAGATCTTGAATCTCCTGGGTGAGATTGAAAGTCCGGGGAAGATTTGTGAGATGAAAACGACCATATAAATCTTTCCAGATATCAGCAGCATCATTCAGACGTAAAATGCTACGATAAATTTGAGGGGAAACAGAATTTAACAGCCATGACTTTACCATACTATTGCAGCGTGACCAAAGACGAAAGAGAGGATCAGATTCAAGAGGACGAAGCAGAGTACCGTCGATAAATCCAATCTTATTCTTAGCATCTAAGGAAATCATCATCGCAGCACTCCAATCATCATAGTTTGTACCATCTAAGCGAAGAGAAACGATCGACAAACCTGGATGATCGGCGTTGTGCATATAGAACGGAGAGTGACTTGGATCGGAAGGAGCCGACATCGCTTCAGCTCGCGAAGCTCCAGAAGACTGAGAAACATCTACCGGAGGAGTATTCGGAGGAGAAACAGCAACGACGGTCGATCTAGTCCTTTTTCCAGCTGGATTCGAAGGAGAATCCGATGTAGTCTTCGATCGCAACGATCGGCGAACCACAGTCTTCTTAAACACCATCCTTGAGCAGAAAACGATCGATACAAGAGCTCAGATCGAGTTCGATGATGGCGAAAATGTCAGATCTGAGATTTAGATCTGAGATTTGGATAGCTCTGATACCATATTACGAAGAATTATCTGAGAGAATTTGTTGAAAAGATTTTCTCATTAAGAATCAAAAGTAACTTTACATGCTACTTATATACAAGTAAACCGTAAACTATTTACAGTATTGAACCGGAACAATTAGAACCGGTATACTAAACCAATAGATCTTTTCTAAAATCTTGATTCTTCTTCTGCAATTATCACATGTACTTAGGTCATGTGTGAGTTGTCTCATCATGGATTTTTACTGATCGGTATTGCACTCCACCGATCGACTTGCAATTTGATCGATCGGTTGGAATCCCCAAAGAGACCTATGTGTATGTACTCTTGCTATGATATCTACTAGTTCCCTGTCTTTGATTATTCTTAAAGTCTTAGATGAATTAGGCTAATTCTCCTATTTCCCATGATCTAATTCCTCGAGCCACCAAAAGTGGTGTTGAATTGATGGATCTATTATTAGATAGACAAATTTCCTTCTGTAGTTTTTTCAAGAAATTATCACTAAAACACCATTAGAGTTATTCACAATAGAAGTCTGATTTCATGAACTTTAAGAATCATAACCAAACTTACATGTCTTTCATATATTCTCTGATAATTTCTTTGAAACTCTATTTTTTATATTATCATATTTAATTTTATAGTTATTTAATTTATTATTTTATTTTTGCAAATTTTCTCTGAGATCTTGTAACTCTATGTTGTTCTAGCTAGTTTTAACTCTTTAATAGTTTTTTGTGTATTTCTTTGGTATCTGTGAATTCGAATCCTAAGTACTAGTGTGTTTGCATGTGCACTTGCGGTTATTATTGAGATGAGATCTAAAGTAACATATGAGAAATACAAGTCTATCTAAAGTTTTGAATCGGAAACTCATGAGTTTTAAATATATATGAAACAAAATATAAGTAAGTCAACGTACTTGGTGAGAGATTTTAGCTCTCTAATGTAATGGAGCTGGCAGAAGTTGAAGTTGAGCTTCGCAAACTTGAGCAACGTCTCATCATGACCTTCTTTTTCATAGAAAGAAATATATTCCCTCGCAGCTGCTATTTCTATCTTATGAAACCGAGGTTTGTACAATGCGTTTAGTACATGTCTTGAGATATGAGGAGCGGTCACTTCTTGGCCGGCCAAAACTTCCAAGTGATACCTTGTGAAACTCAGGGCTTCGTCCATTATATTTTCGGAGGGTGTTGCGAGATGCGCTGCTTCGTACAATTGTAGCATTCCTCTAACATCCCTGACTAGATGTTCCTTGAACTTCGCATCAACACCTTTGAATTTATCGAACACATCTAAATTGACACCGAGATATGTTATATATGTATATAGCCAAATATGCATGTATCAAATATGACAATCAAGGATACTGATAACTCTTACCACAAGAAATTTTGTGTCCATATAATCTGAAAACCTCAAACATGATGGCAGTTGTTTCCAAATCATCTTTGTCTGTAATTAACATGTCCAACTTCTGAAAAGCCTGGTCTAGGATCTCTTCAATTTCCTTCTCAAAGTAATGGGAAGTACCAAGACAGATAAGCAAGTGGATGAGAACTATTCTCTCTTTATCAGTGTTGTGAGAGGACATTAGCATGTTTCTCACTTTCGGCTTTATAATTGATTCAATCTCTGTCGCTAGTACGTCAAATTCCTACAAAATATTAGTGCTCAAGAATCTTGTTCTGAAAAAAAAAAGACTGATTATGAAACACATTCATCAGATCAGGTACTTACCGAGTTTTCGGTGGGGACAGAGAGGATGTGATCTCCCCAAAGAGTGGGAGCAACATGAGGCAAGGGACGACTACTCCCAACATCACCACTACTCTCACTAGTTGCCTTAACACATAAGTTGTGTTTTGTCGATACCCGAGAAAGAGAAAGTGTAATGTTGTTGTGAAGCAAATGCAAAGGAAAGCGCAAGAGTTTGGTCTTAAGAGGAAGACAAGTACCGTTGCCAAGGTGAGAGAGAGTTTTAGCACCGAAACCCATTCTTGCTGCTTCCATTATTCTGTTTCTCTTCTTTTATGTTTGATGTATTTTTTTCTAAAGCTTTCTCATATGTACCTTGTGCAGTTGTGCTCACGCTTTAAGTACACATAATTCAAATCGTGCAAGTGTTGAAGCTGTAACATTTATTGACGGATTTAACAAGAAATTAATTAAAAAACAATTGGCATGGTCGTGCACATGAGATCCGCAAACCGTGCATAGAAAATTGTTTTTTAGAAAAATTAAGCATGTGAAATTAATTACGTAGAATTAATTGGATTGTTTCTCCCAATTGTAATAAAGAAAAATATCGATGTTTGAATAAAAAAATTTCAAACAAAGAGAAACACAAACTCGTGGTTCTGAACACTACTTTTGCATGCAATCAACCATGCATGGTTTGGAGCATTATAGGACAAAACTAAACATACATATTTTTTTTTATTACTATCATATTTAAGGAAAATGGCTGAGTTATGAGAAAACGGCTGACTTACGAATATAACCCAGCTTGGAGTTACGAGAATGTGCAATTTTCCCGTCAAAAAATGTAAATCTGTAATTTTTCCGCCGAAAACAAAAGTCCGTAATTTTCTGCCAAATAATAGTGATGATGATGATGATGATTATTATTATTATTATTTTATTTTAATTATTAATTTATTTATTACATTATTGGATCAACCCATCAAATAAAATGAGTTTATGGGTTGACTCAACTCATTTGGCTAAATGGGTTGAGTCAACCTATGAACTCATTTAATTCTAACTTTATTGGGTAATGAGTTGAGTTGGGTTGAAGGAAGAACTCGGTGATGAACTTGGTGGCGCCGGTGGTGATGGCCTTCACTTGGTGGTCGCTATGTTTCATAAGCGCATGCAAATAGCTTTGTGACTCCTTTCTAGCCACTCAAAACATGGAGGAAAAAGCCGTCGTCACGACTAGATCATTTTGGTTGGATCTTTTACGATTGTCAGGATGTGATCAGTAACTCTCTGGGCCGATCTGTTAGGTTTTGGATGTTAAAATGATAATGGTTGGTTCTTGCAGTAGGAGACAAAGTAAATCTTTATCTACATTGCATAAAAGGATCCTAACTACTGAACTCTCAAAATATACACATAAATTAGTATATTTTAATATTGTTATTTAAAAGAAAAATCAGATTAGAAAAGTAAAGCTAGCTCAAATGTATTTAGAAATATACAAGAAAAATTAAAATCTGTAAATATGTTTTTTTGTTAGTTCAAATTTGTTTAAAAATTAAATTTTTTGACACTTGTCACAATCTAATCAATTAATTTACACATATCACGATCATGTTAATTGACTAATTTTGAAACCAAGCTTTATATAATAATAGTACCCGCATAAATATCCGAATATAAAAAATATATGTTAAAATTTTTTTGGTAATATTTAATATTCTAAGTGGTGATCCACATATTGTTTTTCTATTTTATTTATTTGTTTATGAAAACCGGATTTGAACCTTATACGCTCCATTTTTACAATATTTTTTTATATCAAGTACTTAAATTAGTTTTAATGTATTATCTAAATTTTGAAGAAAAAAACAAGAAAATGAAGAAACGTTTAACCATGTCGTTATTAGTATTTAAGTATAAGCGAATGATCAATTATTAGAAAGGAAAGAGATATTGGAGGCAACAAACAAGTGGATAGGATAACAAGGAGCCAATGATAGAATATAATTTGTGGGAGGCTTGTTTGGCTATTACAAAGGAAAGAGATATTGGGCAAACAGAAAAGAAAAGGAAAGAGATACTTGGAGGCAACAAACAAGTGTAAAGGATTGTTTTTGGCAAGGAGCCAAGTCGTCAAAACGGAAGAGGGTGGAAGAACAAAGATGTGATGAGTTCTTTGAGCTCTCCTTGGGGATTGGTGTATCCATCACCCTCCTTGTAAATTTACATTATAACTCACCCGTATTTATGTAAATTTACTCAGCCGTGACATGCAAATTTGCCGCGAAACAATAAGTTATGTAACCTTTCGTGTTCCTTTCTCTTTTTTTTTCTCTTTATATAAGAGATCAAGTTAATGACGTGGCTTTAATTTTTTTTCTCTTAATGACGTGGATTCAACTAATTTTTCTTTAATCATTTCTTAATTAAAAACGAATAAAAAATCTCAATTAAAAAAAAACTAATCAAGGGTGTTAATTGTAATTACACAAGGACGCTAAACATATAAATAATTTTCAGAAAATGTATGATATATTAGTAATATTCCAATCTTTCTATAACATCTGAGTAAATATTTCTAGAAACAAATATGTATGATTTATACGTTTTCTAAAACCCTCTTACTTTCTTCTATGCTTTGATTGTCTCATCCTATATATCTCTCAATTTTTCCTATATGCAACAAGAAAAAAGAAAAGGTGAAATATTATTTTCAAAAGAAAGATCAGAGCAGTGCGAAGAGCTAGAAGAAGAAATGGTTGATCTGCTGAGTTCGGTGATGAACCTTGTGGTGCCGCATGGTCGTCGCTATGTTTCATAAGCACAGTCGAACGGCTCTACAACTTCTTTTTGACTAAAAAAAACCACTCTTTTTTTAGTTCCCAAAACATGGAGGACTTTGATCTACACAAATAACTGAAAATTATATATATTTAACTTTACATCACAAACACTAAAAAGTCTTCCAATTTAACAAATCCAATGATAATTAATATTCTCTCTGTTTTACAAAAAAATGTTATTTAAATTTTTTATTTTTGGTTGACAACGGATATAGTTTTTTATTTTTTTAATGTGACTTTTAAAACTAATTCATAATCTACCTTTAACCCAAAACTATGATTTATTGAATTTAAGTTATTACCCACTTATTACATGTATAATTTAATATTTTTTTAATTTATATAAAATATGTCAAAGTGACACTCTTTTATAAAAAACAAAAGAATTACAAATTCGGTTTACAAATTCAAAATTGTGTTTCTAAAACCACATTTTAAAGATCCATTTTTACTCTAAAACCCCAACAAAACAAATCCAATCCTTTAGCAAACTCTCTGAATGATTAAGAGAGTTTTGCGCTCATGGTTCTTCTTCTTTGTAAAAAATATGAAGGATCTTCGAAAGCATAAAAAAAATTGAACACCCACAAAAGCAACTATTGAAGATAAACCCAACATTATAAGAGATAAAAATAGTTTGTGGTGAAACGAAGGAAAAAAACATGAAGCATTCGAACAAAATAGCCATACTAGAGCAGCAGCATCTACATCGGTCACTGCTCTCACTATTGATATATTATGGATTTTACGGTTTTTAATCATGATATATGTATTGTTTTTAGATTCTTTTTATTATTTCTGGAGTCTTTTCAGGTGTTTACGTGATCGGAATGCATTTGGAGATTGTAGAACATTTTAGAGCAAAATCAAGGAATAAGGATTGAAGAGAGAAATTTGGAGTCAGACCAAGTCATCAGTGTCGATCGACACTGTTCGCGGCCCAACAGAAGTCTCGAGAATTTACAAGTTTTGAAGATTCCAGAATTGCCCAGAAGACTTCTCTTTTATAATATTAGTCTCTGCACGTTTTTGAGAACATATAAATAGATTCTAGGGTCATTGTTTAGACCTATCGAGCTTTTATTAAGTTTTGTCTCGCTCTTACTTTGTATTATCTAAGCACTTGAATCTTTTGAAAGATAATTGGAGATGTAGCTTTCTTTTCAGAGATTTCAAAACCCTGTAGAGAGACGATCTTTCTAATCTCTATTCTCTTTATGTTTTCTTTTATGATTTCTACTTTAAACATGTTTTATCCTTTTATGATCATGTCTGAGTAGTCTTCTTGTTGGATTTGGGAATTTTCAATAGGGATTTGGATGAATTAGTAGATCGATAACCTGTTAGGATATTATTTGAAGAGTTCTTCATCTTTATTTATTCTCAATGCTAGTTCTAGAGTAACTAACTAGAACTAGATCTTAGGATAATAGGTTAGACACGAGATTGCGCTTATTACTGGAACAATCTTAGTTGGACAGAAATAGCTAGATTCAAACAAGAGTTGGTTTAGATACTTTTGCGAACATATCGAACATGATCGTTAATGCTTGTTTAATTTTAGGAATTTACAGACGATAGTTGGAATTCCTGCTATTAAGCATAGATAGTCAATATAGACGAGAGTTGTTGAATATAGTTTTGTGATTTGAGTTCTATAACGGTTCTTTAATAATTCCTAACTAATTGCTAGATCTACTATTCTAATATTTCTTGAAAAATTCCCTGATCAATCAATTGATTATGCGAAAAGACCTAAAAATGAACATTAAAGCCAACAAGGGAAAACATATTTGTTATCTTTATAGAAGAATTGACCGGGAAACCAAAACGGATTAGAAATCCAATGAGACATCAAAAAAAACTGAGATCAAAGAATCAAGAGGAGATATATCATAACCAAACTCGGTTTTACAATAAATTAATCACAAAACAATTGGCATGGTCGTGCATATGAGATCCGAAAAAAAATGCTGAGGGAAAATGATAGAGGTTTATTTACTTATAGGGAATCTACACAATCATGTTACTCCTGATTGCTTTGTCCCAATGTGCAAACAGCTACCGCAAACAGTGCACAGAAAATTGTTTTTCAGAAAAATTAAGAATGTGAAGTTAATTACGTAAAAAATTCAAAGAAAGAGAAACGCAAACACGTGGTTCTGAACACTACTTGGCATGCAATTAACCATGGTTAGGAGCACTATACGACAAAACTAAACGCATTTTTTTTTCCTTCGGTAAAACATATATGCATTATTTTTACGTTTTTTAAAACCATCTTACTTTCTTCTACGCTTTGATTGTCTAATCCTATATATCTCTCAATTTTTCCTATATGCAGCGGAAAGAGCTAGAGGAAGAAATGGTAGATCTGCTGAGTTCCGTGATGAACCTTGTGGCGCCGCATGGTCTTTTTTGGCTACCCAAAACATGGAGGACTTTCTACACAACTAATTGAAAATAATAAATTTAAAATGTGCTTAACTTTTTGGGTTTGTTTAGTTATTTCTAACGTATTTCACTGGTTGAGAAAACAAAGTTGACTTAGCTAATATTACCCCGTACTTAGACCCCTATTTATGAATATGGTTAAAGACTATGGAAGTTATTCTGTGGCGAATTAATATAGGATACATTATAAGCTTTGGAAATTTGAGTTTTCATTTTTGTCATGCTTGAATGCTTTATTTTATGGAGTTGAGCTCTAGCTTCTAAATGATTCACTCTAGATTTGTCAATCAATGCTTTTAAGTTTCTATTTCTGGATGATGGTTGCCAACTAACCGATGCTTTTATGTTTCTATATAAGATAAGGAATCGCTTCACCGTCTTTCTCTTCTCATTAACTAAGCCTTAGTAGACTACTTTTATTTATGCCTTGTAATCTTTTTGTTTGTGAAGAGCTATCAATGGCTTTATAGAAATGCAGAGCAAAATGGACTCCCAAGTCTCCAATATATTGGAGCAATATCAAGATTCTACGTGTTTTCCAAGAGTTGATATTGTTATTCTTGGATTGTTGAACGCATATTGTTATAAGTGGTCATTGTATTAGCCTTTTCATTATTCATAATTTTCAAAACTACAATAGTGGTTTGGGAAGCGTTATGTTGTCTATAAGGTTCAACAATGTCCATAGTTAATCGTTTATTAAGAGATATTTGGAGGCAACAAATAAGTGTAGAGGATTGTTTTTGGCAAGGAGCCAAGTCTTCAGAGCGGAAGAGGATGGAAGAACAAAGAGCTGATGAGGTCTTTGAGCTTTCCCTGGGGATTGGTGAATCCTTCACCCTCCGTGTAATACAATTTTATCAATCGTAGCATGTTGAGGCACCGAACAAGAACTGGACGTGACACACATTTTGTCGTCAAGAACTCCTCCATCACATCTTATAATCATCTCTAATCATCTTCTTAATTTCTCTAACCGCCAATTCTTTGGTAACACCATATTGCTTCATGTAACAGTTCACCCCATTAGCCACCTCTTCTCATCTCATCCTAGTTGCCTATGCCATTTTCAAGACGGTATAAAAGACAATAAGCTTATAAGATTTTGGGTTTTGATTCGAACCACTCAGTCGTTTGATTTTCATCGCAATCTTCCAGCGCTACAACGCTTAACATTCCCAAGAATCTCATCGCTGATGAGACAATCCCAACTTCAATGTAGTCATCAAAGGTTGGAAGGTGACTTGATCGGCCCATTTTGATAACTCTACGTACACTTCCCCATAGATCTTAAGCTGCACAATTATCAACATAACACACAAGCATAGTTAAGTAGACATTGAGCGAAAATAGAACCTAAATTGGTTGATGTACCTCTTCTATCAAGTATTGCACACTAGAGGATATTCTTCGCGGCTTCATTTCTCTTTCAATATCTTCCACAGTTTCCATTATACTTCGGCTGATGATTCTCAAACTACTTGGTAGTTCTAAGTTCTTCAATGGCACCTAAATCCCACATACAAATTTTCTCATGCATGTATATATATGTATTCTTTAAACTCGACGTCATTATACGACCAGTGATACATACATAAGTACGTGATATACATATACTAACTACCTTTGCAAAGAATCGATGAAACTTTTAACTTCAGAGAAAGTTCCATATGCATCGCATGCATCATCCATAACTATTGTAACTTGGCAAGCTTTATTGGTTATAATTTTCCCCAATGAATAGCGTGGCTCGAAAAACAACACTATGACACTGGCGAAGGTGTCCAGAAGCCTGTCAAAGGTAGCTTATATGCAAGACCAATTTCCTTCCACCTTCTGTAACCACATAAACATATTAAACAGAGAATGTTAAGAATCTTAAATCGTAAAACAATACTAAATTAATAAGTGCCGATATCTCTAAGAAACATGTTAAGAATCACATAGCTAGCTGAAGCTGAACTAAGATAAGATTTAAAATCAAACGACCGAGTGGTTCAAATCCAAACCCAAAATCTTACAAGCTTGTTATGTTTTATTCCGTCTTGAAAACGACATTGACAGTTACGAGGAAGAAATGAGGAGAGGAGAGGTGGCTAATGGGGTCAACTGTTACATGAAGCAACATGGTGTTACCAAAGAATTGGCGGTTAGCGAAATTATGAAGGTGATTAGAGATAATCATAAGACAGTGATGGAGGAGTTCTTGACGACAAAATGTGTGCCACATCCAGTTCTGGTACGGTGCCTCAACATGGTACGATTGATCAAGTTGTATTACACAGAGGGTGATGGATACACCAATCCCCGCAGAAAGATCAAAGACCTCATCACCTCTTTGTTCTTCCATCCTCTACCGCTTTGAAGACTTGACTACTTGTGAAAAATAACCTCTCCACTTGTTTGTTGCTGCCAAATATCTTTTTCCTTGCTAAAACTCCTTCTGTTTCATAAAAAGTGTCATTCTAGTATTTTTCATATAAATTAAGAAATTAAACAAATTTCATTTTTATTATTTGTTAATACACTAGATAGTACTATCTCTCTAATTAATAAGCTAAAATAGTAGGGATAGAAAAGAGATTTAGTCATGAAATTAAATTGCATTGAAAAACATAAAGTGACACTCTTTGTAAAACAAAATTAAAACCTTAAAACACATTTGTTAAATAGAGGGAGTAACTAATTATTTGCGTATAAATACAAACAATGACATGGTAATTTTTGGAGATAGGTCAATAAATAAATGTAACTGCATCTATTTATTATCAATTGATTTTAAATTAGAAGTTTATTGGTTTTAGCTATAAAAACTAAAAATACATATAAAACGCGGGGAAAATAAATAAAACTAGGCCAACGTACTTAGTGAGAGTTTTTAGCTCTCTAACGTAATGGAGCTGGCAAAAGTTTAAGTTGAGTTTCGCAAACTTGAGCAACGTCTCATCATGACTCTCATTTTCATAGAAAGAAAGATATTCACTGGCAGCTTCTATTTCTAACATAAAAAAACCGAGGTTTTTACCAAGACAGATAAGCAAGTGGATGAGACATATTCTCTTTATCGGTGTTGTGAGAGGACATTAGCATGTTTCTCACTTTCGTCTTTATATATAATTGATTCAATCTGTCTCTGGTGAGTCAAATTCCTACAAAATATCAGTGATCAAGAATCATGTTCTGCAAAAAAAGAGTGATCATGAAACACATTCATCTGATCAGGTACTTACCGAGTTATCGGTGGCCGGACAGAGAGGATGAGATCTCCCCGAAGATTGGGAGCAACATGAGGCAAGGGACGACTACTCTCAACATCACCACTAGTCTTACTAGAAGCCTTGACACATAAGTTGTGTTTTGTTGATCTTCGGGAAAGAGGAAGAGTTTGGTCTTAAGAGGAAGACGAGTACCGTAGCCAAGGGGTGAGGGAGAGTTTTAGCACCAAAACCCATTCTTGCTGCTTTTTTTTTTTTTTGGATGCTTCCATTATTATGTTTCTATTCTTTATGTTTGATGTACATTTTTCTAAAGCTTTCTCATCTGTCTCACGCTTTAAATACACATCATTCTAATCCCAGTGCACGTGGTGAAGCTGTAACATTTATTGACGGATTTACAATAAATCACTTAAAAAAAAATTTGGCATCGTTTTGTGCACATTAGATCCGAAAAGAATGCGAGGGAAAATGATAGAGGTTCATTTTGTACTTATAGGAAATCTACACAATCACGTTACTCCTGATTGCTTTGTCTCAATATGTGCCAACAGCTACCAATTTATTTACTTATAGAAAATTATTTTTCAGAAAATTAAGCATGTGAAATTAATTACGTAGAATTAATTAATTTGATTGATTCTCCCAATTGAAATAAAGAAGATATCAATGTTTGAATTAAAAAAATTCAAAAAAAGAGACGCAAACACGTGATTCTGAACATTACTACACTACAGGAAAATTGAGTATCCTTAGCGGCCAAATAACGCTATCTAACGAGAAGATAGCGGAGTAGAAAGCGCTATATCTGCGCCCATGATAATAGGTCGACGACTTCCGATAGCGGTTTTTGGTGGTGCTATATTTTGTTTACATATTATAGCGTGTTTTCTTATGCAATGTAATATTATATAATAGCCAGTATATTTTGTTATTAATTATCAATTACAGCATTTGTTATATGCAATTTAATCAATTAGAATAGCATTTATAATACACAATTTATTCAATTAAAATAGCATTTGTATTATGCAATATATTGTGGTTTTATTTTTTGTTTTTTTTGCACTATACTTAATTTTCAATCCGGTTTGAATTAATGAAGAATTATACAATTAAATAAGAACTCTAGTTTGACTACATTAGTTTCAAAACCAAACCGAAATAACTTTATTTGTGTCACACAACCATAAATTTCAACTTAAGCTACTTAACATTATCTTGCTTCAGACCAGGAGCTTATCGTTAGGCCTCATCAATAGTATGACTTCTGCACCTTCATGTCCAAAATCTTTTTCACAGTCTTGATGTTGTTAATTAACCTCTGCATGAAACAAAATTTTAAGAATTTAAGAGCAAATTAATATCATGTGAAACTAGAGTAAATATCATGCTAAATCAGATTAACTTCAGACCAAAATCATAGATTAAGTTTTTTTTAACAAACTTCTTGATACCTGCATGTTTCCATATAAGCATTTCAATAACCGTATATTACAACCAATAAACAAAAGTAACTAATCAAAATAAACCCAACACTTCATGAGTAAATAATGTGCACATACCACATAGATCGTTGATCCTCGTGCCAAGTTTCTTGATTTTATACACCACTTTCTTGATAGCTGCAGAGTAAGTCCTTATCCTTTGCAGACGAATGAGATTTTAGAAGAAAGAAACATATGGAGAGCGAATAAATACAAACAAGTATGACTATGAATGTTTCCACTTAGACTAATATTCAAATAGTGAGGTAGAGTCACGTGAAACTCTTCATCTAAGCACGAAATTGAACTAAACAGATTAATCATGCTCATCTAAGAGCATGTACGAATGAATCTAGCTTGAAATTACTTAGGAGAAAGACATCAAATTGGTTTACAAAGAGACAAAGCCCACACATTCGAGAAACCAAACCTAGTAAATTTGACTAACCACTATATATAATGCAAACGTTAAGGACTCACACAAAACCAAATCGTTAAGGACTCACACAAAACGTGTAAAGAAGAGAGGTTGTCGAGACGTGTAGGCCACAAATTGTTTTCTGAAGGACTCACCAACTTGATTCAACTAACGTCTAATTGTTTTCTGAAACTTTTTGCCAGAAATTTATTCAAACTCACTTGGAAACCAAAATCAAGACACCCTCACAACAACAAAAATAGAACATGTCTACTAAGTAAGACTGCGTGGAGTGCATAAAAACGTTGTATATAAAGAAACGAAACAGTAAGCACCTACAAGTTTTAACAGCAACAACACAAAACAGTTAAGAAACAAGCAAGCCAATAATGAGGCAATTCGTCGAACACCTGGAGGGCATGAAAAGCATCATTAGAACATAAACCACTCCACTCCGGCCAAAAGCTTCTAAGAAATCAATATAATCCAAATCGATCAAATCCTAACAAAATCTAACGCAAGTGCTCATGAATCTACCGAACCCTAACAAAATCATACCTGTGACGAAGATGTTTTGGGGTTTCTGGCCAACGAAATCAAAAGCTATGGTTTAGGGGATCTGGACGAGCGACGAAGATGGAGGATGAAGAATTCATAGAATTTAAGAAGAAGAAGAATTTGGGGATAAGAGCGAGAATGACAAAGAGTGATAGAAATTGATAAAATCCAATAGATCTAGGGGTGTATAATCATAGGAAAAGAGTGAGGCCCTGTTCGTTTCTCCATTCAGATGGATCATCTGGATGGAGATGAAAAATGATGTTCGTTTTTTACAATTTAACGGATCATTTGGATGAATTAGTTGGATGGATCATCTGAATGAGTTTGTAATTTTAGGCAAATTTGTCAAACTCATCTGGATGAACATGATTGGAGCATTTGGATGGAGATGATTCAGTCAAAAATAACAAATGATAAATATACCCTCATTTATAATCATAAATCAAATAATGTTTATTTTCCATAGATTTTTCATTTTATATTCTAAAAATTACATATTTGCACCAAATAAAATCTCTAAAAATCGTGAAATCAATGATTGTCATTTTTCGTCAAAATCATAAAATCGCGGAATTGTGTTTTTTCCCGCCAGAAAGTAAAATCGTGATTTTTGATAGAAAATTATGGAATTCATCAAAACCGCAAAATCATATTTTCTCGCCAAAAGTGCAAAATCATATTTTCCCGCCAAAACTATAAAATCACGATTTTGGCGGGAAAATTACGGAATTCTGTTTTTCCGCCAAACCAAAAATATTTAAGAATTGTGTTTTCCACCAAAACCGTAAAATCATATTTTCCCGCCAAAACTATAAAATCACGATTTTGGCGGGAAAATTACGGAATTCTTTCTTCCCTCCAAAACCGAAAATATTGAAGAATTGTGTTTGCCACCAAAACCGTAAAATCATATTTTCCCGCCAAACTATAAAATCACGATTTTGGCGGGAAAATTACGGAATTCTGTTTTCCCGCCAAAACCGAAAATATTGAAGAATTGTGTTTTTCACCAAAACCGTAAAATCATATTTTCCCGCCAAAGCTATAAAATCACGATTTTGGCGGGAAAATTACGGAATTCTGTCTTCCCACCAAAACCGAAAAAATTGCGGAATCATATTTTCCCGCCAAAATCGAAAAATTATGTTTTTCCACCAAAATTGCGGAATCATTTTTTCTCACCAAAATCGCAAAATCATGGTTTCCCGCCAAAACCGCAAAATAAAATTTTCCCGCCAAAAATTGCAAAATTATGTTTTTCCGCCAAAAATCGCAAAATTATGTTTTCCGCCTAAACCGTAAAATTATCTTTTTTCGTCAAAACCGTAAACTTAATTTATATGTTAAAATAATAATTTAAAAATTATTTAGATGAAAATATATTTTAGAGCAATAATTAAATTAATATAGCTTAGATTAAGATTTAAAATATAAGTAAATTAAAGTATGGGTATTTTAGTCATTTTCTTGTTAAAGTCATCTAGATGGAGATAGAGATTTGTAAAAATTAAACAAACAAACAAAAATTCATTCAAATATTCCATCCAAATGAACATCCAAAAATTGAAACGAACAACATTCAGATGGAGCGTTTGGATGGAACATTTAAATGGACCATTTGGATGGAAATGGTAAATGATGAAACGAACGGACCCTGAATAGGTAAAGGAGAGCTAAGGAGAAGGGAAGAATTAAGGAAGAAGGGAAGAATTGAGGAAGAGAGCGTAAAAGAGAGAAAGAGGATGGAGAAGATAGAAATTAGGTTTTGATTTTTAATTTGAGCCTTTTTTTTTTTTTTTGGCTAAGTGTTGGCGGTCTGGGCAAATGTTTCATTAAATATTGGCGGTCCTAAGTGATTTTAGTTTCGGCTCTGTTATTATAAGGTTTAGCGTTTCAGAAATGCTATAATATTGTTACCAAAATTCGAGTATCATCTTTAATAACAGTTACGAAAATACGCTATCGTAATGTGCTATCAATACTCATATTTTTTGTAGTGACATAATTCATAGCGTTTACTATTTCACAAACGCTATCCTAAATGTAAGGTTAAGTATAATATAGCAGAACCACACCAATTGCTATCTTCTAATGCTAAGGATACTCACTAGTCTTGTAGTGCTAATTTACATGCAACCATGGTTTGGAGCATTATACGACAAAACTAAACGTATTTTTTTCCTTTGTAAAAACAGATATGCATGTATCATTATTGCGTTTTAAAACCCTCTTAATTTCTTCTACGCTTCGATAGTCTCATCCTATATATCTCACAATTTTTCCTATATGCAACAAGGAAAAAGAAAAGGTGAAATATTTGTCAAAAGAAAAATCAGAGCAGCGGGAAGAGCAAGAAGAAGAAATGGTTGATCTGCACATGAACCTTGTGGCGTCGCATGGTCGTCGCTACGTTTCATAAGCACATGCGAACGGCTCTACAACTCCTTATTTGCTAAAAAAAAAAACACTCCTTTGTGGCTACCCAAAACATGGAGGACTTTCTACACAAATAATTGAAAATTATAAAATTTAAAATGTGGCTAAACTTTTTGGGTTTGTATAGTTATTTTCTAACGTATTTCATTGGTTGAGAAAACAAAGTTGACTTGGCTACATTACCCCGTACTTAGACCCCTATTTATGAATCTATGGTTAAAGTCTTAAAGACTATGGAAGTTGTTCTATGGCGAATTAATAAGCAAATAGCGTATGAATATGCAAAGAGAAATCTCAATTTTTTTATTGTTGTTGGAAGCAAAGCCAAACAGATTAGAGCAAAACATGTCATGATTATTACAGCCGATGTCTTCAAAGAAGAGGAATGCCGCAAATTTATCGTCGAGGTCATTGTTGGTGTTGTGAAGACCGAGTTTTTAGAAGTTGCTGAGATCTTAGTTTGGAAGTTGAGGGGGAGTTTGGAAATCATCAAAGTGGTAATTGAAGTTTAAGTTATGTGAAGCTTTGGATTCTAAAACTCACTAAGAAAGAGAGAGATTGTTGATATATTCTTAACTGAGTTTTGCAGGGTTTTCTGCAAAACAACCCTCTAAATCTATTTCTTTTGCAAATTTACCTTTCAGGTCCGAATTATGCAAGTCAATCCCATAATCTCAAAAGTCACTCGCAATACAACCCACCATTTCCATACTTGTTGGATAGCTACCAAGAGGGCCTTTGTTTCCGCTTCTAGAGGAGAAGCAATATGATCTAATTTTGAGGATTAATCGTCTAGCAAACGGATTAGCAAACTATGCGTTTTCTTTGCAGTTAGATTTTCATTCTTTTGATTCTTGCCCTGATATAATCCATTTGATTATGTTAGAGGACGTAGTTGGGACAGAATCATTACACAAATGAGTCCTTGAACCAAAGAACATATAAGTTCAAAATTTAGAATGGAAAGCAAAATTTTGTTATACTTGTTGAGTTCACATGTAGGGTCCGTCGATATTGCAGATAAGCAACAATATATAATGGGTGGTCACATATATTTTTTGAAATATATAAAGAAATACTAAACAAAAATATATATTTCAAAAAATACAATCTTCAAACGTATATGTTGGGACTACTATTATTAAAAATGTTTATAATAAAATCTGCCAATAGTACTCCGATCTCAAACCAAGTTTTTTAGTTGTTTGATGAAAAATAATGAACCCAATCTTTACAAACGCTTACAAAAAAAAAACCATAAAATAGAGAGAATATGGTTACTATAAACTGACATAATCTTACCCAAAAACGAAAAATAAATGTTTTTATAGAGTTTTGATGTTTTGTGGTATCTGCAAAAAAAAAATTTTTTTAGTGATTTTTTTCCTGTTTATATTTATCTTTAATTACTACACATGAATATCTTTTATAAAAGATAAATATTGCAATTGTTAATCAAATATACTAAAAGTTGCAACAATTTATCAAATATATTAAAATTTCCAATGGTTCATCAAATATAGTAAAAGTTACAACGATTAATCATATAAACAAAATGTCGCAGTATTTCAATTAAACGGTAAAAACAATTCTTTTGAATATATTTATAACCAAAATATGCGACTATAGATATAATCCAATATACCAAAGGTTGCAACGATTCATGGTTTGCAACAATTTATTTATATATTTTTTAGTAATAAAATAATTATAAAACTATGGAAAATTACGATAAAAAGATGCAACCGTAGAAGATATTTATTCAAACTGCTAATATTATATAAAATATTATTATATTAAAGATATTATAACGGTTCATTAAAATTAACCGAAAGTTGCAATGGTTTGTCAAATAAACTAAATGTTGCAGTAGTTCAATGAAACGGTTGCAATAATTTATTTAAATATATATTTTAGTCATTAAAAATTAAAAACTCTTTTTATGAAAGTTATACCGAGAGATACGGTCGTATATATTAAATATAACAAAAATTGCAATGGTTAGTCAAATAAACTAAAAATTACAAGGGTTCATAAAATAAAACCAAAAGTTGCAATGATTCGTCAAAAAACTAAATATTGCAATGGTTAAACTAAGCGGTTGCAACCATTTATGAAGAGTTACGATAAAAAAATGCAACCATATAAGATATATATTCGGATTGTAACTTTCTAAAAAACCACAACCGTAAAATATATTTTTTAGTTTTTTAAAAATATACTTATGAAACAATAAAAGACCCAATAATAGAAGATATTTTTCGGATTATAGAAAAGATTCCAACGATTCATAAAATAAAACGAAAGTTGCAATGGTTCATTAGATAAATTAAATGATGCAATGATTCAATTAAACAGTTGTAACAATTTATTTAAATATATATTTTAGTAACTAAAATTGAAAAAAAAATTATGAAAATTTATACAGAGATATGTGTCGTATATATTAAATGTAAAAAAAATTGAAATTGTTCGTCAAATAAATTAAAAATTACAACGATTCCTAAAACAAAATCAAAAGTTGCAATGATTGGTCAAATAAATCAAATATTGCAACTGTTCAATTAAACGGTTACAAATTTATTTAGATCTACATTAGTAATTAAATTAAAATAATAATTTATAAGAATTTATACCGAGAGACCTGATTGTAGATAATTAAATGTTAAAAACGATTCATAAAATAAATCGAAAGATACAATTATAAAAACACAACCGTAAAATGAGAAGATACAACTTTCTAAAAAATCATAAAAATTATTAGAAAGGAAAGAGTTATTAATTTGGAGGCAACAAACAAGTGGAGAGGATATTTTCCACAAGTAGCCAAGTCTTCAAAGCGGAAGAGGATCGAAGAACAAAGAGGTGATGAGGTCTTTGAGCTCTCTGTGGGGATTGGTGTATCCATCACCCTCCTTGTAATAAAACAGCTTGATCAATCGTATCATGTTGAGGCACCGTACCAGAACTGGACGTGGCACACCTTCTGTCGTCAAGAACTCCTCCATCACTATCTTATAACTATCTCTAATCATCTTCTTAATTTTTCTAACTGCCACTTCTTTAGTAACACCATGTTGCTTCATGTAACAGTTCACCCCATTCGCCACCTCTCCTCTCCTCATCTCATCCTCGTAGGTGACTATGTCGTTTTCAAGACGGAATAAAAAACAAAAAGCTTGTAACATTTTGGGTTTGGATTCGAACCACTCGTTCGTTTTATTTTCATCACAATCTTCCAGCGCTATAAAGCTTAACATTGGCAAGAATCTCATCCCTGACGAGTTAATCCCAACCTTAATGTAGTCATCAAAAGTTGGAACGTGATCTGATCGTGCCCATTTTGATAACTCTACGTA